>OX442314.1:45301120-45647120 GCA_949358305.1 Strigamia acuminata
AGTCGAATACGATTTCGCGTTGAAGAAGGGCAAAATTCGCATTCGACTCGAAAACGAGTCGAATACGATTTCGCGTTGAAGAAGGGCAAAATTCGTACTCGACTAGAAAGCGAGTCGAATACGAGATCATTTTTTGATCTGGGTCGTGAATGCGTCCGTATGTCACGCGAACGCGTGTTGGAGTCGATTCCGAGTTCGTATTCCATCTTGAACGCGCATTGGAGACGTAAACCAGTTTATTTTACCCACTCTCGCTCGATCCCGCTTCATCGCTCCTTGTCGCTCCTGTGAAAAAAAATACATGAGAATGTGCAGAAATGAACCTTCCAATACTCACATGAAAATTGACAACCTTGACACAAAACAGTCTATTGACACTCCCAACACCACCCCGGACATTTTCCGGAAGAGTTTGGTCCACCCGGAATCCCCAGAATAGTCGCCCCCGAAATGCGGATTTCGCGGAAGCCAATCCGCGAAAAGGATATGTTTTTAGCGGCGCGCCGACGCGTCCGCCACGCCCGTCTGGAGAGCTTAACCTTATGGCGCGCATGCGGATTTCTCGGAGTGCGAAAGGGACCCTATTTTTAACATTACGGCGGCCTATACCTTGACCCCCTGTTCGCAGTCTCATGGCTGATTTTGCGGATTTCACTTATTTGTATATTCCGCACGATCGCGCGCGTTTTATCAACCTTGGGAAAGCCGCTTTCTCAAATTTGCAAATTCCACATTGTGTGAACATGCTACAACGCTTCTGTGCGCGTCAATAAAAAAAAAAACCGATTAGAAATGAAATTCAGGGTTTTGTTAAAATAAAAATTATACAATATAATCAGTCTATAATGCTTCTATAATGCTGTTGGTTTAATCAGCACATTGTAATCGTGTGAAAACACGCGCGCTCGCAATAATACATTACCCAATGTACTTGCACTGGCATGGACCCATCAGTGCGCACTTTCCCGTGCGTGCTGCTTGCACTATTTACATCAATTGTTGCTCCACAGGTTGCGCGACCTGCCGGGCAGTTAAGACGTACTAGAATAACCTCAGGATTTGATAAAACCTGATTTTTGGATGACACTAAGTAAATGGCAGTGAATGTGAGATGTGAGATACACGATGAATTTAATAAAATTTATATTTCCTAATCATGGGATTGGTTTCACGTTTCATAATCCAACAATTAAGTAGAATATCATTATTGCAATTGATTAAAACAAATTTTTTTTACAAATTCTTTGGTTTTACATTTTAAATTTATTTTCCAATAGTTGGCACCATCGCAATTGCTGCGAGTTTAAAACACTGCATTCAGCAGAATTTACTGCACTTTCAAATCAAGGCCAGGCATACCTACTGCAAAGTAATGTATAAACCATAAAGAAGCCTTTGATTCGGAATTGCCTGTAGGTAATTCTGCGCTGGTCTCCAATGGAAATGTCCGCGCCGGTCTTCCGTGCACGGAAAGTCCACAGAAAGTCCGTGCATTCCGTGCGCTGGGAGTCCGTGCGTCGTACCGCGTGATCTTGCATTGTTTTTTGTGGGCTTTTCCTGATTAGGATTACTTCCTTTTTAACTCTTGAAGAATTAAGTTTGTTTTTTTTGCTCCAAAACGTCCCAAAACGCCTGAAAATCGCGCAACTCGAGGCAAAACATTACAGTGTGTATTCAAATCAAAACTAGCTACAAATACATGCTGAAATTAGCTAAATTTTCAAATTTTTTGGCTTTCAAGAAGTAATGGAAACATTTGACATAACGTGGATCAGTTGCATTCAAAAACTAAAATATTTTGTGTTTTACTTCAATTTTAAACTAAAAATGATGTCATTTCCTGTTTAAACCCCTGTTAAAGCTTGAAATACATTTTAACTAAAAGAAATAAGTTTGTTTTTTTCTTCGGCAGTGACGTGTACACACGAGCACGCCTGAGAACGCCAAAAAATGCTAAAAAACGCTCAAAAACGCCTGAAAATCGCGCAACTCGAGGCAAAACATTAATTTTTCATCTTTATTTCAACTTTTGTGACGTTTAAAATTGTGTTCTCATGTTTTTTGCCTCAAGTTGCATTGTCATCTGGCGTTTTGGAGTGTTTTTATGTGTTCGCAGGCGTTCGCAGGCGTTTTTTGGCGTTGTCACTCACTCAAGTGGCCATTTTTAGCATTTTCCGTAGTAAAAATGGCCGTTTTTCGTCAAAATGGCCATTTTTAGCCATTTTTCAGAGTAAAAATGTTTTTTTTTCACCGTTTTTATAGTAAAATGGCCATTTTTAGTCGTTTTTTTAATCAAAAATGGCCGTTTTTATCGTTGAAACGTTATTAAAATGTAACGTTTCAATGGCGTTTTGATCTCGCCTCATTTCCGGTTTTGAAAATTAATAAACGCCCCGGCGTTTATTCGAGGCAATACCCAACTTGGGCTTTTATTCGCGTCGCACCGCATCATCATCTCACCTTGCCTCCCGTCTTGAAAATTTATAAACGCCCCGGCGTTTATTCAAGGCAAACCATTGTTTATGTAAGTTTTTCCTGATTAGGGTTACTTCCTTTAGAAGAAACACGTTTATTTCTTCTCGTTTAATCTTGAGTCGTGATCTCGCCTCGTTTCTGGTCTTAAAAATTAATAAACACCCCGGCTTTTATTCAAGGCAATACGGTACGTTTATGAAACCCAACTTGGGCTTTCATTTTAAAAAAAGCGCGTGTTCTTACGTCGAACTAAGAGATACAGGTGAATTAGCAACGCCTAATTTGATTTAATAAATAAAGCAAACAACATCTCGCCTCACTTCTGGCGTTTGTTCGAGGCAAGCCATTGTTTTTGCATTTTTTTTCCTGATTAGGGTTACTTCCTTTTTAACTCTTGAAGAAATAAGTATGTTTTTTTTACTCGGCAGTGACGTGTACGCGCGAGTACGCCTGAGAACGCCAAAAAATACTCCAAAACGCCTGAAAATCGTGCAACTCGAGGCAAAACATTAATTGTTTATTTTTGTTTCAACTTTTGTAACGTTTACAATTGTGTTCTCATGTTTTTTGCCTCAAGTTGCATTGTCATTTTGCGTTTTGGGGCGTTTTTAGGCATTTTTAGGCATTTGCGGGCGTTCTTGGGCGTTTTTTGGCGTTGTCATTCAATCAAATGGCCATTTTTAGCCATTTTTAGCCATTTTTCATAGAAAAATGGTCATTTTTAGCCGTTTTTCATCCAAAATGGCCGTTTTTCATCCAAAAGGGCCGTTTTTCATCCAAAATGGAATAATTGTTGTGTCCGGATTTTATGTCATTTATTGTCTTAATTAAAGTTAACAAAGTGTCTTTAATTTTTGCTTTTCTTGAATTTCAGCTTTTTAGATATTTTTACATATTAAACTTTCATTTTTTGTGATTTATTAAAAGTTACAGTGTTTTCATGAATTTTAGTGTCTATGATATTGATATTATCTTTATTCATTGCTATTTAAAGTTTTATTACTTCTCTGTGTCTTATTTCTTTAATTCTTGCTCATTTTGTGTGATTTTGGATGATTTTTAGTGCATTCGTCGATTTACAGATCACTTGCGTAAGACGCGTGACGTCATATTTCTTAATCTAGTTCGGTTGTGTTCAAACTTCTAACCTTTTGTTTGGACCTTATTCTTGTGTTATGGATAGGTTTTAGAATTGATTTAGACTAATTTGGGGGTGATCTGTCGATTGGTTTGCTTTATTTTTGTCCCGGAACGGTCGTTTTGTCGTTTCGAGCGTTCGTTGTCGGTACGCACTTGTGCGCTGCTGACCGAGTTCATTCCGTTCGGCAAACGATTATTTTCAAGTGTTCTTTTAATAAATAGTGCTTTTGTTGTAGGAAATTACATTTCCTAATGTTATTTTATTCAATACAGTGTGTATTCTTGATTTTATTCTTGTGTTGAAATTCAAATGTCGTGTTTTGCCGCTCTAGCGGATTTGAAGTGGGCGCCATGCTGGATTTCCCCGCTAATTTCTTTATTTATCCATTTCATTTGTCTTTTTGAAAATGAATAAACGCCCCGGCGTTTATGCGAGGCAAGCCATAGTTTTTGTAGGTTCTTTCCTGATTAGGGTTACTTGTGACGTGCACGCGCGAGCTCGCCTGAGGACGTCAAAAAAAGCTCAAAAACGCCCCAAAACGCCTGAAAATCGCGCAACTCGAAGCAAAAAATTACAGTTTGAATTCAAATCAAAACTAACCACAAATACATGCTACAATTAGGTAAATTTTCAAATTTTTTATCAATAAATGATGACTTTCAAGAAGTATGACAACATTTGACAAAATTTAGACCAGTTGCATTTAAAAACTAAAATATTTTGTGTTTTACTTCAATTTTAAACCAAAAATGACGTCATTTTTTGTTTAAACCGGCGTTTATTTGAGGCAAACACGCCGCTGAGAACGCCAAAAAATGCTCAAAAACACTCCAAAAGGCCTGAAAATCGCGCAACTTGAGGCAAAAAATTAATTTTTCATCTTTGTTTCAACTTTTGTGACGTTTAAAATTGTGTTTTCAAGTTTTATGCCTCAAGTTGCATTGTCATCTGGCGTTTTGGGGCGTTTTGGGGCGTTCGCAGGCGTTTGCACGCGTTTTTTGGCGTTGTCACTCACTCAAGTGGCCATTTTTAGCCAATTTTCGAAGTAAAAATGGCCTTTTTTTATTAAAATGGCCATTTTCAGCCATTTGTCATAGTAAAAATGGCCATTTTCAGCCATTTTTTATAGTAAAAATGGCCATTTTTCATCCAAAATGGCCGTTTTTCATCCAAAATGACCATTTTTATCATTGACACGCTATAAAAATGTAACGTTTCAATGGCGTTTTGACGGAACCGGTAAGTTTTGAAATTTCCCGTGTCCCGTTATTGTGACTCCTCGTCCGGTTTCTCAGAACCGAAACCCTAATACAGGTGAATTAGTGACGCCTAATTTGTTTTAACAAATAAAGCAAACAACATCTCGCCTCACTTCCAGTCTTGAAAATTAGTAAACGCCCCGGCGTTTATTCGAGGCAAGCCGTTGTTTTTACAGTAATTTCCTGGTTAGGGTTATTTTTTTTTTAACTCTTGAAGAAATAAGTTTGTTTTTTTCTCGCCTGCACGCGCGAGCTCGCATGAGAATGCTAAAAAATAAGCAAAAACGTTCTAAAACGCCCCAAAACGCTTCAAAATGCTCCAAAAAGCCTGAAAATCGTGCCACTCAAAGCAAAAAATTATGTTCGCATGTTTTTTGCCTCAAGTTGCACGGTTATCTGGCGTTTTGGTGCGTTCTTGGGGCGTTTTGGTGCGTTCTTGGGGCGTTTTCGGGCGTTTTTTTGGCGTTGTCACTCACTCCCGCACTTTGCTGTCTTGTTTATTACAATTTGGTTTAGCTGTTGTATTTATTTTTATTTGTTTTATGGTTATTTAATGTGTTTTTGTAGCATTCAAAATGTTTTGTTGCCTAATTTCTCGTTTTGGCGCCAACTGTTTGTTTGACAACGCCGTGTCAGAATTTAGGGATGATTCTGCTTTGGTTTCTAATTAAAAAAAAAATGTTGTTTTAATTTCAATTGTAACTGCTTATTATAACGTTATTATTAGTATTTTGTAAAGGTTCATTCTTTTTCCATGTTAATAAAAAATGAAGTAACTTTCGGTGAAAAAAAAAACAGTTAAATGCGGATCAAAATTAAACACACACGAGAAGTTTAATAAACGTCCCGGCGTTTATTCAAGGCAATACGGTACATTTGTGAAACCCAACTTGGAACCCGAAAATAACGTGGGGCCGTCTGAACACCTGGATTTGAATTTTCGTCTACGCGCGCGCCGACGCATGGGGAATGCGGGGTGGGGTTCCTTCCCAGTGTTCCGAACGAGTCAATTTCACCCCGAAAATATCCCGAAATTGCTGATACATGCATTTCGAGCCAGAAATATTGATCTTCATGTAAATTTTGATTGTTTAGCTTTTTTTTGAAATTTTACAAATTTTCCTCATCTCCTGCCTTCTTCGCTCATTTAACACCAAAATGGCCTGCATTGAGGATTTTTCCCATAATCCTTTTCACACGTATGGAGCGCAAACAGTCGCAATAAATGAAATCAGCGGAATTCGGCCTTGAGTTTGCGACGCCATCTTGAATACGAGTAACAGCACAGTATGGTGTCAATTATTCGAACTGATCGTAAGGCATGGGACAAAAATTGATTAAAAACGAACAAACATGATTAAAAATCAACAAAAATCGACTGAAATCGGACAATAATCAATTCAGAATGACAAATAACGATTAAAATTGGCAAAAATTGTCACAAATAGAGAAAAACCGATTAAAAATCAGCAAGAAACCAATAGAAATTGATAAAATCAAATAAAAATTAACAAATATCCATTTTGTTTGCTTTTAAACAAATTAAGAACTTTGAAAACACACGACAATTTTAAACAGTAAACACCGGGGTCAAATAAGCGCCGCTACTCGTTTAAACACCGGGGAGGTGTTAGTGAAGTGCCTCGAGTGGAGAAATTAATAAACGCTCGAGGCACCACGGTAGGCTTATTAAACACAAAATATGAAACGCTCGATCTTCAACAGGCGCACACGCCCGAGAACACCTCGGCATGCCTCAGCACTCTCCAAGAAACAAGAAAAACCAAGGCAAAAAAAAAAAAATACACCAAAATTAGGACTAAAATCAAACACACATGGGGCCCGGAAGATTGATAACATCCCGGCATATATTCAAGGCAGTACGCCATGTTTTTTCCACCATTTTGTAAGTTTATTTCAATATTCATAAAGTTTATTGCTTTTTGTATCATTAGTAGTATTCCCTTGTGTGATGTGGTTTTATAAATATCACACACAACTGCTTCTGCTGTTTTCTTCACGTTTATGCTTCGTGTATGCACGTGAAGCCCTCGCACATCTTTTGAGCACCTGTACACATTTGGACACGCTCAAGGTGCTACATCGCGCGCTCAAACGCACTAGATCGCGCGCGCAAACGCGCTACATCACGCATATTAGGGATAAGAACGGACCGGGATAGGGACTGGACTGGTAATGTTTGCCCTATGCGGATACGGGACGGGACGGGATTACAGTTGCTAAATTCGTACTGCGAGGCGGAGACAATTTTCTAATTCCAGTTGTTATTTATCACTATTAAGCCTAATATTGAGCCTGATAATGCTAAAATAAAGTAAATAAACAACAACAACAAACTCATTATTAAAAGTAAATTACACTGTATGACCAAAATATTGTTGTTTCTTTACTTTATTTTAGCATTATTAGGCCTAATATTAGGCTTAATACTGATTTATTTCAATTATGCAATCATACGCGCGTATTACGCTAACGTAATGGACCCGGGACGGGTCGGGACCCGAAAATTGGTCCCGTTCTCATCCCTAACGCATATATATCGCAGACATATCGCGCCCACGACAAAGCACAAACCCATGGCAGTCACCAAAGAATATTTACGCCGCTTCCACGCACGTTTTATTTTCTCACAGGCCTCTACACATTTAACTTGCGCGCGCACTTGCTACGTGCTCGTGTGGTCACAATAAATACCTAATTTTCATTAAAATAACGAATGAACGAAATCACTTCAACCACACTTGCTACGGTCGACGCATCGACGGCGATTCGCATGCGTTACCGAAAATACCGATAAAAAATCGCAGAAAACACTAATCCCGACCCAAAAACCGCCAAAATTACCCTCAACACACGCCAACAACCTTCCACCACTTAAATTACACCGGAAAAAAACAATTTCAAACCGAAAAATCAACAAAAAAGGCCAAAAAAATATTGCAAACAAAGAGAAAAGATCAATTATCGAGGCAAATCCCCACCACAAAACAACGCATCGCCGGTATACACTTAAGCGTACAGTGCACAACACTACTGTTTATTTTCAATGATCCAATAAATAAAATTTGAAACAAAGTTGAGTGGAATTGTACGTTTCTTGTATATTAAAGGTTTTATTTTGTTTGTTTACACTTAATTTTTTTTTTCCATCATAGAATGGCGACTCGATACTTTTGTAGCTCGAATTCACTTCGTAAACGTGGTCGGTGTTCATCACGCGTCAATGCGCTCGTGCAATAGTATAGGCGCGCATACGATTTGATGCGCGCAAAACTTGCAAAACTTGCACGGAATTTGGGCAATTTTTGACAAATTTCAGCAGATTTTTGCCTGTATTTGACAAATTTCAGAAGATTTTTGCCTATATTTGACAAATTTCAGAAGATTTCCTCAATCCTCAAACATTTGCTGAAATTTCTCATAAAATTTCTAAAATTAATTGAAATTTGTCTGAAATTTGTCTGGAATTTGTCAAATATTGTCAAAAATCCGTGGAAATTTGTCAAATACTGGCAAAAATCCATGTAAATTTGTCAAAAATTGCCATAATTCGGTGCAAATTGTGTTAGATATTGGAAAAATTTATTTTAACGCTTCCAACGCGCCAGTAAATCGCGCGTGCACACGCATGGATTTTTCGTCATAGTTGGATGCGCGCAAACCTCACGTAACTTGCGCCAAAATTTGGCAATTTTTGACAAATTTCAGCAGATTTTTGCCAGTATTTGACAAATTTCCACTGATTTTTGACAATATTTGACCCAACAACTGCGCCACGTTCCAGGCGCCGGTTTAGGCATTTTAGACCCGTTTTAGACCGTTTTAGATGGCGAAAACGTTCTCTCCATCATTTTCTACCCCTGGGTGAGGTTTTCAGCGTTCATGATTGATGAAAAAGCTGTTTTCTAACTAGCTGTCCCATTGCTAGTTTTGGCGTCAGGTTTTAGCAACCTTCCGATCCGACTCTGTCGTCTGCACGACCTCCAAGACTGTTTTAGGGTTAATTTGAGTCAAATAATTCATTCTGGGGGTTGTTTTGGGTTTTTTACAAGTGTGTTTTTGTAGTTTTTATTGGTTTCAAACATTGTCAATTCTTTATACAAGTGTAACTTTCATTTCTCTGTATTTTGAGAACTTTGCATTGCAGCAAAGTTCATTTCTTGCCCCTTAATTATTGTGTAATTGTTGGTTTTCAAGCCCGTTTTTTAACAATAACTTTATTTGAAGTGCCTATTGTTTCAGGCACGTGCTTCCACGTGCCTTTTATTGTTGAGCAATTTCTTGGGCAGTTGCGCTCCTGTTGCTAGCATTGCCGCGCGTTCTCCGCGCGCGTACTCGCGCGTTTCGCATCACACACATTCGGGTTCAATGGCCTATCGCGGCGGCACATTGTGTGGCATAGCGCGGCACGTTGCAATTACGTGACGTGGCACGTTGCTGTTACGTGACGCGATAGCCAGTATTTAAGCAGGGGATTCCATCATCGTTTACACAAATGCGCATTGCAACGTGGAGGCGCATTCGAGTCCTTTTCCCAAGCGTTGAAAAAGGACAAAACTCGTATTCGATTCGAAAGCGAATCGAATACGATTTTTGTCCTTTTTCAACGCAAAATTGTATTCGATTCGCTTTCGAATCGAATACGAGTTTTGCCCTTCTTCAACGCGAAATCGTATTCGACTCGCTTTCGAGTCGAATGCGAATTTTTCCCTTCTTCAACGCGAAATCGTATTCGACTCGCTTTCGAATCGAATACGAGTTTTGCCCTTCTTCAACGCGAAATCGTATTCGACTCGCTTTCGAGTCGAATGCGAATTTTGCCCTTCTTCAACGCGAAATCGTATTCGACTCGTTTTCGAGTCGAATGCGAATTTTGCCCTTCTTCAACGCGAAATCGTATTCGACTCGTTTTCGAGTCGAATGCGAATTTTGCCCTTCTTCAACGCGAAATCGTATTCGACTCGTTTTCGAGTCGAGTACGAATTTTGCCCTTCTTCAACGCAAAATCGTATTCGACTCGTTTTCGAGTCGAGTACGAATTTTGCCCTTTCTTTCTCAACGCGAAATCGTATTCGACTCGTTTTCGAGTCGAATACGAGATAGTCGATGACCCGTTCCCGGACTTTGACTCGTACGACTCGTATTCGAGATGTATTCGAGATGTATTCGAATCGTATTCGAGTCGCATTCGAGATGGTCGATGATTTCCACTCGCTCGTATACGCGTTGTATACGAGCTCGTATTTTGATCGTAATCGTAAACGAATCGTTTACAAGTTGTATACAAGTTGTATACGACGTGTATACACCTCGTATACGAACGAAGTTTGGAAAATCCACCGGACACTTACTACGACATGAAAACACATAGTAGTCACATACGTCTTATTTGGAAATTGTGTTTTCACAAACTTCGTTCGTATACGAGGTGTATACACGTCGTATACGACTTGTATACGACTTGTAAACGATTCGTTTACGATTACGATCAAAATACGAGCTCGTATACAACGCGTATACGAGCGAGTGGAAATCATCGACCATCTCGAATACGACTCGAATTCGATTAGTATTCGATTCGAATACGATTCGAATTCGATTCGAATACGAATACGATCAAAATACGAACTCGTAACAACTCGAATACGAGATAGTCGATGACCCGTTCCCGGACTTTGACTCGTACGACTTGTATTCGAGATGTATTCGAGATGTATTCGAATCGTATTCGAGTCGCATTCGAGATGGTCGATGATTTCCACTCGCTCGTATACGCGTTGTATACGAGCTCGTATTTTGATCGTAATCGTAAACGAATCGTTTACAAGTCGTATACAAGTCGTATACAAGTCGTATACGACGTGTATACACCTCGTATACGAACGAAGTTTGGAAAATCCACCGGATACTTACTACGACATGAAAACACATAGTAGTCACATACGTCTTATTTGGAAATTGTGTTTTCACAAACTTCGTTCGTATACGAGGTGTATACACGTCGTATACGACTTGTATACGACTTGTAAACGATTCGTTTACGATTACGATCAAAATACGAGCTCGTATACAACGCGTATACGAGCGAGTGGAAATCATCGACCATCTCGAATACGACTCGAATTCGATTCGTATTCGATTCGAATACGATTCGAATTCGATTCGAATACGAATACGATCAAAATACGAACTCGTAACAACTCGAATACAAATCAAAGTCCGGGAAACAAAAATCGACCATCTCGTATACGATTCGAAAGCGAATCGAATACGATTTCGCGTTGAAGAAGGGCAAAATTCGTACTCGACTCGAAAACGAGTCGAATACGATTTCGCGTTGAAGAAGGGCAAAATTCGCATTCGACTCGAAAACGAGTCGAATACGATTTTGCGTTGAGAAAGGGCAAAATTCGCATTTGACTCGAAAACGAGTCGAATACGATTTCGCGTTGAAGAAGGGCAAAATTCGCATTCGACTCGAAAACGAGTCGAATACGATTTCGCGTTGAAGAAGGGCAAAATTCGCATTCGACTCGAAAACGAGTCGAATACGATTTCGCGTTGAAGAAGGGCAAAATTCGCATTCGACTCGAAAACGAGTCGAATACGATTTCGCATTGAAGAAGGGCAAAATTCGCATTCGACTCGAAAACGAGTCGAATACGATTTCGCGTTGAAGAAGGGCAAAATTCGTACTCGACTCGAAAACGAGTCGAATACGATTTCGCGTTGAAGAAGGGCAAAATTCGCATTCGACTCGAAAACGAGTCGAATACGATTTCGCGTTGAAGAAGGGCAAAATTCGTATTCGATTCGAAAGCGAATCGAATACAATTTTGCGTTGAAAAAGGACAAAAATCGTATTCGATTCGCTTTCGAATCGAATACGAGTTTTGTCCTTTTTCAACGCTTGGGAAAAGGACTCGAATGCGCCTCCACGTTGCAATGCGCATTTGTGTAAACGATGATGGAATCCCCTGCTTAAATACTGGCTATCGCGTCACGTAACAGCAACGTGCCACGTCACGTAATTGCAACGTGCCGCGCTATGCCACACAATGTGCCGCCGCGATAGGCCATTGAACCCGAATGTGTGTGATGCAAAACGCGCGAGTACGCGCGCGGAGAACGCGCGGCAATGCTAGCAACAGGAGCGCAACTGCCCAAGAAATTGCTCAACAATAAAAGGCACGTGGAAGCACGTGCCTGAAACAATAGGCACTTCAAATAAAGTTATTGTTAAAAAAACGGGCTTGAAAACCAACAATTACACAATAATTAAGGGGCAAGAAATGAACTTTGCTGCAATGCAAAGTTCTCAAAATACAGAGAAATGAAAGTTACACTTGTATAAAGAATTGACAATGTTTGAAACCAATAAAAACTACAAAAACACACTTGTAAAAACCCAAAACAACCCCCAGAATAAATTATTTGACTCAAATTAACCCTAAAACGGTCTTGGAGGTCGTGCAGACGACAGAGTCAGATCGGGAGGTTGCTAAAACCTGACGCCAAAACTAGCAAAGGGACAGCTAGTTAGAAAACAGCTTTTTCATCAAACATGAACGCTGAAAACCTCACCCAAGGGTAGAAAATGATGGAGAGAACGTTTTCGCCATCTAAAACGGTCTAAAACGGGTCTAAAATGCCTAAACCGGCGCCTGGAACGTGGCGCAGTTGTTGGGTCAAATATTGTCAAAAATCAGTGGAAATTTGTCAAATATAGGCAAAAATCTGCTGAAATTTGTCAAAAATTGACCAAATTCCGTGCAAGTTTTGCAAGTTTTGTGCGCATCAAGCCATGCGCGCCTATACTATTGCACGAGCGCATTGACGCGTGATGAAAACCGACCACGTTTACGAAGTGAATTCGAGCTACAAAAGTATCAAATCGCCATTCTAGTATGGAACAAGAAAAATTAAGTGGAAACAAACAAAATAAAAACTTTAATATACGAGAAACGTACAATTCCACTCAACTTTGTTTCAAATTTTATTTATTGGATCATTAAAAATAAACAGTAGTGTTGTGCACTGTACACTTAAATGTATACCGCAGTACAAGTACCGCGGTCCCGGTACTGCACCGGTACACGTGAAAACGCGAGTTTCTCAAATTTAAAAAGTTGATGTCGGCGGCGATGCGTTGTTTTGTGGTGAGAATTTGCCTCGAGAATTGATCTTATCTCTTTGTTTGCAATATTTTTTTTGGCATTCTTTGTTGATTTTTCGGTTTGAATTTGTTTTTTTCCGGTGTAATTTGAGTGGTGGAAGGTTGTTGGGGTGTGTTGAGGGCAATTTTGGTTATTTGTTGATTTTTAATTGATTTAATCGTTTTCTGTTTGTTTTTGCTGGTTTTTAATCGATTTTTCTGTATTTTTGGTCAATTTTTACCAATTGTAATTGTTATTTGTCATTCTGAATTGATTATTGTCCGATTTTATTCGATTATTGTCAGATTTCAGTCGATTTTTGTCGATTTCTAATCAATGTTTATACATTTCTTATCAAGTTTTGTATATTTTTGTTGATTTTTAATCATATTTGTTCCTTTTTAATCAAAGTCGAAAACGAGTTGTAAATGCGTTCGTATGCGACGCGAACGCGTGTTGGAGTCGATTCCAAGTTCGTATTCCATCGCGAACGCGCATTTGAGACGTAAACGAGTTTATCTTTTTCACTCTCGCTTGATCCCCCTTTATCGCGCCTCATTGCTCCTGTGAAAAAAAATATATGAGAATGCACAGAAATGAACCTTCCAATACTTACATGAAAATTGGCAACCTTGACACAAAACAGTCTATCGACACTCCCAACACCACCCCGGACATTTTTCGGAAGAGTTTGGTCCACCCGGAATCCGCAGAATAGTCTCCCCCGAAATGCGGATTTCGCGGACGCCAATCCGCGAAAAGGCTAAAAATAAAGGCTTGTACAGTCGTACAGCTAATGGAGCAAGGGAAAATATTTCCAATCCAGTTGTTTTCCCACCTCGGAAAACTGACACACGTCCTCAGTCGAAGACAAATGCTAAATCTTTAACTTTGGATTCACAAGAACAACTTAATATTTGTGAAGAAGAGTTACCTGAGGAATGCGAAGCTGTCTATTTAATAAATGGAACAGTAGATCAGACCAGACGTGGTCAATTAGTTTGTTACCACTGTAAGAAACCAGGACACATGCGTCGAGAATGTCCAGATTTAAAACCACGTGCAAATTTCAACTCTGAAGAGTTGCAAAAACGAAGTACCCCGGATTCCCCGACTGTGGATCCTACTTCTAAACGTCCTAATAACAGATGGATAACTCAAGAAGTGTTGGATGCAACACTAGATGCTAAACTTGATGCGAAACTTAATACTTTTGAAAATAAGTTACAAACTTCGCTGACTAACTCGTTGGCAGAAATGGTCAAGACTTTGATCAAGCCAGAATCTGCTGATTCAAGTGCGACTAGTTCAAAAAACTAGATCCGGGGGACGAAGGTTTATTCCATCCCCCAGAAGTGGCTACTGCTACGTCGGAATCTTTATTTATGGATGTAGACACAACTTGTCTTGAAATAGCCACTAGTCATAGTGGCGGAGTAGAGGAAAATCTGCAAGAAATGACAGAACAATTAAAAAATCTGACATTATTTCCACACAAATGCTACACGAAGAAATTCTGTAGACTCCGCCGACTCAACAGAGTCATAGGTGGTAATAATTTGCACAATATTACTTTAGGTAATAATAAAGACGATCCTCGAATGAAGATCACAATTGGTGGGCTCACCTACAACGCGCTCATGGATACAGGAGCATCTCAATGTTACATCGGAGAACAACTCTTGTCTGAAACTCAGGCTTTGCCAGAATTCTTACAAGAGGCTCCCAGAAACATGATGGTGAACGCTGTAGGCGTAGCACACAAGCCTGTCGGACAAATAACTTTGTGCGTGCAATGGGCTGATGAACTTACACCAATGAATTTCATCGTTTTAGCAAAACGAGTTTGTGGCTTGATACTTGGTCACAATTTCATGCGCAGACAGAAAATTAGTCCGCATCCACATTTACAAGAGTTCTCTTGTGCAGATAAACCCAATTGGTCCGCCCCTTATGAGTCAGAAGAAGCCAATTTTGCCCTCGCCCCGTTAAATCGAATTACTTTCGATTATTTAGGACTGTCGTCCACTCTAAACTCAATTGAGTTAACAGACACTCCTGTGTTGACTTGGGATGAGAAATTAGTTGAGGAGAGCGACTGCACTCCAGAGCAAAGACTAGCACTTCGCGAAGTGGTTAACTCGATACCGAATGTATTTCGTGATCAAGTTGGGTGCACTAACGTGACCCAGCATCGTATTAAGTTCAAGGAAGGGCATTCATTGCCCAAAATGCAGTATAGAATGTATAACCCGGCCAAGAGAGCCATTATGACCAAACTAGCTGCGGAACTTGAACAGGATGGACTGATTGAAAAGGCCAAAGGGCCATTTATAAGTCATCCAGTCATCGTTGCGAAGCCTGACGGCTCGTATAGGATGTGTATTGACTACCGGTGGCTGAATGCCATCACCGAAGTCGAAGTAATACAAATGCCGAGTATTGACCTTTTGTTGCATAATACTGGTCCGGCAAAGTATTTTACGTCTATTGACCTTGTTAAAGGTTACTACCAAGTCGAAATGTGTAAGGAAGATCGTCCAAAAACGGCGTTTTATACGCCAAACGGCCCTTATCAATTTGTGCGAATGCCGTTCGGCCTTTGCAATGCGCCTTGTACTTTCCAGCGTCTGATGGAAGGCATTCTAGGCTCGGCTTTGCAAGACTACGCGTTAGTTTATTTGGATGACGTAATTGTGTATTCAGATAATTGGGATGATCATCTCAAACATGTTCGAGATGTTTTGGAAAGGCTTAACCAAGCCAACATGACAATAAATAAAGCGAAATCTCGTTTTGGGCGTACAGAATTAAAATTCTTGGGCCACTGGATTAAACCCGAAGGTCTCTTCGGTGATCCCGATAAAATATCGGCGATCATGAAATTTCCCACCCCCACGTGTGCTAAAGACATTCAGCGCTTTCACGGCATGACTAACTTCTTCAGGAAGTTTGTTCCAAATCACGGAACTATTGCCGCACCATACACACGTATGATGAATGAGAAAACTCCATTTGAATGGGGAGATGAGCAGACAGAAGCTTTTAATAAAATTAAAGAGCTACTTTGTGGCGACAATTGTCTACACAAACCAGATATGACTCTGCCATTTGTTGTCATGACTGACGCGTCACATGAAGGCTTAGGAGCTGTCCTTTGCCAAGACGTCGATATATTCGATGAAAAGAAGCAGAAAAACATTTCTGTACCCAGACCTGTAGCTTATGCAAGCAGAGTTTTACGTGGAGCGGAGAAGCGTTATACAACGCCAGAACTCGAATGTCTCGCAGTCGTGTGGGCTATTGATCGATTTAAACCATATCTCGAATATGGTACATTCACTTTAGAGTCAGATGCAGAAGCACTGAAATGGTTGATGCGAACGCCTGAACCATCTGGGAAATTTGGCCGTTGGGCCTTAAGAATCCAATGTGGAAATTTTAAAATTGTTTTTCGAAAAGGTGCTGCTAACCAAGTTGCAGATGCACTTTCTAGAGCCCCACTAACAGAGGAAGACATTCCTCTTCGTGACCATGTGGAACCTGTTGAAATTAAACAATATTGGCCTGAGTGGGACGGAAATCCTTCTGTTTCATTAAATCGTGCCCCGGAGAAACGAGAATATTTGGCTAGTGTGCGTTCCTATTTTTCAGAAAATTCTAAAGAATGTTCTGAAGAAAAGGAGGGGGAGGAAGTACAAGAAACCTTGTACAGTGCGTTGACTGAAGTACTTAAAGAAGTCCCTCCTACAAGGAGAGAAATAATAGATGCTCAGTTACTAGATATTGAATGCAAACGCATTCGAGAATATTTATTGAATGACAAGGTTGTTGGGATACCACAATCCGAAATAAAAGAATGGAAAAACAAAGTCAAAAACTATTGTTTAGACAGAAAAGAAAAAGATGGTGATCAAATGATCATCTATTTTAACCCTTCGTTCGAAGAGGAATTAAATGATTCGGGAAACGGCTTTAAAGCCGTTGTACCCAGTTCACTCGTAAAACGAGTACTCTTCGCTTGTCATGGCCACCCCCTAAGCGGTCACGCTGGGATGAGTAAGACGTTGGAGAAAACACGTTTAATATATTTCTGGCCTGGTATGAGTAGAAGTGTCAGGAACTACGTCAAAAGCTGCACGCACTGTGCTCAGTACAAACCTATTCAACAGAAAAGGCACGCAGTTCCGTACACACCACACAACATGACCAATCCTTGGGAATGTATTAGTATGGACTTGATGGGCCCAAAACCCGCGGGAAGGTCCCAAAACCAATATATTTTTGTCATTATTGACAATTGTACCAAATTCGTTGAAATTAAGGCTTTGACAAAAGCCACGAGCGCTAACTGCGTTCAAGAATTAAGATCTGTTACAAACAGATGGGGACACCCCAAAAAGATTGTGAGCGATAACGGAAAACAATTTGTTTCCGATATTTACAATGAGTATTGCGATATGTACAACATTCGCCCGTCTCATACGAGCACGTATCATGCCCAGGCGAACCCGACAGAGCGAGCCAATAGAGATATAAAGACGATGCTGGCTGTGTACACAGATGTGCACACGCAATGGCCACGATATTTAGACGAATTCGCGTTCGCGATGAGAAATAATGTCTCAGCGGCAACGGGCTCAAGCCCGATGTTACTGAACACAGGACGAATCGTAACATTACCTTTCGACCCAAGGATTATTAAACATGCCAATCCATTTGACAAAGAAAATCCAGAAAAATATGTCAGAGTACTATTGGATGTATTGCGCAGATCGCATCAAGAGATGCATCGCAGAATTCAATTGAATTTTGAACGACATAGGAAATTACACGAACAAAAGTTCGTAATTACGGAGTTTGAAGTTGGAGATTTAGTTTGGAAACAAACTCACATTCTCTCGTGCGCAGATAAAAATATTTCTGCTGGTTTCGCAGAGAAGAGAGATGGTCCGTGGGAGATTACTAAAGTACTTCCAGGCGGAGCGTATAAATTACGCAAATTAGCTGATGGTTCGATTGAAAAATCAGTGAACATTAAAGCGTTGTACCCCTATACGCCCTCATACCCGGTTGAGACTTGGAAAGTAGGACAAAAGTCCGCCTCTTACTCGCCTCAAGAAAATCCTAAATGGATGGACGAAAGTAATCAACTTCCGGATGCTGAAGAAATGGAAATAATTCCTGAAACTTCTTCAGAAATTCCAATGGAATTATCCGACTCAACTTCGGTGCAAATTGACAAATCTGCGCCCATTAAGTCTAAACATAGACATAGACAACGATTAACTGCTATAGAAAAGAAAGCGGCGTTGAAAAGAGGTGAAACTCCAAAGAAACCACCTCGAAAACCCCGCAAACCCCAACCGGTAGTTCCACGAACTAGCACTCGTCCACGACGAGAACGAAAACCAAATCCTAAATATGCAGATGAAAATTTCGTGCGAAACATCACTGCAGTATTTAAAAAACCATACCAACAACGAGGAAAAGCCTCAAAGTTCTGTTGGAATTGATAAAGTTTTATCCAAAACTTGAAGACTGTAATTATTCACATGTCTGACAGGTGTAGTGATTTATAATCTCAACACCGGGGGACAAGATATTACGATATTTATGGAAATTTATATTAAAAATATGAATTTGTTGCGATGAATTAAAAATTCGGTAGAATATTTTAATTTTTTGGTCGTATTTACATGTATTTTAACCAAAATACAGAGAATTACTTTGAAAAGTGATAATCTCGCGTAATTACGAAGGTACGAGACTTACGAGGTGTGATTAAACCTCGAACCCGACAATTAAAAGGGAATAAAATTCCCAGGGTTCATTGCACACAAACACTTCGTAACACACGTGGATATAAGTGACTTCGTCCCTTCGTCCCTCTTCACTTTTCGACTCGAGATTTCAACGCTAATTCAATTAGCAACGTCAACAAGGAAAACAAGCTTCAACAGTAAGTAGTTTTAAATATATTCTTTGACCAAAGAATTGAAAATTGTTCGCAACAATTGAAAAAATATCGGCGTCCCGATAAAAGTTAAAAATTCACGTGTATTATAAGCGTGAATCAGCATTAAATCACTCTGGAAGTTTAGCTATTCAGTCGAATAGTTGGGTTAAATTTAATAATTATTTATTAAGTTTAAGTACGTGGGCACTAATTATTTAAATCAAGTCGCGGTCGAGGCTTGCATAAATTATTTAGCGGTGAATTTTCGATTTGAGATATTTATTAGACTAAGTATTAATTAATTAATACGAAAGTTATCTTTGATATTTGAAAAGTGGGATTAAATAGTTTAAGGAAACTAAAAGGATTTTTCTTTTGAAAAATCAACAAGTTGCGATTTTTCGATGAAAATCTTTGCCGGCGAGTCCATTCTCGTGTCATAAACACAAGGGGAGTGTGACTCATTAGTGTCACATGTTGAGGGTTATAAATAACTCGAGTTGTGTATTTTCGTTGCGAACAATACGTTTTAATTCTTTGGACTCAAGGAATGACTATTTAGAGTGGAATTATTTTTAATAAAATAATTTATTTGCGTCTGCAGATGGGAAGCGGCAAACACCGTTCGAAACGGAGTCATCGACGACACCGTCATGAAAGCTCCAGCTCGTCCACCTCGTCTAGTGACGAGCAACGTCGTTCGGCCGAGCGCGCTTATATGAGGGCCCAACCGATACCGACGGCGCCCGCCTCGATGTACGCCCTGACGCCGTTGCAACTCGCAACGCTAAACTGGCTGAGCGTCCATCCGGACGGACTTCCGCTCGACTTAAATGCGATGATGCAGGCCCCATCCACATCTGCACAGCCAACCATTTACGAGTCGGCGCAAATGGCCCCGCTGGCCCAGGTGGCGTATCCGCCCGCGAACGTTATCAACGTCCCGTTGGCCCCGCATTCACCCGAATTTCGGCCGCCAACTGCAAGCGTGGCGCCCACCATTGCCAACACGTCGAATGCGGCTGCACCGACTATGACGGGACAATCGGAGTCTGCTACGCATCTTCCTGCTGGTGCTGAGTCTTCTGCATCAGAATATGGATGGAATGAGCCGCCGCCGGGCGCTTTGCGTTATTCAGAGCCTGTTTCTCGCAACCGCGAGTACCGAGCGGCCAACAAGGCCAGAAAGAAGGACGAGAAGGCCCGCCTGCGCAAGGAGCAGTGCGAACGAGACATGGCAGCCGGAATACCTCACGATAACATCGTGACGGACCAGGCCACGGAGACGATCTGCCCATTTTGCGTCGGCTGTGGGTGGTGCTGCGGTGCATCCGCAGGTTCTTCTCTAATGCGTTGTCCGAACTGTCGTGGAAGGAAAACGCGACCGCGTTCGGAGCCGTGGCGCAAGGAGGTTCAGCCCCACGTGGTGAAGGGCATTAAGCCTAACGAGAAGCGATGTTGGGCTCACTGCCCCAAGTGCCGACTATTTCTAAACAGCCGTGGCGAGGCCGTGTACATCGACCCGCGCTTCCTCACCTGGACCCGCGCTGAAGCCAACGCCGGCGTAAGAGTCGAACTCCTTCGACAATCACCGCCGCCGTCCGAGGACTCTGAAGTTTCTACTGAAACTGTCCAGGCCGCCGACAGCATTGGAAGCGAGGTCGTAGAAGAAATCGTTCGACCGAGAACGATGTCGCGTGGACGAGGCTGTCTGACGCTCGACCGAGCGAGGGAAATTGCCAAGGTTCAACGAACCAATATCTTGGCACGAGGGCGAGCTCGTAAGCTTCAACAGGCCGTAGAAGCACCGTCCAAACCCGTGGAGGATCCTCCAGCGGCTGTAACCGACGTATCCAGCGCCCCTCCAGCGTCTAAGTCCGAGACTTCGGACGACGCTCAGTTTGAGGACGCCGAAGAGCTGCTTTCCGTCGTCGATTTCGTGGCGGAGTTGCTCGAGGATCTGCCGTTCCCACCTCCGAGCCCAGAGGAAATGGAAGCTTCCGTAGAAGCCGTGTTTTCCGCCGTCTCGACAGAGGCGACTGAAGAGTCGGATTTTCTGACTTCTGCTGAAGTCGAGAAGAAGGAAGAGAAAGTTTCGACTGACGT
Organism: Strigamia acuminata; assembly: GCA_949358305.1. Lineage (NCBI taxonomy): Eukaryota > Metazoa > Arthropoda > Chilopoda > Geophilomorpha > Linotaeniidae > Strigamia > Strigamia acuminata. The sequence goes on from OX442314.1 coordinate 45,322,238, forward strand.
CGAAAAGAAGGATTAAAAGGGACAAAATTAACATTCGTTATTTTTTCTGAGTGGAAATATTTTTGACTGAAAATATTCCAAGTGTGTTGTTGTGTTTTGCAATTTAGAAATATTCTCATGAGTGTTGTGTTTGTTTGGTTTCAAGATTTTGAACTAATTATTTTAAATATTCATAAGAATATAGTTTGATTTAAAATTGGATTCAATTTAATTTGTTTTGTTTTTCGAATTCAATTTGAACGTTTATTTGAACTAATCATATTAATATATGTGTGTTTGATTTATTTACGAATTTCATAATTATTTGTGGAAATTGTGTTTATTTTGCTTTGATTGAAGTGTTGAAGAATTTCAAGTTGAAATTCAAATAATTTTTATGACAGTCGTAATAAAAATTAGTAGTTTAGATTTTCGATAAATAAAATTTTGCATAAGTTTATTTTTATTGATTATCTTGTTGATTAATAAGCTATAAATAAGTTTATTTGACGGAGAAACAAAATTTCTATCGAAATTTGTTTTTTCTCGAACATGTATCCATGTTCGGACGAGTTCATTTCCGTCGCTTAGCAACCGGGAGTTGCGCAGTGCAGAGAAGCCGATTAGTCTAATCGGGTGACGAAGTTTCTGAAAGAAATAACATGATTAAGTTAATAAAATACTTACCAAGTGGATTAATTCAATAGAATTAGGTGAACATTCTTATCCATTAAGAATGACAATCGAGAGTTAGTAAACTCTATGCTTGTCACCGGGGGATGTGTGATGATTACAAATCGATAGTTATCAATGTTCACCATAGATGGCGCTGTTTAACCAACGCGCGTATTTCAAACTCGGTTAAAACTAAAAAGTGTGATAAATAATTATTTAGACACGGTGAATAAAATATAACTATTTTATTCGATATAAATTAAGTATTAATTATTTGATGATGTTGATTCTATCGAATCAATATCCACTTTACTTACCTGTCGAAGGGAACCAATCGGACCCTTCCGGACCCCAACTGGGCCCATCTGGACATAGTCATATATTAGGTCCGGACTAGTGACCCACGAATCCGCCGATTCGTACGCTGATTGGCTGTCGCCAATCTAGTAGTTCTACAGAACTATATAAGCATCAGTTTCTCACCCACTAACCCCCCTGGCTTGATAACTGAACTTGTATATTGTCTGTAGTTGAATTGTTATCGTTTGATTTCATTATTCTCTATCGACACATCAGGCCACCTCAGCTCTCCACAGTTAGTATTCATTACTATTTTGTTATTGCTGTTGTAGGGCTATTTCGGGAAGGCCAACTCCGGTAATAGACATGCATTCGCATGAAATGGCCCCGTAACGTTAGCCAGCTGTTCTACGGGACAGTAGGACTTCGTACGGTGGCTTAATATAACGGTCGTATACAGTACGACCTTGCTAAATGAAAGTAGGTCCCTCAGCTAACTGGCCACAGTCCGCTGCAGGATGGTTGTTGTAAACAGCCCACGCAGGTTCCCGTCTTTCTACGATTGGTCCTTCCGCTCGTTAAAAGTCGGTAAAGGCTTAATGCACAGGTAACACGCCGGGTTGGTAGCCCGTGAGTAATATCTAAAGATGTTGCGATAAAACAACTACCTGGATAATGGTAATCCAACGGCAGTGGCCAAATAATATTTTACCCGGTGCTCGATCTGCTGATCCCGCCATCGTAAGGCATGCTGGCGGATGGAGGAGTCAAATCCTCCCGCGATGGTTCTCCCGACCGTCGTGACGGTCCCCGCCCCATCGTACCCTCCGGGTTAGTAACCCGTGAACAGGAGTTGAACAACACTGTGCTAAACAAATTACTCGGGCATTGGTAATCCTGTATTGGCAATATCTTTTAAACCCGGTAAGTCCATAGAAATGTTTACCTGGTGGTTAGTACCACCGATAGCGAATTAAAAGCGTACAACTAAATACTCGGCGCCTGATCACGAGATCTTGTCGTCGTAAGGCATGCTGGCGGATGGAGTCTCAACAACTCCCGCGACGTTCTCTCAATTGTCGTGACGGTCCCCGCCCAATTATTATTTATATAACAATTCATTTGTTATATTACTTTAATCACTTTACTTTATTCATTTGGAACATGGAATATTCTGCCGAATATTCCGATTAATGCGAAGGACTCTTCGCATGTTTAGATACTCGAGCTGCGGACCAAATGCGTCTCCGTAGCGCTATTTGTGACGATGCCGCAAGTCAGCCGTATCCCTTTGGCTTCGCCCGGATCCTCAACCAGTTGATGCCGCCCGTTTACACGCGTCAAGAACCCATCTTTGATAAACCATCAATATTTAGTAATAAATATGTATGTCATACTAAAACTGTAAGTTATTTCTACTCTGTCACGTATTCATATTAGTCAGGGCTTCTGTAGCTTATCTCGGTTAGGTTGTTGCTAAAACTTAGCAACGTCTTGTATAAACCGAATTATCTATCTCACGGACTAATAAATTAGCCCAAAAGTAGAATCGTCACAACCTGTTTCAGACCGTTGGCACAGAAAATGGCGGAAAAGTCATTCAATTCATCAGGAACAAAAAGCTTCTTTCATTGAATGTGCTTTTTGCTCGTTATTTCTACTCTCTGACATCGTATGTAGACATTTATTTGTATTTAGTTATTTTTTAAATTTAATTTTTTCAATTTTCAATGTTTGCCGTTTGTTTCTGAATCACGGTTTGCTATAAACCTACGTATAAGTCTATGGTGATACGTGACCCGTCTGTTACTGTGTTTACGCTTATCTGTATCATTTCAGTTTAGTAGGGGGTGTAAAATCCAACTCTCTACCTCCACGTGGTCACCCCTGGATAAACTGATGACTTGACACGTCTCAGTGGAACCAGAAGAGAGCTCTGGTCATTTCATTTGCAAATTTATTTATTGCATTTTATTTTTATTTTTGAACATTTTTTTTTATTTAATTTATTATATCTCTTTATGAATGTGGCATTTACATGACTTTGTAATGTAAGCCTGTATTCCTCTATGAATGTGGCATTTACATGATTTTGTAACTTAAGCCCGCATTCCACCACGAACGAATGTGGCATTTACATGAAATTTGTATTACCTGCTGTTAGATTCTGATTGTAAATTAACTATTAAGTGTGAATTGACGGTATTATATGATTGTTGTAACAATGTGCCATGGTTGGTGATTGTTTGAAAGCTAACCATGGCAACATATATTCTAGAATTCAGTTGTGTATGACGAGTCCAATAAATGAGAGTGTACATGTTTTCCGTGTCTAAATCAGAGAGTCACATCGAGTTGTAAGAACTCTTCACCTGCATTATCACATGAGTGTGGCATTTATTTTATTCGATATCTAAGTTATGAAAAAAAATTGTAGATCAAACTCTACTCCAAAATCGCCAGTATCTAAAGAAAAATGATGTCTTAAATTATGTATTTCACTGATGTATTTATTCATTATTTCATTCAAATTTGTTGTTTGAACAAAATAATTTCCCATTGGAAGACAAATATTTGGCTTTAGCAATCATGATTGCAGTTTATTGATGGACGTCCCTATTGAAGACGGGTTAAAAACAGAAATCAACTGTAGAAACTTTAATGAAATAAAAACAACTAAAATCTACTAAAAAAAATAACCATCAAAAATCGATAAAAATAAACAAAAAATAATTATGCTCGATCACATTACTGCAATGTCTTCTGGGTACCCTGAATTTGTTCGTGCATGGAAACAATTAAATTTTTCTGTGCACCCCACTGCAGGAAAGACTAGAATTCCGTTTGACTAAATGTTTCTGCTCGTGTGCAACTAAAGAGTGTTCACAAGCAGTCAACCAGAATAGCCCTCCTTTCTCCGTACAACTGGGGAAGAGTAGAAATAATGACAAACATAACTAGCGTAAACTGGAGGAGAAATGTTGGAACAGAACAGAGATGAAAGGCAAGCCGGCGAGAAAAACTTTGTGAAGATATCCGCCGGGTTGAAATCCGTTTGCACTTTCTTCAGAAAGAATACTTTGTCATTCAGCCAGTCTCGAATGAAATAAAACCGGACATCAATGTGCTTGCTCCTACGATTCTCAACATCATTAGAGGAAAAATAAATTGTTGACAAACAATCCGAGAACATATTAGGGGCAGGCAAAGAGACTAATTTAGTACGGTCAATTACACCGTGCGGCCAAACCATTTCCTTTGCACCGTCAAGGAGGGCAAGGAATTCCGACTCCATCTTACTGAGAGCACAATAGTACTGCTTGCTGCAACCCCAGGATATGGGAACCCCAATTAGCGAAATCACATACGGTAACCTCCAAAGCTTCTTCTTGTATGTCGATCTCAGCGATCTGAGATCTAAGAGGTATCTGACTACCTGCTGAGTAAATCTCCAGATAATGGCAGAGAGGCTACTTGAATAATTCGACTTATTCTTGACATATTGGAGTACCGTACTTGCAGCAATAGGATTACATGTTTTCTAGTGAAACGTGTATGCAATGCAGTCACGATTTCATGCAATGCAGTCACGGTTTGATCTCGTGGGTCCTGGCCTTTGGTAAAAAGCACCATGTCATCAACATGGTGAAAAACTCCAAAATTCAAGCAGAAAAAATTTAAAATTAAATTAAATTTCATTTATCTCAATAAATTTGTTCTAAAAATAAAACATTAAAAACAAGCAAATGATGACGTTGGTTTTAGTTTTACTTACTACGATTCAATGGTTCCTATCCCATAGCATTTGAAATTCTTCATTTCTGGTGTCCCTAGAGTTAATCTTAGAATGGGCTGTAGTTTCTGGTAAGTTGTCGATTTTACTCGAACCATCGCCATTGTTGCTGCTGGCTGAAAAGTTGTTGAGTAGCGTACTAAACGTAGAATACGAAAATTATTTTGTTGGGTATAAAAAAAACCACAAGCTCAAAGGAAAGTTATTTAATTACCAAGCTTACAAGAAAATAAATTACGAATGTGCTTCACAAACCGGGCTGAAGTTGGCACCACATTCACATTCACCCAAATGACGACCATTGGTGCCATGTGGCATAAATGCCTTGTGCAGGGAAACCAAGAATATTCAAAAATTTGACGGGTGTGGCGACGTAACGGGTACACTGTTGAAAGGATTCCAGCACCAGATCTTGTAGTCGCGATGATGCTTCCTCCACTTCCATTCTAGTTTTAATTGGTGAATTCATCAAACGCTGCCGTTGAGAATCCAGAACTTCCCGAAAACTGTGTCGCTTGTCAGTAAGCACAGACTTAAAGTGGGAAAAAAATCGATTAACGGTGCAACTGCGGCATATGTGAATTTTGCATTTTCAGAAGCTGTATGTTGTCTAACTTGAGATTTCTGAGGTGGGTTACCACTTGCGCCAATTGCAGCTGAACAGACAACACAGAAAATGAAATTCCATTCAACTCTTAATGTGTTTTTATCAGTTTTATTCACATAGCACATAGCAATGGCCCTCCTTACATTGATTGGGTCAATCTCACTTTCAATCTTGCGCTGAACAAAAAGTATGCAACCTGCTTCAAATTGTTGCTCTGAATTACTATGGAAACGGTAAAATCAGTAATGTGTTTTGCAAACTACTGTAAAGCATGAAAAGCACAGTTGAAACGTTACATATGGGTTTCCGTACAAGGAAACTTGGAGCTCCATTTCTTCTGGTGAAATACAAAACTTGGGTTAAATAACTGGTCGAATACATGGAATAATTACATTTGGTGAATAAATAAGTCTAACAGTAAAACTGTTAAAAACAACACAGCATCTGGGCCTAAAACCCAACAACAAATCGGAGTGCATCTTGTGTGTATGACCGTTGGTAAATTACTAAAAACATGAAATCTTAACTATAAACATTCTACAATTATAATAAATACTAACAGATATTTTCGCAAATTGTAAACCCTCTTAAAATTATGGTTATTGCATCCTATTCTTCTCATCGGGGTCCCAGCAAATCAACATGGCCACCTGAAAATGAGTAACCTTTTCTCCTGTGAACCGTGAGGCAATTTTAACCAGTCGCACGAGTGATTAAGAACGAAATAAATGGTTAAATGATTGGTAAAATCAATCGATAAAAAATTTAAGACCATATTAAAAAATATCTAAAATTTTTCTTTTACTTTTCCTGCAACCATAAATTCGAGCAATTGGATTTGTTCTTGAAGTATGTCCATCGGTTGCGGCCACTCGTCAACCTATTTTTTTGTCTTTGATTAGAAAAAACAAAGATGCTGCCTTTGCTCACTTACATTATCATTATATTTTGCCTGGAAGTTTTATAAAATATCTCTGCCAATTTTAAAATTTAAAAGAAAATCTTTAATTAATGTGGGTTCCTTGAATGATTTAGTTGGATGAAAGTGATGATCGATTAAAAAGCAGCCATGTCTTATGATGGTAATTTACAATTTACAATTTTTTAAACAAATTGTACAGGGGGCGCTGCGGAAGGCAGAGGCGTCATAAAATGACAACCAATAAGATGGAGTCTAAACACTCTATTAATCTTCTTAGCTATATCAAAAATGGCAAAAAAAATTTCTTTCTTTTTTAATTTCTTTGGCACTGTTATTGCATTCAGCGAGGTTTGTACTTGTTTCATCTAATAATAGATTACACTTTTGACATATACACCAAAAATGAAAATGTAATGAATTATCTATACTCAATAATTACGTAAACGTATATTTCGAAAGTCAGGTAAAAAGTTTTTGGTATGTGGGCAGATACTAACAAGGGGAGCACATGAATAAGACACTTACAGATTGTTGCAATATTAAATGTGGAGGATTGTTATGTCATGCTGAATGAGATCCCGAAATAATTTTATTCCATAAACAGCCAACAATGTAAACAATGATGGGGGGGGGCGCGGAACGTATGTTTTCAGCTTCAGGTAAGTTGCTATACTTGCTAACATCAAATTTCACTTTAATACACTACTGAGCAAACGTAGATCTTCCTGTATTTTTGTGCAAGGAATAAGTTATAATGGTAGAAATCGCCTCACAAATTATTGTTTTGAAGCTCGCTGCGTTCTATCTATACGTGTAAATCAAACTGTGTTACTTACTGTAGCTTATTAGAATAAAAATGCCATTTCCACTCTAGAAAATGGCATTTTCTAGAGTGGAAATGGCATTTTATAAAGTGAAAATGGCATTTTCTAAGGTGGAAATCGCATTTTCTAAAGTGGAAATGGCATTTTATAAAGTGGAAATGGCATTTTCTAAGGTGGAAATGGCAATTCTAGATGTGAAAATGGCATTTCCAGATGTAAAAATGGCATTTCGAGACGTGAAAATGGCATTTCCAGACGTGAAAATGGCATTTCCAGACGTGAAAATGGCATTTCCAGATGTGAAAATGGTATTTTCAGATGTGCAAATTGCATTTTGTGGTGTAAATGTCATTTTTGTAATTGTAAATGGCTTTTTTTGTGGTGTGAATGTCATTTCTGCAGTGTAAATGACATTTCCTTAAGTGTAAATGGCATTTTCGAAAGTGTAAATGGCATTTTCTAAAGTGTAAATGATATTTTCTGAAGTGCAAATGGTGTGTTTTGTAGTCTACGATATTTTTTTAATGAGTAAATGGTCATTTTCTGAAGTGTAAGTGACCTCTTTTGAGGTCTATGTATTTGCCGAGGTATAAATGCCATTTACCGTGTTAAAAACGCCAATTTTAGAAACCAAATGAAATTTTACCAGCCATAACATCAGTGGAATAACAAATAAAATTTAAAAATTAATTTTAGATTTACAAGAAATAAAGAAACACCCAGGAACATTAACAATGTTTTTGTTCAGTAAATTTCCAGAAACATCTAATAATTCCTGCAGTAGTGGCCAAACATAAGATACGTAATTACAATTACTATAAATGATAAAAAAGTAAAATGTAAATTTAGGTTTGAAGTAATAAAGTAAATATCGATTGGCGTGATAAAAGATTGCGCTTTATTTAAATTATGACGCTCTCAATTGGTTGAATACAAATAATATTTCGGTACAATTTGCTCGCAATTGGCAATTGTGATGCTATTTTTTGGAGAATTAAAAACAAGCGAATTAATATAAAAACAATTTTTTGTTCCTACTATGTACAGTTAACAACTTTGAATCTATACTTTATAAACATGCTTGGAAACCAGTATTTTCAGATGCAATACATTCGATAGGACAAGCTTTAACTGTTTTACTTCCAGATTCAGTAGCAGGACAAGCTTGAATGGCAGGACTTTCAGATTTAGGACTTTCAGTAGCCGGATGTCCTTGATAGGTAGAACCTGCAGGACATGTTTGTAAAGTAGGTAGTGCAGTACCAGAAGAAGAACAAACTTTCAAAGTTGAAATTGCAGTAGCAGGACATGCTTGATAAGTATAACCTGCAGGACATGTTTGTAAAGTAGGTAATGCAGTACCAGAAGAAGAACAAACTTTCAAAGTTGAAATTGCAGTACCAGAAGGACAACATTCTTTCAAATTTGAAATTGCAGTACCGGAAGCAGTATATGCTTTCACAGTAGAACCAGGAGGAAAATGTGTTCTTAGTTCTGGAAATACTTCCGGTAGAGGACGTGTTTCCACTTGAGGACATGCTTCCGCTTGACGAAATATTTCCACTTGACGACATGTTGGGTCGGTAGGAGGAGCATAATGTGCTTTTAGATCTGGAAATGCTTCCATTTCAGGCTTTGTTTCCACTGGAAGACATGTTACCACTTGAGGACTTTTTTCCACTCGACGACGTGCTGTCAGTCGACGACGTTTCGGTTGAGGACATACTTCCGTCTGAGGACTTGCTTCAGATTGAGGACATACTTCCTCTTGAGGAAATACTATCTCTTTAGGACATTCTTTCACTCTTGTACGTGCTCTCACTCGACGACGTGTCTTCTGTTGAGGACAAACTTCCGCTTGAGGACAAACTTTCGCTTGAGGACAAACTTCCGCTTGAGGACAAACTTCCGCTTGTGGACAAACTTCCGCTTGAGGACAAACTTCCGCTTGAGGACAAACTTCCGCTTGAGGACAAACTTTCGTTTGTGGACAAACTTCCACTTGAAGACTTATTGGTACTTCCAACTGAGGACAAGTTTGTCGTCGGCGGCGACGTGCTTTCCTACTACGTACTTTTATTTTTGGACATGCTTTCAATTGAGGACAAACTTCTACTCGAGGACAAACTTCTACTTGCGGACAAGCTTCTACTTGCGGACAAGCTTCGACTTGCGGACAAACTTCGACTTGCGGACAAACTTCCACTTGCGGACAAACTTCCACTTGCGGACAAGCTTCCACTTGGGGACAAGCTTCGACTTGGGGACAAGCTTCGACTTGGGGACAAGCTTCGACTTGGGGACAAGCTTCGACTTGCGGACAAGGATCCACTTGCGGACATGGTTCCACTTGCGGACAAGCTTCCACTTGCGGACAAGGATCCACTTGAGGACATGGTTCTACTTGGGGACATGGTTCCACCTCGGGATGTGCATTCAATTCAGAATCTTCATCTTCAGGACAAGAATTTGTGGGTTCGGATTCAAAACCTTCTTGCTTAGAAGCAAAATGTTCCGGTTGAGCACCATTTTCAGACGTGGCCTTTGCAGGTTCAGAAGAAGAACTTGAAGGTTTAGTGTCATTTCTAGTCGCAGCATCTGCAGGTACAGTACCATTCCCAGAGGAACATTTTGCAGGTTCGGAAGGAGGACTTGCTGGTTTAGTGTCATCTCCGGTCGCAGCATTTGCAGGTACAGTACCATTTCCAGAGGAAGCTTTTGCAGGTTCGGAAGAAGGATTTGCTGGTTTAGTGTCATTTCCGGTCGCAGTATTTGCAGGTGCAGTAGCTTTTTCAGTGGCAGAAATTGTAGATTCAGAAGAACTTTCAGGAGCAGTATCATTTTTAGGCTCAGGAGCAGCGTATTCAAAAGGACTAATAGTTTCAGGAACAATTTTGGGCTCATCGTCGTCATCGTCATCGTCATCATCTTCAGGCTTCTTTTTTATAAGCCTATCTGGATATATCTTTAAAAAATATTACAACTATTAGAATACAGACTGTTGTCAACAAAAAATAATTTTACCTTGGGTGTTTGAAACTCCGGATGCATGCTTTTACACGATATCATCTCTGTTGTGATTTTGTCGAATATCGCAAAACCAGCGTCAAATTCCAACTGCTTTCTTGACACTCTGCAATCCTTTAATTCTAAATAGTCTTTGAGAGGTTCATTTTTCACTTTGAAGCATTCAAAACGAAAAGTGTGGTCTTTCTTTTCGCTCGCTATGACTTTAAAAAAGTGCGTTGGTATTCCAATTTTTTGCGGGCCCAAATAATCGTACTCCACATACCGCTTACCATCAGTTCCATCTCTGTTAAAGAAAATTCAGAAAGTGAATTGAACATGTCTACAAGATACGGAGCCGGATATAGGTGTTGCAAGGCCCCTAAGCACAAAACTGTTTTGCTCCTGCCTCCAAAAAAAAGTTTAATTTTTAAAAATCTAAAAAATACACTTATTATTAATTATTATTATCTCATTATATGTATATAATTAAACCCCGGATGTTTATGCAAAATAAAATTCGTTTTACGGGCGTAAAATATGCACCAAACATTCCATTTTATGCAAAATAAAAATAAAAATATGCACTAAAAATTTTATTTTATGCAAAATAAAAATAAAAATATGCACCAAAAATTCCATTTTATGCAAAATAAAAATAAAAATAAGCTAAATAAAAAATTTATTTGAGTGAAATCAGGTGTTAAATAACAACTTAATGCCATTTCAAAGTGTTCTTGATGTAAATGAATTATAATTACTAATTATAATTTTTCTATTTTTTTATTTTTTTATTTCTTCAAACTTTTTCCAGACACTAATTTAGTATCTTCCCCTGGTGTCTGTTTTTGGCGAAGTCCTCAGTTTTCCGAACACAAGCATACGTACACAAATAGTGTCTTAAAATAAACACAAAAATTGGTTCATACATGTTACGTATCGTTAAAAAAAAGATGAAAATCGCCATTCTTTACCTGAAAAATGGCGGTTCATGCATTTATTTCTGATTTTCGGAAAATATGAATTTACACCCAATTTCGACTTTTTATCGAATAAAAATAATTCCCAGCAATTTAAGCATTTATCCGGGCCTTAATTATAACATTTTTTTATGTAAAATTATGGGATTTTTTCCGGTGCCCCCCATCGATGAGCAACTGTTTATTTTGCTTATACGTAAATCCGGCCCTGACACGCGGTTCAATTATTATTCAAATGACTTACTGTGGTAAATACAACGCTCCGGAGCAGACATAGATATTATCATACTTTGGTATTAAAAACTTGAGATAGTGATACAAATCTTCCCATATGCTCCCATGTGGACCTCTCTCCTAAAAAAGACCAACCATATAGAAAACAACACAAAACCCCAACGAATAAAATCACCTCCGCTACAATATTAGTAGTCACCAGAGGATTCTCAACATCCGACGCATAAAAATGTGGATAAACAAGATACATCTTTTTGTACTGTTTTCCTTCTTCAGTTGGGTTGCCATCTTCATCGAGCTGCTTGAAATCGCAGATCCCGGTGCTGAATTGCAGCGGAACCCGGATGTCTTTTCGGACGTCGTAAGAGTGTTGATACGCATTCCTCAGATTACACGGCGTCAAATGCTCCAAAGTCCAGCATGCCGAGCGTGTACAATGGTCGTAACACACGAGAAAGTTGTCATACTCTATGATGAGCCTGCTTGGAAGTGAGGGGCTCGGGAACTGACTTCCTTTCTTGCTGACCGGGAAAATGGTGCAGTGGGGCGGGCACGGCTCGTGTTTGCTCTTCTCGGCTGGAATAACTTTGCATTTGTCGTCTATGGTCCAGGAGTAAGTCCCGCTTTTACATTTCTTGTGGGCTAGAGGTTGGATTTGGGTGCGTGGCGGAACTTGTGGCTGTTGTTGTGGGTGTTGTTGTGGGTGTTGTGGATGTGATTGGGCGTAAACGGTCCAGGAGTGGTATCGTCGTGTCCATTTGTCTCTGAACGATGTGCAGAAATATGCACAGATGGTTGGGAGTATGGTGATTTGTGCAATTCGCAAATAACTCATGACATGGGGAACACTTAGAATTTGGAGAGTTTGTTTCGAGCTGTGATTATCAATAATGGATGGATTTGTTCTCCTCCTAGCCAGTGATTGTTGTGTAAAAGCGCTTCGGTTTCTACAATTTTTACTTTTTTAAACAAAAATCTATTATTTTGCATTATTTTTGCCTAAAACTTTATTATTTTGCATTTTTTTTGCCTAAAATTGTATTATTTTACATTTTTTTGCCTAAAATTGTATTATTTTGCATTTTTTTTGCCTAAAATTGTAATATTTTGCATTTTTTTGCCTAAAATTGTATTTTTTTGCATTTTTTTGCCTAAAATTGTATTATTTTGCATTTTTTTTGCCTAAAATTGTATTATTTTGCATTTTTTTTGCCTAAAATTGTATTATTTTGCATTTTTTTTGCCTAAAATTGTATTATTTTACATTTTATTGCCTAAAATTGTATTATTTTGCATTTTTTTGCCCTAAATTGTATTATTTTACATTTTTTTTGCCTAAAATTGTATTAATTTGCATTTTTTTGCCTAAAATTGTATTATTTTGCATTTTTTTTGTCTAAAATTGTATTATTTTGCATTTTTTTTGCCTAAAATTGTATTATTTTACATTTTTTTTGCCTAAAATTGTATTATTTTGCATTTTTTTTGCCTAAAATTGTATTATTTTGCATTTTTTTGCCTAAAATTGTATTATTTTGCATTTTTTTGCCTAAAATTGTATTATTTTACATTTTATTGCCTAAAATTGTATTATTTTGCATTTTTTTGCCTAAAATTGTATTATTTTGCATTTTTTTTGCCCTAAATTGTATTATTTTGCATTTTTTTGCCTAAAATTGTATTATTTTGCATTTTTTTTGCCTAAAATTGTATTATTTTGCATTTTTTTTGCCTAAAATTGTATTATTTTGCATTTTTTTTGCCTAAAATTGTATTATTTTACATTTTTTTTGCCCAAAATTGTATTAATTTGCATTTTTTTGCCTATAATTGTATTATTTTGCATTTTTTTTTTGCCTAAAATTGTATTATTTTGCATTTTTTTTGCCTAAAATTGTATTATTTTGCATTTTTTTTTGCCTAAAATTGTATTATTTTGCATTTTTTGCCTAAAATTGTATTATTTTGCATTTTTTGCCTAAAATTGTATTCTTTTGCATTTTTTTGCTTAAAATTGTATTATTTTACATTTTTTTTGCCTAAAATTATTTTACTTTTTTTTGGCCTAAAATTGTATTATTTTACATTTTTTTTGCCTAAAATTGTATTATTTTGCATTTTTTTTGCCTAAAATTGTATTATTTTACATTTTTTTTGCCCAAAATTGTATTAATTTGCATTTTTTTGCCTATAATTGTATTATTTTGCATTTTTTTTTTGCCTAAAATTGTATTATTTTGCATTTTTTTTGCCTAAAATTGTATTATTTTGCATTTTTTTTTGCCTAAAATTGTATTATTTTGCATTTTTTGCCTAAAATTGTATTATTTTGCATTTTTTGCCTAAAATTGTATTCTTTTGCATTTTTTTGCTTAAAATTGTATTATTTTACATTTTTTTTGCCTAAAATTATTTTACTTTTTTTTGGCCTAAAATTGTATTATTTTACATTTTTTTTGCCTAAAATTGTATTATTTTGCATTTTTTTTGCCTAAAATTGTATTATTTTACATTTTTTTTGCCCAAAATTGTATTAATTTGCATTTTTTTGCCTATAATTGTATTATTTTGCATTTTTTTTTTGCCTAAAATTGTATTATTTTGCATTTTTTTTGCCTAAAATTGTATTATTTTGCATTTTTTTTTGCCTAAAATTGTATTATTTTGCATTTTTTGCCTAAAATTGTATTATTTTGCATTTTTTGCCTAAAATTGTATTCTTTTGCATTTTTTTGCTTAAAATTGTATTATTTTACATTTTTTTTGCCTAAAATTGTATTATTTTACTTTTTTTTGGCCTAAAATTGTATTATTTTACATTTTTTTTGCCTAAAATTGTATTATTTTGCATTTTTTTTGTCTAAAATTGTATTATTTTACATTTTTTTTGCCTAAAATTGTATTATTTTGCATTTTTTTTGCCTAAAATTGTGTTCTTTTGCATCTAAAATACGAGACAAGATAAAGATGCAATAAGATGACTCCACGTTTTGACTGCAATTTTATTTCCAAGTTCTCCCCCAAACTCAACCAGAAATTTGTATTTATTTAACATGGACTGATAAATGTGAGGCAACAGAGATTTTGTCTTCAAAACTCCAGAATTCTTTCCGCTTCGCAAACTCTTGGAACCTTCGAAACTCTCGGCGCTCTCGGCGCTGGTGGAGGTGGCGGATTCTCCGGATCAACCGGAACTACCGGAGCCTTTGGACGTTCCCAACACTCATGCGCATCATACGACTTCCGTTTCGTGTAGTGACTTACAAGCCTTTTCTACAGAAACAAACAAACAAAAACAAAATAAAGAAAGATACACAGGAGAGAACACAAGTGCCGATATTAACCGCAGCAAATTCTCTCTCCGTTTCGCTTTTTGAAATTTGTCTGTCGTCGATGTTGCGAAATATCAAGAATCCGACTTCCGATTCCAGCTGAGTTCTGCTCACGTGGTGTGCCGCCAAATCCAACAGGTCGGTGTACTCGTTCTCCACTTTGTAGCACTCGAAACGGTACAATTTGTCCGTGTAATTTTGACCGACTATCACCTTGAAATAGTGAGACGGAACGGCCACTTTGTGTTTTCCAAAAACTTCGTATCTCATCTGCGCTTTGATGTTCTTTCGGCTGAATGAAAGAAAGGAAAGGAAAATAATTCATTAATTTTTGCATTTTACGAACATTGGATTTATTTTACCTGGGTAAATACAGAGGGCCGGATAAGACGTAGATTTTGTCGTGATGACGTGTTAGAAACTTGATATACTCAAACCACTCGTCAAATATTGACTCACTCCGGGGCTGTGGGCGATTCGGTGGTGGATTGCGCTAGGAGAGAAAGATGATGTGAAACTAGATGTTTATGGAGAAGACATGGACCAAGACCACAAAGTTTGATTGTTGTATGCAAAGGGGGCCAATGCTTTGGCTCCTCCAATTCTATGGGGCCTCCTTTGTACATGTATAAAATATATGTTTTCTTTTTAGGAAAATGCATTTTTTTGGTCAGAAAATGCACTTTGTTGGTCAGAAAATGCACTTTTTTGGTCAGAAAATGCACTTTCGTAGTCAAAAAATGCACTTTTTTGGTCAGAAAATGCACTTTTTTGGTCAGAAAATGCACTTTTTTGGTCAGAAAATGCACTTTTTTGGTCAGAAAATGCACTTTTTTGGTCAGAAAATGCACTTTTTTGGTCAGAAAATGCATTTTTTGGTCAGAAAATGCACTTTTTGGTCAGAAAATGCACTTTTTTGATCAGAAAATGCACTTTTTTGATCAGAAAATGCACTTTTTTGGTCAGAAAATGCACTTTTTTGATCAGAAAATGCACTTTTTTGATCAGAAAATGCACTTTTTTGATCAGAAAATGCACTTTTTTGATCAGAAAATGCACTTTTTTGGTCAGAAAATGCACTTTTTTGGTCAGAAAATGCACTTTTTTGGTCAGAAAATGCACTTTTTTGGTCAGAAAATGCACTTTTTTGGTCAGAAAATGCACTTTTTTGGTCAGAAAATGCATTTTTTGGTCAGAAAATGCACTTTTTGGTCAGAAAATGCACTTTTTTGATCAGAAAATGCACTTTTTTGATCAGAAAATGCACTTTTTTGGTCAGAAAATGCACTTTTTTGATCAGAAAATGCACTTTTTTGATCAGAAAATGCACTTTTTTGATCAGAAAATGCACTTTTTTGATCAGAAAATGCACTTTTTTGGTCAGAAAATGCACTTTTTTGGTCAGAAAATGCACTTTTTTGATCAGAAAATGCACTTTTTTGGTCAGAAAATGCACTTTTTTGGTCAGAAAATGCACTTTTTTGATCAGAAAATGCACTTTTTGGTCAGAAAATGCACTTTTTTGATCAGAAAATGCACTTTTTTGATCAGAAAATGCACTTTTTTGATCAGAAAATGCACTTTTTTGGTCAGAAAATGCACTTTTTGGTCAGAAAATGCACTTTTTTGGTCAGAAAATGCACTTTTTTGGTCAGAAAATGCACTTTTTTGGTCAGAAAATGCACTTTTTTGGTCAGAAAATGCACTTTTTTGGTCAGAAAATGCACTTTTTTGGTCAGAAAATGCACTTTTTGGTCAGAAAATGCACTTTCCACATGAAAATGCATTTTTCCACACGAAAACTCACCGTAACATGCTTTGCAAGAAAACACAATTTCTCAACTCAAAACGAACTTTACTTCACCAGAATGCATTTCCCACTAAACCGAAGCAACTAGAGCCAATACTTACCTGCGGCACCACATTGCTGTACACAGCAGACCCTTCCAGATCAACCGGATGAAGCCTCGGATCCGCCACATTAGCTTCCCTGTATCTACGTCCCAGAGTTAAATAATCATTTAAGTCGGAACAAAATACATCATCCACATTCGGATCCCTCTTATTCGCCGGCGAAAACCTCTCAGGAGTATATATATTTATATTATTCCGCGTTATAATCTCCAACGTCCACGCCGGCTGCTTCGTCTGATTATCATAACACAACAGAAAATCGTTAAACTCAATCACTCTCCTAATAGGAATCTCCGGATGCGGAAAAATCGGTCCGCCCTCTCTAAACGGCGCCCAATTCGGGTACTCGTGATATTGTTCGATCGCACTCGACCCCGGAACATGCAATTTCCGCTTCATCCTCTGCATCAACTTCGGACCACCAAAAAGCAGTTTGTGGTACTGATCTTCGACAGCCCCTTCCGGCGACAACTTGAACGGCTCCTCCCACGGTGGCGGGAAATTATGCTCGATTGGTGGTTCCACGTACCCGAGCTCCGAAAACATCGGATTAATGCCCGATTCGTACCACTTCAACGGCGATTGGTCCACATCACCCAAATTCGTCGGCGTTTTGTCCAAATCCGGCGAGTCTTCGGACTCGTACGTCGGCGTGAGATCAAAATCCTCGCCGGAGTCCCCCGCGTCGTACGTGGGCGTGAGATCAAAATCCTCGCCGGAGTCCCCCGCGTCGTACGTGGGCGAGCCGGACAACTCCGGAGGTTGGGGTTGGGGTTGGGGTCGGGGCCGGGGCCCAAAGCACGGGAAAGTCGCCACCCCGGTGCCCAGGCACGGATGACCGCAAATTGGGGGCGCTCCAGCTCTCCGTGGGTCCACCTCGGTCCACAGCGTTGATTCCGCTCCGGTTTCCTCGCAGACCGTTTGGTTTTCCGCGTCGGATTCCGGGACTTTCCCGAAAGGCATCGAAGGGTTGTCATCGATGTCGTAATCGTCGAAATCGAGACGCTGGGCACTTCTTAGGGGTCCTTTCGGTGGTGGAATCTCTACGGTGCGGAGTTCTACGGTGCGGAGTTCTCCGGTTATGAAATCCGGGGACAATTGGTTCGCTTGGTCGTATTTGCGTCTCTTGGCGAGATAGTCCGGCTCGGCCTGGTATTCCTCAGAAAATTGGGGCCCAACATCGCCGAAATTCTGCGAGGCTTCGTAGTCGATGTCGAAGAGTATCCTCGCGATCCCCTTCTCGGCCCCATGGGCGTATTCGTCTTCGGCCAAGCACGGGTCCTCAGCGGTGAAGCCCATTGGAGAGGATTCTTCGGTGTGCAGACGTGCGATGACAAAATCCGGCGAACCATCGTACTGGCACGGGCGTCTGACCGTGCCCAGCCGAGTCGGACGTGCGGGTTCGTGTTGGGGTATGCGAACGTGCCCGGATCCCGGGGTAAAGTCCGGCGAACCCGGCGCAGGTTGCTTCTCGCCGTCGTACAGGGGACTAGAGTCCGCATAGTCGATGTATTCGGTGCCGCACGGCTCCGGTAGGATGTCATTACCGTATAGGGGCCGCGAAGGGTCTTTCTCGCCGTCGAACAGCGGGCTAGAGTCACCACCGTCGCTGTAATCGACGCCGCGCGGCCCCGGTGGAGTTTCATCGTGTTGGGGCTGCGAAATTGTGCTTTCGCTGCCGTATCGGGACCGCGAAGGATCCTTTTCGCCGTCGTACAGGGGGCTATGGTCAGCAGTGTCGATGTATTCTGTGCCACACGGCTCGGGTAGAACTTCGGCGCCGGATTCGGGCCGCGAAGGGTTTGTTTCACGGTCGTACAGGGGGCTAGAGTCACTAGCGTCGAAGTAAACGGAATCGTTCGGCCCAGGAAAGGTTTCGTCGCCGTATTGGGGCTGCGAAGAAGGGCCAGGTAGGGTTTCGTTGACGTGTTGGGGCCGCGAAGGGTCTTTTTCGCGGTCGTAGAGTGGGTTAGCGTCGCTGTCGTCGGTGGTAGACGGCGAAGGTTGGGTTGGGCCGCTGTATTCGGGGTCTTGTTCGCCGTGGTCTCTGCTGGGTGTGGACTCGAAGCGTGGCGGCGGTAAAAAGAGTAATCCGTATTGTAGACCGCCCTGAACGTCGTCCAAGCCCGATTCGCAGACGCGGGGAGCGGCCGTAGAGTCGTCTAAGCCCGGTCCGCTGAGACAGGAGGCGTCGGAAGCGTCCGGAGCGTCCGGGGAGAAGAAATCGAGGTTTGGAAGCGGCATGTAAGGTCTGGTTTCATCGTAGATTGTGAAGGAATCGTGTAGGCCTGGCAGCGGGGATCTTGGTAGGGGTGGGTCGAAAATGGTGATGGTGGCTCCGGTTTCGTATTCGTCGGGATCGGCTCGTACTCGCATCACATTGCGTTTGTTCGTCAAAATGGCTGCGTAGATACTTCCACCAAATGCTGCAGACGATGCTAGTCTGAGCAGGTGGGAATAACTCATGATTTTGGTGTTTTTTGGAAGGTTTTAGATGGGTGATGATGTGGATGGAATCATCGTCGGAAGGTGAAAGAAAATGGTGAGTAGTGAGAATTAGGTTGGCTGCATTGTTTGGATGAGTGGTTGGCAATAGAGGGCGAAGCTGTGAGTAATTGGCAATAGAGGGCGAAGGTGTGAGTGGTTGGCAATAGAGGGCGAAGCTGTTTTTCATGTTTGGTCATGTGGTTTGTATTTTAAATTGAAAATGAGATGCGAAATTGTTTTTTAGTTATGTTTGTTTGGATGATTATTACAAAGGGTTGGAGCAGCCAAATGTTAGGTGTTACCAGGCGAAAATGTATACGTGTAATTGATGGTGGAGTTTATTATTTTGGACGCCCTCAAATGTCTCTAACTGATGGGATCTTGGGACGGGCTGGCAAGTCAAGTTGAGATCTTGAATGACTTTGTTTGGAAATTTGTAGCAATCAAAACAAACGCTGATTTGCACTCGTTGTGACCAAGTGGCCATCGTCAGTCGGCACTGGCAACATTAAGCAGAGGATCCCCATCAGCTCCTACGGCGTACCGTCGGAGCTGTGTCCAGATTGCTGCCAATCAGGACAAAGGATCCTGCAAGGTGTCGGTCTGTGGCTTGATCACCACAACTGACACAGAACAACATCAGCCACGAGAGTGTCTGGGCGCATTGCTAGACATAAAAATAGAGATGTGCGATAAGGCGATGGAAATACCAATAACTGGCGAGATCGCTCTCAAGTCTGAAAGGACTAAGGTGCGGCGTGTTGTAAGATAACCGACCAAGACTCCATTGGTCAAATTTTGATCTTTTATTAATGTGTAAGACGCGAGTGCATCCAGCATCCCCTACTATGTTAGTTTTATCGATTTATTTTTTTTACTTATTTTTAGTTATTTTTATTTTCATGATTGGATAAAACTATTTTTATTTTTAGTTGTGTTCCAGAGGACGAAGAAGTTTCCGAATAGTGTCGTAACACGCTGAAATTTCAGCAGATGGTCCGCTAAGAGATTTTGTAAATAATGACGTTCCTAAAATCAAATAAAAAATTTCACATGAATATGAAATGTGAAAAACGAAACTGTATAGTTACGCAAAATTATTGAAATAAATCCACTGTTAAAAACTATTTCTAAGATTTTCTGAGCGTCGATCTCCGTATACATGCACACTTTTCCTATGTCCAATAAACACACTAGAGCCAAATTTCTGACGCTGTTGCTATTAATTAATTTGAGATATGTGTCCTGTAATTTTACAAATAAATGTTTTTGATTCTAAAATCGATAAGAGTGAAATAGAAATAATAAAAATAGGGAATAAAAATACGTACGGATTCCACCAATCTGCCACAAGCGGGCGCGTCGATAAAATTATCTGCAGATCTACCACAATAGTTTACCTACAAATAATTACGAATATTCGTTCACTTGTGATGCTTAACAAAAGTTGTTGATTTGGTTACGTTGTTTAGAAGGACGCCGGCAATACAGCCACATGTAAATTCGACTAACTACAAATGTTTTTCATTACTTGAATTTTGTTTGTAACATTTTCTTTACTTACTCTTCCAGTAGTTTGATTCACATGGTTGGTTAAATAAGTGCAGAGGGCATTTGTTGCCACATGTGGTACATCGCACTGTAGATAAAAAAACGCATGCATTATTAAATGACAAACTGGTAGGGAAATTAGTGAAATAAATGATCACAAAAAGGCAGAAAAAAGTTAAATGAGTAAATCTTTGAGACGTTCTTCGCAAAATAAGCAATGTAATTAGATCAGGCAGAGTTATTTAAAATTAAACAATTTCTTGTATTCAAGTTAATCGACTTATTGAGTTGTTATGGTATTTACTATTATACTATTCAAAACATTTCTTTGAAATAAACTTACTTTTTCACTAGCTTCCTTTAAGCGCCTGGTTAAATCAGTGCATAAAGGATTGGTATCTGCTGACGGTCCATCGCACTGTCGATAAAAGAAAGTGTAAATTGTTGTGATCACAGATTACAAGAAGTGATTTAATTACTGTATGTAGTTCGTTACCAAATAAATCTTTGTTTGTATTTTTCTTATTTAAAAACGACTCTAAATTATGTTATTACATTAGATTAACTAATCTACCCATTTCTGCGGGATTCGACAAGGCGACAAATTATCCCCCCCATCTTTGGCTCATTTTATCCCCAATAATGATTTTATTAAAGTATTGTACTCCCCTAACTTTTGATCCCCCTAATAAGTGTGTTTCCCCCCAACTAATTTTCCCCCAATTATTATCCAACGTACCCCAAGTTTTTTCCAAGAAGATGATTGAAGATATATCAATTTTATTAATGTGGTCAAATAAGAAGTCAATGGTGGGCTATTCAGTCATGATGTAAGGTCATCTTCAAGGTCATTCATTTTTTACTTTTTAAACTGTTGAAGATATAGCAAAATTTACAATTACAAAGTTGTGGAGAATTTTAACATCAGTTCCATTGGTTGCCCGCGAAATGTGCAATCCGTATTGCTACGTGGATGTGGGGATGTTAATCTTTCACGTAACTTATGTTTTTATGCTTTGAATGACTCAGACTTTTATTCTATGAAAATATGTGCTTTATTAAAACCAGTCGGACATTTGCTAAGTGCAAAAGTTCGGTATCATTTAATCAATGGAATTCTTACAGATATTACATGTTTAAATCATAAGATTTAAAGTAAGTTATACAAAATAAAGCAATTAAACTTAACCAAAATAAGATTAAACTCTACACATAATAAATAAAGAAATAAGGATGATGTGTTAATAACTGAAGAATCTGGGCCTAATGTCACTCTATAAACTAGGTGACAGGAGTCAGATGAGAACTCGAGGAAAACTGATCAATCGAACTCTAAGTTCTTTTGCTGTTCCCCCTTTCTATGTAAGTTGATCAGTCCGTGCATGTCATTAAACACAGCGCCATCTGGTGATGGTTTATTGCACTAAAATATGACAAAATGCGCTTTAGAGGCATTAGAGCCAGCCGACAGTATTCCAATTCTAGCCAGGCATTATGAAACATTGCAGGTGTAACAATGTTGATTGTATCAGTTATGCAATTTGTCTATTTTTGCAGATCCTCATGCCGTGTGGTGTCTACACTCACACGTTTGCAACAACAAGAAAATTAAAAAAGTAATTAAGTAACTTGTGTTGATGAAAATTCATAAAAATAAATATTAATAAACTATTTCTTACCTCAAGTTCATCAATTGCTTTATAAACTGGCAAAAATAAAATCAGAAAAAATATTTGCATTTTAGTGCTACGTGCGAAATACAGAAAATTGAATCTTGCAAAATTCTTCCAACAAGAATTAATATCAACACGAATTATGCAATAAATAAAACGATTAACGAGCCGGATTTATGTTGAAATGGTTTTGCACGATGCATAATAAAAATAAAACCAATAATAAAATCCGTTACAAAATTAAACAATTCCTGATTATCTTTGCACTGGCAATCGATTTTTCAGTTTGTCACGATAAATCCTAGTTAGTATAGAATAATTTAACAAATAATCGTGCAAAGTTATTCGCGCAATGGGTCCAGGTCCGTGGAACGTCCTTATGATGGCCGCCGTTCAATTCGGATGTCAGGCGGTTAGAAATCCCAGCTCGCTGGTAGACAACACAGTTTAAACATTAACAAACTTAATAACAAGATTTGTTGTCAATAATTGTATTTTATTTGCAAACATTCCAGGGTTAAGTTTTACAGTAATTATGGCAATTTGAAGAAATTTTTTTTTAGTTTAATAATATTTACAAAAAGCATTAATCAAAATAGCAATAAACAGCAACAAACTAACAGTTGTTACTAAATTAGGTGACTAGAATAACTTGCATTAAAAAAATATATATCAAAGTATAAGTATATATAAACCTTGTCCATCCCAAACCTGCAAATCCTCAGGTGTTATTAAATGCAGGAGATCAATTGAAAAATTGAGGCAGTAAAATGATGAAATGCAAAATATCAAAGTCGACATCAGTTTTGTTAAAATCTATGTACAATACATTTCTTGGCTTACTTTACATACATAATGAGTGCTGTAATGGAGGTTAACGACATACGATAGGCCATGTGTCTTCGCTACCCAGAAGGTTCAAAAATATATTTTACATTACATTGCTTTCCACTTAACGCAGAATTAAGTACCTTGTATATCATTTGCACATTAAATTATGCATTCCATAATACAATCGAAAAATTTCATTTGAAAATCCATTCACATCTGACAAATAATAATATTGGGAATGCATTTCGTAATACCAAAAATGTATAACAAAATGCATTCTCGTGAAACCCAATGCAACTTCAATGTATTTTTGACGGATCGGAAGACAGGAGCTTTTTGAACGAAAATTTGACGATTTTGTCTTTGGATTACGCCAGTACACGCAGGGCCGTCTTTACACTTTTCAGCGCCCTGGGCTAATAAAACACAGGTGCCTCTTGCCCAGCACTTTTCTGTGCCCGGCGCCCTTTTGTGCCCATCAAGCCCCTGTGCCCGGCGTCCCCCTGTGCCCGGCGCCCCTGGGCTGCAGTCCAGTTAGCCCAATGGTAAAGGTGGGCCTGAGTAAACGCCAATTCCAGAAATATTATCAGACTTGATTAAAATTCTCCAAAAATTGTATCGTATGCGCACAATACCACACATTTAAAAGTGTGTTCTACCTCCGCCTTCGGATGGAAACACAAGGGAGCGGGTAAAATTGAAAAGCTTGATTTTACTTGAAAAAGCGGCTAGAAGCTCGCCCACTTGAGCAAACACAAGCTTGCGTTTTTATTCAAAGCTTTGTTTTGGAGCGAGCTTGTACTCACCCGCTCCAATCAAACTGAGTTTGATTTACCAGCTTCAAGCTTGCTGGTGTTTTGGTCATGCGACTTTGACAGCCAATCAGAATCGTGAGGAAATTCTTGGAGGAGATTTTGGCAGGAATTTCTGGCTAGTTACCAAGCTAGCTTGAGTTTGCCAGTTAAGCTGGTAAGCCAAAAGCGGATCAAGTGAGCTTGTAAATGACTCTGTCTTTAAACCCGTACTAAAAAGCTTTGGAATTTTACCCGCTCCCTTGTTTCCACCTTTACTCGAGACTACAGCACTCTACATAATCTCCTTCAAACCATTTAAAAAACAATTAAGCTTATTTTTAAGTGCAGTTTCACTTCTACAACATTTCTTGAAACTGCATCGAAGACGAGTGGCTTTCCCGCACTGTCAGCCCCGCCGAAGAGCGCTCTACGCGATGTGCTCGCGAATGAAACCCGTCGTTCGGATAATCCTCCTCATCCAAAGAATCCTTTTCAATCGTCTCCGGACTGTGCATCTCTTCCGACATGGATCTCATCAACGACGGCCTGTGATGTCTGAACAGCTGTCTCCTATGCTCCACCGGCGCACCACTGTCCTCGCTGTACTCGGACTCCCGCTCGTGATAGCCTGCAAACCTGATCTCTTCGCCGCTTTCGTGCATTTGCAGCGGAGATCTCGACGACACGTCTTGCTCGTAAAGCGGCGGCAACGAGATGCGCTTGCCCCGGATCTCCATATCACTCTTCCGTCTAAAGCGCGCCGCCGGCCGTTCGCTGGTGTACGAAGCCGTGTCGCTCATGGACGCGGAGTCGGCCGAATCGTAGAGGTCGGTCGGGTTCGTCAGAATCCGAATGATGACGTCCCAAGCGGGAGTCGAAAAAAGCCTTTCGTATCGTTCGTCGTGGCGGATGATTTCGAACTCCTCCGAGCTCTTCGCTTCGGACAGGAGGGTGCGAAGCGTGCTGTCGGATGACAGGATCGCCCGCCACTTATCGCGGTCGTTCTCCGACAAAATCGACTGCACGTCGTCCGATTCGCCCGCGCTCGGCGGCTCCAGCACGCGGATGAGCACGTCCCAGTTCGGCGGCGGATGGCGCACGGGGAACGGATCTTCCACCTTTTCGAACAAAACCCGCGGCCGCTCGGACACGACCGACATCTGGTCCATCGTTTCGACTTCCGAAGACCCGTTTTCGCCGTCGCTCGCCGGCAGATAACTCCTGATGGTCACGTCGAACTCCGGGATCGGCGGCGGCTGCACGTGCACGCGGTAGAGCTCGTCCCGCGTGCTTTTCGTCATCTGGTCTTCCTCGTACGTCGTCGTTTCCGAGAAGGATCCCGTGTTTTGGCCGTATCTGGAGTACGAGTCCACGGTTTCGGCGGCCATGGTTGCCGGTGGCTCAATGATCTCCGAAAAGGATCTCGCCGATCTCGCATTCGTCGCGTCCCTGGCGTCGTACTGGGTGGTCGTCTCTTCGCTCAGCAATTCTTCGGAGAATTCGCTGATTGTTCGTCGCGGCGCGAACGACGGCTCCGTGCCGGTGGAGGGCAACGACGACGGCGGATATCTCCTCGAAATCTCCTGCATGGTCTCCGTGATGGATCTTTCGTCTTTCGTCGATAAATCATCCATCTGTTGCTTGCGAATGCGCGCGTAAATTGGAGTTTCAGCCGCGAGATGGGGCGGCGATGGCGATTGCTGCTGCTGCTCGTATCTTTGCTGCTGCTCGTATCTTTGTTGTTGCTCGTATCTTTGTTGTTGCTCGTATCTCTGCTGCTGCTCGTATCTTTCTTGCTGTTCGATTTTCTGCATTCGGTAGTACTTTTCTCGGTCGTAGATCGTGGTGGTCGTCTCTTTCGTCGTCGTTTCCGTCGTGCTGGTGATTTTCGGCGGCGGCGGCGGCGGGTACGTTCGCTCTTCCAAATACGCTTGATTGTCGTACGCCGATTGGGTTAACTGAGAAGTGGTTATTCTAGTTTCGGTTTCCTCCATGTCCGAGTGCGTCGACGAGAGTGATTCGCTGGGGTAGTCGGAAGTGATCGTGTCGCTTTGTTCGGGCAGTGTGAGCAGCGCTTCCGAGCCGGAAACGGAATGCGCCGTCGCGCGCGGGATCCGGATGCCGTCGAACGGCATGGAGAGCGGGCCTAATGTGGATCCGCTGAGTTTGGTGATTTGTGAAGGCGGTCCGGACGATATTTTGCGTCGTTTTACGATTTTTATGTTGCGTTTTTTGAGACAGTAATAGGCGAGGCCAACACCCAGCAAGAGTAACGCGAGAAACAGAATAGCGCAAATGATGAGCATGAGTTCCACTTCTGATAGTTGGCGCGGACCGGCAGCGACCACTGCTGGCACTTCGATTCTACAACGGAAATATTGACGTTAGAAAGCGTGATTTATTCGGACTAAAAGTGGAAACACAAGGGAGCGGGTAAAATTTAAAGGCTTGCTTTTACTTGAAAAAGCAGCTAAAAACTCGCCCGCTTGAGCAAACACAAGCTTGCGTTTTTATTCAAAGCTGTTTTGACGCGAGCTTGTACTCACCCGGTCCGATCAAACCGAGTTTGATTTACCAGCTTCAAGCTTGCTGGTGTTTTGGTCATGTGACGTTTACAGCCAATCAGAATCGTGAGGAAATTCTTGGAGGAGATTTTGGCGGGCATTTCTGACTGGCTAGCTAGCTTGAGTTTGCCAGTTAAGCTGGTAAGCCAGAAGCGAGTGAAGTGAGCTTGTAAATGACGTTTTTCTTTGAACTTGTACTAGCAAGCTTTGGAATTTTACCCGCTCCTTTGTGTTTCCACCTTAAGCTCTGGAGTGTAACTTACGGCAGTGGTATAACGGGGGGCGGCAGTGGGGCAACCGGCGGTGGATATCGACATAAGATTGTTTTGACTTCGTCGCCTTCGAGTTCGAGCGTCGGATGAAACCGGACGATGATGTCGTTTACAAACATCCGATAATCAGACGTCACACGCTGTTTTTAGGAACGAGAAAAAAAATAATGATTAGAGGTGTGAGAAATTTATTAAAAGCAGTGCTCGAATTATTGCCGCCCTTCAATTATCGTTAAAACCGGTATTTTTTCTTACACGCCACATAAATCAAATTTTTGGCAATAAAAAAAAATTGATTTATCGACATTATTAATGCCCAGAAGTGCATTTACACTAGCCGCATTCAAAATGTCCATGTTTAACGAAAAATGCAGAAATATTTTG
Source organism: Strigamia acuminata (assembly GCA_949358305.1). NCBI lineage: Eukaryota > Metazoa > Arthropoda > Chilopoda > Geophilomorpha > Linotaeniidae > Strigamia > Strigamia acuminata. The sequence continues at coordinate 45,349,360 of OX442314.1, forward strand.
ACTACGGTTTCTCCAAATTGGAACTTTCAGTAAAACCGAAAGTTCGGTATTCAATATTCAAAAAAACCGGTAAACCAGTATTTTTCGGTAATAAAGTAAAATAAAATAGCGACAACGTTAAATATTTTATTTTATTTTAATTGTAATGTTTTAATTGTAATTTTTTTTATTTTTTTTTTATTTTTTTTTTTGAATGGGTTGTAGCAGTTTGATGAATGTGGAGTTGTTATGTTATCAGGTGTTGGTTTTATTACCGGTAGTTTAAATTGAATTTTTTTTTAAATGGATAAATTGATAAATTAATAAATTTCATAAATTTCATTTTTAAGTTAAAAAATTTATGGATTCTCATTTTAATGTGAAAGAAAAAATCGATTAATTTCTAATTTTTACGTATAAAAATCGAAAAACTCACATTTTTAAGTTAAAAAATCGAAAAACTCACATTTTTAAGTTAAAAAATCGAAAAACTCACATTTTTAAGTTAAAAAATCGAAAAACTCACATTTTTAAGTTAAAAAATCGATACCGGTAAGTTCGCATTTTTATGTTTGCCATTCAAGGTGCGTTATAAATGTCACTATCGCAGTGATCCCTAACGGAAAAAACCGGTACCAATACCGAACTAAAGACGGTATTCGGTATTTTCTTTAAAAATACCAGTTTTTGATACCGGTAAATACATAAAACACACAGAAACTCAAACAGTTTGATAAAACCTTTTAGAACTGAATAACAATTAATTTGTATTCACAATGTATAGGTATGACCAATTTAATGTGTAATGGCTTTTGCCCATTAAAATGCATGAGAATGTGATAGCAATCATTCACAGCTATTAAACTGATCAGAGATTCAGCTTGCCAATGGCAGTTTAAAGCAAACAACATCTAACACCATTCTACCAAACGACCACAGTGAGCCATCATGCACAACGTCGGTCAACACACATTAAAATGTTTGCTCCACTTAATTACAGAAAAGCAGCAATATTACAATCGAAACGTCCATACTTACTTCTTTCGTACCACACCCCTGCAAGGGTATTTGAAACACATAAAAAGTACTTCCGTCTCCGTATTTCTTACAAGCGCTTTGTCTGTCACGATCTGCATAAACCACTCCTCGGAATTTCTCAGCAAATTGCAACTTGACAACCATGTCGCCAGATTCGCAAGACAAATTCGCTTTGGTTTTTTCCGTGGAAATAACATTGGTGAGGTCACCAAACCCTTCGAAATTTGTCACTGTTGCCGTCTCGACATTGTGCTGTCCCTCACTACGATGAATCTGCAAGAAAATGTAAAAAAATAAAACACAACACAAAGATTAAAACGAATTTTTTTTTGTCTGTAAATAATTCTCAAATTGTTTTCTTCCATTTTTTTTCCATTTTTCACATTTTTTGACCGCGAAAACCAGAATTTTTAATTTCTTTTCCATTTTTCGCATTTTTTGACAGCGAAAACCAAATTTTTTAATTTTTTTTTCATTTTTTGAAATTTTTGACCGCAAAAATCAGAATTTTTAATTTTTTTTCCATTTTTCGCTTTTTTTGATCGCGAAAACCAGAATTTTTTAATTTTTTTTCCATTTTTTCCATTTTTTGACCGCAAAAATCAGAATTATTAATTTTTTTCTCATTTTTCGCATTTTTTGACCGCGAAAATCAGAATTAATAATTTTTTTCTCATTTTTCGCATTTTTTGACCGCGAAAACCAAAATTTTAAATTTATTTTTTCCATTTTTCGCATTTTTTGACCGCGAAAACCAAAATTTTAAATTTATTTTTTCCATTTTCCGCATTTTTTAGGTTTTTCCGCGTAAAAATTGACCGCGAAAACCAGAATTATTAATCCCGCATTCTCACTCACTCACCAGGAACAGCAACAACAGGAAGTGTAGTAACGTCCTAGCTCTGGTCACTCGGCGTGACCAGTAATTCATAACGGTCACCATCAAAACGAGATGTGAATCCTCGACATTCGTTGACTTAGCGCGGGCGATTATCACCTGCGGAAAAACCAGAAACAAAACCGAAAATTGAACTCTGCACGTGCAAATTACGAATTACAAGACCACTCGACGTCGACCCACGAGGTCGAACGCCTTGACCGCGTTCCACGGGAGTTAAGTTAGTGCCAGGTTACGCTACCTGGCGGTCAAATAGAGCAAAACAAGTTGTAAATGGCTGCTTCGCTGCTTGATTACCGCGGTAACTCCGTGAAAAGCTCGTTTGAGGGCGTGGGAATGTTCCAAAAAAATTCTTTTTAATCAAATTCAAAACCCGGATTCAATTAGAACGAGTGGACTTAAAACGAGAAGCAAAACGAAAAAACAACGACATAAATTGCACATTTTATTTTCCAGTTCATCGCGCTCGCTTTTACTCGATAAACTGGTTTTCCAAAAACGGTTTCAAGAAAAGAGGACGTGGTAAATTATTCACTGGGACTAAATAAACAAGATTTACAGTCACTTTCACTTCCGATTCGACACAGTCGGACATTTTGACGACCTTGACGAACCATTTTGTCACTCACGACTCACGAGTCGTCGCAGGGAAAAATAAATTACACAAAAAAAAAAATTATTGCGAAAGTCGGAAGACTCAACATCAAATGGCATAATCCTGTGCAAGCCCCTCGCCCTTATATCACCTACACTATATATATATACACACAGATACCTACAGACCTATACATATACCGGTAATATAATAAATATACACTTTTATACCTATCTACAAATAACTAGGCTTACATTTAGCATTGAATTGCATGTTAATCGGGGAACGAGTAGCGAATATGACGTTTTTATCAATTTTTCAATGGAAATTCGTAACACGAGACGACTAAAACGCTTTTAACACGGGATTTTGACAGCTGAGCTTCACTTTTCTTGTTTTTTGACCAAAATTTGTGCGAAAAATGACCAAAAAGCTGAAAAATTGGGTTCAAACACGCAAATAAATGAAAAACTCACCATCGGTCTCCAATTTTGAGCAAACTGTGAGCCCGAATCGCTCGTGGTTTGCGCAGGCGCTTAAAAGAAGCGCCTTGGGGAGAACATTTGGACGTACTAGAGCAGAAATGATATTGATCATGCCCACGTGCTGTTAGAACACTTTAACAGCAAAAAAATCACGATGATTAGGCTTAGCAATGTCCTTTTCCGTCACTCCCGCGCAGTAAAACCGCAAATTAAATCGCAAAACATCGCCGACTTGATCTTTGGAGACTTTCTCGTTGTTTTTCGCACGAAAAACGATCACAATTGCCAGATTTCCTCATAGGAAAGCAATTTGTACCTCCTTAGAAATAATGGTGCGGTCGCATGTGTTTCTCAAGGACTCGCAAAACCTGACCAAGGTAAGGTATGTCGGTTGTGACGTCAGAGTAGGGACAGATTTTTGCATTAAATCGAGGGCGTGGAGCGGTTAAGGGGGATTCTGGGAAGAATATTTAAAGGGAAGACGAAGGGTGTTATCGAATGGTATGTGGGGGGTCTCGAGTGGTGTCTCTTCAAGGTTAGATTGGGTCTAACTCCTTCTTTGGAAGAATGGACGAACTTCACCTTGGTGGATTTTTTTGTTTGTTAGAAAAACCGACGGGGAGCCTCGTTTTAAAAAATAATTAACATGAGGTTGGGAAGAGTTGGGAATAAAAACGGCTAATTTTGTACTAAAGAGGTCGAAAGGAAAGTGAACTTGGAGCAACGACCTAAATGGGAGCCCAGAAGGGGTGTTAAACGGCAAAAAAAGAGAGGAAAAAACAGGAAACTGACGGAAAAAAAGGCTAAAACAAATGAAGTTGAGCGTAAAAAGCCGAAATTAAATAAAATTGGTCAAAGAAAAGCTTGGATTAATTGAAATTGATTAAAAAAAGGTTAAATCAAGTGAAATTGAGCCAAAAAAAGCCGAAATCGGATGAGATTTACCAAAAAAAAGCCAAAAGCAAATGAAAATTATCAATTAAGTCGGAAATCAAATTAAAGTTACCCAAAAAAAAGCCGAAATTAGATGAAATTTACCAAAAAAAAGCCGAAATCAGATCAAATTTACCAAAAAAAAGCCGAAATCAGATGAAATTTACCAAAAAAACAGCCGAAATCAGATGAAATTTGCCAAAAAAACAGCCGAAATCATATGAAATTTACCTAAAAAATCCGAAATTAAATAAAATAGACTTTAAAAAAAGCCGAAATCAAATAAAATTGATCAATTAAATCTGAAACTAAATAAAATTGACCAAAAAAAATCCGAAATCAAATAAAACTGACCCAAAAAAAGCCGAAATCATGTGAAATTTCCAAAAAAAAAAGCCAAAATCAAATAAAAATTGATCAATTAAATCTCAAACTAAATAAAATTGACCAAAAACATCCGAAACCAAATAAAACTGACCCAAAAAAGCCAAAAACCAAATAAAACTTTCAAAAAAAAAATCCAAAACCAAATAAAAATTGATCAATTCAATCTCAAACTAAATAAAATTGATAAAAAAAAATACGAAATTATATAAAACTGACCCAAAAAAAGCCGAAATCAAGTGAAATTTTCAAAAAAAAGCCGAAATCAAGTGAAATTTTCAAAAAAAAAAGCCGAAACAAAATTAAAATAGATCAATTAAATCTCAAACTAAATAAAATTTCCAAAAAAAAACCCAAAACCAAATAAAACTGACCAAAAAAATCCAAAACCAACCAAAATCAGTCAAACCAAATCAAACAAAAACGTCGCTCTCGTTCAAACTAAAAACTAAAACGAAATTCCAAACAATTCCCCCTCATTTTTCCACCATTTCTCGTTTTCTACCCCTTTGGTTTCCTTATTTGGTGTTTTCGGCTGCACGCATGGCCACACCTTGAAGGAGCCACCGACCCTTAAGAATGTTAGCTGCCCACGTAACAAAAGGCGCGTAGGTGACCTCATTATAAAATAGGACGGAAATTATTGCAAGTATTGTTTGTTGCATACAAACAGGTGATTGAATTCACACTCACCAATTGATGGACAGATACGGAGTTATGTAATCACTTTTCAAGCATCGGTTTAATGCGAGTTAGAGAGAAGATCGTTCGGCCGAAGATGTCATGCGATTAGTCAGCAGCGAAATAGGAAGTAATGACTACATGTTTTCAGCTCACCTCATCCGAAACGCGGAGCAGGACGCTCACCCGACTTGGACTGCACACAGAGATTTTTTCACCACCTGTCGTCCAAACTTGTCTCCCACGCACGCGCGCTGTGAGTTAACTCGCAGCGCTCGAAGTGGCAGGCGTGAGAATTAAATCTGACATTGTTTACAGTATTTTACACATAACAGTTAGATTTTTTTTATTTATTATTTAAATAATTGTGTATCCGTTGTTTTGTTGATGAAAAGAATTGTTTTTAATTGGTCGTTTTAGGGATAAATATTTTTTGTTTTATATATTTTTTTTTTTTATGAATTGAATTTTTAAATGTGTGGAAAATGTTTATTGTTTGTAGTTTGTGCTTGAAGTGATGATTTAAGCACGTATGAAGCAATTTGTTTCATTAAATGGCAGAGTCCATTGGTTTTTGTTGTTATGCATTGAGGCCAAGGAGGTTTGATCATCCAAGGACGCGAATTTTTTCTGTTTTCAGTATATGGGCAGATGGAAATCAGATTGAATTAATTTTGTTTTCGCTTTTCAAACGTCTACTATTGGTCAATTATTTTATTTTAATTTTTTTTTTTTTTTATATTTGGAATTTCTCGAGTTCATTGTCAAATTGTTACGCGAGATTTGACTTCTTACTGAAAGTTGTCACGGTTTGGCAACCGTACAGCTGCAACATTTGGTTCCGAGATGGCGCTGCACTACCGTTGGACCACCATTACATCGATTTAAACCAGAAAATAATATTCCTTCCTGGTTGGCAACAGGTCGCCATTTAGCAAATGACACAAATAGTAAAGACAAGGGAAATTAAAGGTCATAGGAACGAAGATAAATGAAAAATTTCTCTTTTATCTTTGAAATAACCGTCAAAAAATTACAGAATATTTTTTTCTAAAAACTAAAGCAATAATTAAGTATAAGTAATTTTACATTTGAAAAAGGAAACCATTTTGAGCAATGCATTCTGGGATTTTACGTCATCGATGCAATGATTTGTAAACAAACACACACCATGCTTCTCAATAACCCTGTGGAATGCCAAAATTGATCAAAAAGTTGTGGTGACCACACTAGGATGGGTCAGCCCAGAGATAGGGCTCCGTGACCCACTTTATCCTTATGGGAGAGTTGAGGGGGCTCCCCCCTCCCCCAGTGCATTGACATTTTGTCAATGGGCAAGCGTCTTCCCTGAGGGAGGGAGGAGGACTCTACTCATCAAGCATTGGATGACACTGGTCACCTGACGACTCTCTTTTGTGCAGAGGAATTTGCCTCAGCACTGAAAAAACAGAACCAACACAGAACCAACAGCGAACACACGTAAAAGTATAAACGTCCTAACGATCAAGCCTTAGCGAAACGCAAGGAGTGACCAAGGACTAAAGATACATTTTAAACACGAGTAACGTTACTCTGTGACAACTCCGCAGTAGTTAGCTGCGATACCAAACTAACACTTAACACTTGGCGAGATTTCCCATCACGTGGGAAAGAGTCAAACAAGTGTTAAACCGCCGCCATTAGAGAGTCGTGAAGAAATCGTCTCACGACCCTAATTGGCGAGTACGGTATAAGTCTCTGAGTGAGCGCCGGTACTGACGACCATCAGGCCAGGATTTAAGGCTCTTCGGAGCATTCCACTCGCGCGCCAGCGTGAGCCAAGGACCACGAAGGAAGAAGCAAGGACGCCGCTATTTATACCCAAAGAGTAAAATGGTAGATAACACAGTCGCCATTAACTCCGGCTCTGACCAACCGAGAGGAGTCAGCAGTTTGAAACAGACCACCGCCGTTGCGCTTCGTTGGGTACAAAGCGCAACGATCACGAATGCATATTTGTCCGCATCTCGTGGTTTGGTCGCAGACGAATTGCCGCCTGACCAGGATCCGCCGGCGCCAATATGGTCGCCTGTTCTCGAGGGCCAGTACCCGGGAACACTAGCAGAGCAGAACGTCTATTACCAGTGGAGAGATGCTCGGTCAGACGAGCTGAGAGACCACATAGTCACGAACTATCGTCAGCAGCTCATAGACACTGCCCCGGCAACAGTGGAAATCACGCTGTCGCGGGAGGGTATGACTGCTGCTGATATCCACCTGTGGTTTGAGCAGATAAGGCTCGGTAAAATCACGCCGCGTTGGCGGCCGCGAATGGGATTGATAACGTCCCAGGCCGTCATGTGGCAGCTGCACTACATCGGGATAATTGGTCCCAAGTACATGTATCCGAGAAAATCAAAGCGCTCTGCTTCGGCCAAGCAAGACCAGTCGGATACGAAGCGGCAGCGGCACGTCATAGTAACCGACGACGAGGCCGGTCCGTCCAGTCGGCCTGACATCGCCCATGATCCACCCCGGCACCATCAGCCGAGGGTTTTTGTCAATAGTCAGTACAAGAACTGTACTGAGGAGAGGAAAGAGTGGACGAGTTGTGCCAAAAGCAGAGTATCTCGCCCCAGCTCAAGCCGACAACCGCTGACCCACCGCCAGCAGCGCAAACTAAAATGCAAAAAGCAGTATTTAGCGAGATGCAAAAGTCGTGGACAACCCATCCACACACAGGTTACCCAGAAAACAAAGCGGTCCAAACCAAACCGCTATTCTGAGAGTCGACCCGTGGCCCTCACCGCTAAGAAGAGAAATCGTCTACCACCCAGCGACCCGGCGATGAAACACATGAAGCATTTGGGTTTTACCACAGACAGAACTGTGGTGCCACACGACGTGGTCAAGTGGCTGGAAGACTATATAAATTGCCGTCCTCGCCCAGAATCGGTACCAACAGCCATGACATTGCCGACCAGCCCACCCAGGCAAATACCGACATCGACGGTCGCGCAGACGGTTATTCCAACTAGTATGCCTGTCGCAACGGTCACAACTTCGGTGCGACCAGATTCGAGCGTTACGCCGAGTCTGGCGATGCATTACTCCGATCCCAATATGGTAGAAAGCATTGACCGGCAAGTCCACGTCAATGCCAGCCACCACGGCGAGAGTGTCATCAATCCACCCAGAAGGCACTGGGCGCTGTGGTCAAAACAGAGGGAACTAGAGGCTCGATGCGCGAGGGAGGCTGCTAACCCAACCGTAGCCGAACTCGCTGCCTTTTTGTTCGAAATGGAGGATCCACGAGCCTCCTCTGCTGCCCTACGAGGAATCGACCAGGCGCAGCGGCACCACATCAAGTGGGCGACAGCCCAAATGACGACGCATTCACGAGCTTTCGCCGCAAACCAGGAGAGGTTAACCCTCACAAACCGGAGCCGCCTTCAATTGACCCTGATAGAAGTGATGTCCCAGCTGTTGACGCCCGCTCTATTCGGCGAGGGGCGTCAGGCGATGGCTGCATGGTCAGTCGTCGACCGCGAGGGCGTGCAACTTCCGCGCGCGCTCCTCCCAGCCTGGAATGTGGTTTTACCGATGCCAACCATCACCCGGTACGAATTAACCCGAGATGTGGCAAACCAAAGATCGCTAAGCAGGACGCCAGCCTTGCCTGTCACCCGAAGAACCACGGAGCCACCCAAAACTCCACCAGAGCGGGATTCTACGTCAGCTTGAACCAAGGACCACGAAGGAAAGAGCAAATACGCCACAAACGACCGCCCCTGGACACTGATCAGTTTACATTACATTGTATTTTTTATCGAGTAGAATAAATAGCTCTTTATTATTTTACATACTTGTGTGAATTCATTCTTTGGTACGGTTGTTTGAAATAACAAGTGTGCCACCTAGTGACAGTATTAATAAATTCTGGATTATTATAATTGCGGAAAATATTTATATTCTTTGGTACGGTTGTTTGAAATAACAAGTGTGCCACCTAGTGACAGTATTAATAAATTCTGGATTATTATAATTGCGGAAAATTGTTCAGTTGGAAGTTTGACAATACTTTTGAAAAATATCTTCTAAGTTTGACAGAAAAAAAAACATTCTGTAACCTTTTATTTCAAAGAGATTAGAAAAATTTTTTATTTTTCCTTTAACCTTTAACTAACAGACGAAACCTACTGTTGCGTCATCTTGTGTTAAAAATCGAAGCAAGAAATGCAAATATCAACGCTTTCAACAATTGATTTGATGTAATCCTCGATGTAAACCCTAGAACAAGATTCCTGAATAATTGTCACCATTTTTGTGTCTTGATTCCTCGAAAAACAGTGACTAGTTCCCGCCGAGACTCAAAACCTTTTAAATCAAATTGCAGAAAAATTAGAAATTCATCTAAAAATAAAAAATTTGAAGTGAATTAAATATCAGCGAAGAAAATGCAACAATATATTTCTATTTAGTATTTTCAATTTCGGAATGTTAACAAAACCGCACGAAATTATGTGGGAAAACACCAGAATAGCGACGCTGAAAAGACCGTCGTTCGTGAATTTCCCCTCATAATAGCGACACAACGTAAGAAAGAAAAATTAAAAAGAATTAATAATTTTTAAAAGAAATTTAAGTATTTTTCTATGGTCATTTTCTTGTAATCTCGCATTTTAACCACAAAAACTCGTCAAAAATGAACATATTTGGGTTTAAATAGAATAAAAAATCACAATTTCCTGACAAAATAAAATAAAAAGGCAAATTAACTTCAATAATCCATATATTTCTTCTAGCTTTTCAAATACAACTCTTATTTAATATTAGCACGCGGGACTCCGGCGGGCGTATTTCGCATTTGATTATCCTAAAAAACAAAAAAAAATAAATACAAATTTTAAAAAATAAATTCAGAATAATTTAAAATTGCTTACACCCACTCCTCGTGGAAAACGAGGCGGTGGAGTTCGATCCTTACGGTCCTCTTTCGACCTATTTCGTACGACCTTTGAGTGAATCGCGCACGACACACAGTAATGCAGTTTCGCGTACAACTTCGGCAGAGCGTAAGCTAAAATCACAGAATTAAATATAAATTATTTTTGTTAGAAAACATTGAAATTCGACTCGATACTTTCGTAAACACTGGCGTCGGTGATGTCCCTCACTGCGGCAGCTTCCACGATGTTTCGAATGACGAACTTCTTAATCGCCTTGTCCTTAGGAACACACCGGGCACAGTTAGTGCAACGGACGGGCTTCACGTGGCCTCTGCCGTGCTTGCTTCGTCCATTATTACGTCGTTTACTCGTCTGAAAGAACACGCCAACGAGAGTTTCTCGTTACTGTCAATTCCAAATACCGCTATTTCAAATAATTGTAAATAAAACAAATTTCATTATTTTTTTTCGGGTAAATCGTAATTATAAATGTATAATTTCTATCGTTGCGGGATAAATTCGAATTACATTACCATATTTGCTGCGATAAATATTCGGGATTGACTTCGCTCGTTCACGAATGCGCGGAATGATATGTTGTACGATGATGTGACGTTTGGCGACAATACGGCTCTCCCGTCATGCAATTGTCTCGTTAATAATATATTTTTTTTCGGTTTAAATCAAGATTTGATTGATTCCACAACCACACAAAGAGATTCCTTTTATTCTCGTTGCTCAGTGAGCAAATAACGGCAGGTGTCCTCATGTAAACAGAAAAAAAAGTCCCAATAACTTGTTCGTTTTATGAAAAGAGGGCGCTGATTACCTTTTAAGCGGTCATATTCGTTGCTAAGACACCATGTGTTGCTAAGGCAAACTTATTTGTTGTTGTTTTGTAACTCAACTCTAACTTCTCAAACTCCCTTCATATTTATCCCCCCATTTTCCACTTCTTCGAATTAAAGTCGCCTTCGATTCCAGGTTGCAGCAAAATTTTACTATACTTCCAGATCTCGCTTGTCTCGTAATCTCGTCTCCGAAATCTGGGTTTTTTTTTAGTCTCAAGATCTCGGTCTCGGCAAAACGAAATTTCATCATTACGAGATATAATAAAAATCGTACAATTCACGCCACGAGTCGTAACGTGATTTATACGTTTTTTATTGTTTCTCGTCTTGGTTTAGATCTTTAACGTTCATTTCACGTTTCTTTGCGCTATAAAAGCAAGTTGTAAAATCTTTTTACCCTAAAAAATGTCGGTTTCTTTCAAAAGCCCGCCTGATAGCTAAAGCTGCTATTTGTGTCTCGCACAAATAATATTCATTTTTTGGACCAAAAATTAATTTTTTTGGACTTGAAAACAGCCGAGATTCTGGAAGTATATCCTCAATTATACCATTCAAAGAAATTCACAAAAAAATTACCGAGTCATGCAATTTAGGTATTCAAACTGTACAAATACAATAAAATAAAAAATGACAACAAAAACAGCATCCCAGAATAAATCTAAAAAAAAAATACAGTTTAGCATCTCTAAAAAACGAGATGTATCTTACAATCAAAGTCGTCTTCTACTTCCTCATCGTTCACTTTACTTTACTTTACTTCCAAGTGTGAACCCACCTTCACAATCGACGAAACCCCGCAAAAATAACGCACCAAACCGCCATTCTAAAACACAGCCCTTAAAAGTTATACAATTCTCAATTTTATTACAAATTACAATAAAGTGAAATGAACACAAGCTGAAACTCCAGCGCAAACATAAAATCACGATAGATAAAACAAAAAAAAATAAAAAATTTAAAATCATGGAGGTAGAACCGAGGTCAGAACAATAATAAATTACATACAAATCAAAAAACAAAAAAAATCAAACATCCGCACACCTGTGCACAACCACGGTCGGCTCAATATTAACCATGCAATACAAATCGTCCAAACTCAAACTAACCCTATTCTTATCCCTCTTCGCCTTCTTCGCCGAACACCCAAACTCCTCCTGATAATTCATCGGCAACAACTTCACCAAATCCGATATAATCTGATGCTGCATCTGCTCGACGCCCGGCAAATTCTTACTCAACGTCTCCTGCAACACATTCGCCGTCTGCAACCGACAACTCGACGACTTCTTCGCCTTAACCCTCAACTTCGGCGCCGACACCACCTGCGACATCCCGCGCAGCGACTTCCTCGCCACCTGCTTCCGCGGCACCTCCACCGCAACCTTCTCTACCACCTCTTTCTCTTTCCCCGTCACCCACACCCTGATATTCCTAATCAACTCCTCCTTCTCCTGGTCGTCGTACTCCGGATTCTTCACGCTCTCCAACACAAGTCCCGGATGATGCACTTCCGCATGCTTCCTCAACTCGTACTCGAACGGGTACATTTTCCCGCACTTCTGGCACGCGAACCTCTGCAAATGCCTGAACAAATGCTGCCGCACCATGTCGTACTTATCCGACTCGTATTTACACTGCGCGCACCCGTACATCTTCGTCCGCGGCTCCGCTTCCTCCGCCTTTTCCTTTTCCTCCTCCGCCAGCACTCCGTCCGTGATCTCCTTCGATATGATGCCCTCCTCGCCCGTCGGCGTCTTGTACTTCAACTCCAAGTGTCCGTGGAACATCTTCCAATGCTTCACCATCTGCTCGATCGAGTCGCACGGGTCGTAGCAGTACGAGCACCACAAAACGTGCCCGCCCGACGCGGACGGGGCTTTCGGCTTCAGCGCAGGCAGCGCCGCGCTCTTCCGCACGGCAATCCGAAACTTGACGCACTTCTCCGCGTGCTCCGTCGCGTGGTGGTTCCACAGCGCGCTCATCTGCGTCACGGCAAACCCGCAGTACCCGCACCGCAAAATACTCTCCCCGGACGGCTCCCAGTCGACCGCCAACTTGCGCAGCCGCACTTCGCTCCCCGCGTGCGACTCGTGGCAATGTTTCCTCAACAACTTCAAACTGTCCGACGCCAAGTCGCAGTAAATGCACTTCAGCAGCGAACTCCGGTTGCCGGCGCCCGCTTTCTCCTCCCCGGACAGTTTCCCCTCCCCGGACGCTTTCCCCGGCTTGTGGGCCTCCTTCAAATGACTCTCCAACTCCTCGACCGCCTGGAAACTCGACTGACACTCGTTGCACTCGAAAACCTGCTCCGATAACGTCGCCTGCACCTCCACGGGTACCGGATCGCCCTGCGTCGCCTCCTCGCGACCCCCAACCTCCTGATTGGCACTCGACGAGTGTCCGCGCCTCAAAATTGGCTTAATCTCCGGGTTGCTAGGCAGCGGGGTCTCGATGACCTTCGGTTCGAGCTCCGGATGCACTTTCTTGCAGTGGTAGAGAATGTCGAACTTCTCGATGCCGGTGCGCTTGCAGTGGCCGCACTGGAAGGGTTTCTCCACGTAGTGGCGCATTAGGTGCCTGGAGATCATCTTTGGTAGGCTGTGGCTGTAGGAGCAGTAGGGGCAGCTGTGTTGGCGGAGCGGGGCGCGAGGTGGCGGGGCGGGCGGGGCCGAGGAGGAGGGTTCTTGGGGGTTTGTGGGGGTTTGTGGGGGCTGGAAGGCGTCGTTTTTGCGGTCGTAGATGGCCACGACGAGGACTTTTTTGCCGGCGTGGATGCTGAGGCAGTGGCGGCGCACTTGGTACTGGGAGCTTCCCGTCATGGCGCAGTATCCGCAGCGGAAGCGGGCCTGGCGAAGATGGGCCATGAGGTGGACTTTGAGGCCCTTGAGTTGGTCGCAGGTGAAGTTGCAGCCGTCGTGTCGGCAGGCGTAGACGCGCAGGTCGGAGCCGGACTCGGAGGTGATGGTTTTGGCCGATTCCTCCGCCATTTTCGTGACGGCTAGCTGCGCGGCCGATTTCATCGCTGTGGCGGATCCTGAGAGAAAAAGAAAGTGGGGGATTAATTTACATTTCAAATTCGTTTGGTTTCGCTGTCGTGCGACACTTCGTGAATGCTGCAGCAAATAAATGTCACAAATGCTTAAATTGACCAAATAAATGTCCAAATTGACCAATAAATGTCCAAATTGACCAAATAAATGTCCAAATTGGCCAAATAAATGTCCAAATTGGCCAAATAAATGTCCAAATTGACCAATAAATGTCCAAATTGGCCAAATAAATGTCCAAATTGGCCAAATAAATGTCCAAATTGGCCAAATAAATGTCCAAATTGACCAATAAATGTCCAAATTGGCCAAATAAATGTCCAAATTGACCAATAAATGTCCAAATTGACCAAATAAATGTCCAAATTGGCCAAATAAATGTCCAAATTGGCCAAATAAATGTCCAAATTGACCAATAAATGTCCAAATTGGCCAAATAAATGTCCAAATTGACCAATAAATGTCCAAATTGGCCAAATAAATGTCCAAATTGACCAATAAATGTCCAAATTGACCAAATAAATGTCCAAATTGACCAAATAAATGTCCAAATTGACCAAATAAATGTCCAAATTGACCAAATAAATGTCCAAATTGGCCAAATAAATGTCCAAATTGGCCAAATAAATGTCCAAATTGACCAATAAATGTCCAAATTGGCCAAATAAATGTCCAAATTGGCCAAATAAATGTCCAAATTGGCCAAATAAATGTCCAAATTGACCAATAAATGTCCAAATTGGCCAAATAAATGTCCAAATTGACCAATAAATGTCCAAATTGACCAAATAAATGTCCAAATTGGCCAAATAAATGTCCAAATTGGCCAAATAAATGTCCAAATTGACCAATAAATGTCCAAATTGGCCAAATAAATGTCCAAATTGACCAATAAATGTCCAAATTGGCCAAATAAATGTCCAAATTGACCAATAAATGTCCAAATTGACCAAATAAATGTCCAAATTGACCAAATAAATGTCCAAATTGACCAAATAAATGTCCAAATTGACCAAATAAATGTCCAAATTGGCCAAATAAATGTCCAAATTGGCCAAATAAATGTCCAAATTGGCCAAATAAATGTCCAAATTGGCCAAATAAATGTCCAAATTGACCAAATAAATGTCCAAATTGGCCAAATAAATGTCCAAATTGGCCAAATAAATGTCCAAATTGGCCAAATAAATGTCCAAATTGACCAATAAATGTCCAAATTGACCAAATAAATGTCCAAATTGGCCAAATAAATGTCCAAATTGAGCAAATAAATGTACAAATTGACCAAATAAATGTACAAATTAAAAAAAAAAAAATCTACATCTAATTAACAGAACACCGGCACTAAATCAACCAAGTCAAATCACTAGTGCCCGCACGACTCAAAAACCCCAACCCCCCAACCACCACCACCATACCTGGCGCCGCATTCTTCTTCTTATCCTTCCACTCCATCCTCTGCTGATGCAACAACTCGTCCACAAACCTCTCCGGCTCCAAATTCGGCTGCCTCTGACAAACAAACTCGCTCTCCGCATGAAACAAATTATGATGATTCCGAATCTGCTGCTTCTCGCTGAACCTCAGCAAACAATACGTGCACTGGAATGGCTTAAACTTCAAATGCCGGAAAATATGCTTCCGCAAATCCGTCGTCCCCTCGCACTGATAACAGCACTGCGTACAATAATACCGAAAATGTCTCTGCGCCGCCTCCCCGTCCTCCTCCTCCTTCTCCTTCTCGCCAACAACCACCGCCGCCCCGACCTCCATCTTCTCCTCCACCGCCTCCACCTCCTCCCTCGGACTCTTCCCCCTCTGCACCCCCCTCGGCACCGACCCCCACGCCCGCACTTGCCCGTCCAACTGTTCCTTCACCCAAATCTCCGTCTCCGGCACCTCGTTCTTCCGCAAACTCGTCTCCGACCCCTGGTGCGTCTTCGCCGAGTGATGCTTCGCCTCCTTCTCCGACACGAACAGCGAATTGCACCGCAAACACTGCACCCTCCGATACTGCAACTCCCGATAAATGTGTATCCGCATGTCCCCCCTGAACTTCGTCCGATACTCGTGGCAAACCGGACACACGAACATCATCTTCTCCACGCTCGGCGCGGGCGAAACCACTTCCGCCGCCGCCTCCTCGCTCTTCTCGTCGATAACCAAATTCGGCAACGAAACGTCCACATCGTCCACTTCTTCGTCCTTGGACGAGCCCCCGTCCCCTTTCGCCTCGCCCCCACACTCCGAGGCCGCGGCTGCGGCTGCTGCGGCGGCCGACAGCGACGCCCGCCTCGTCACCGCCATCGACGGCTTCGCAACATGCGCGACCGGCGCGCTGTTCCTCGGCGCGCCGCCCGCAGCCGCCTCCTTCGGCGCGGAAATGTAGAGATTATCCGGGTCGTAGTCCTTGGCCTTGACGATCAAGGGCATGATCTTCACCTCGCTGTCCGGATGGCGAGACACGAAATGTAGACGGACGCTTTCAAAGGCGTTGCTCACGCACGAGCAGATCCCGCACTTGAACTCGCTCCGCACCCCGTGCGACGTCTGCAAATGGTTCTTGATGATGCTCTTCGTGGGCCCCGGGTGCGTGCAGATGGCGCAGCACCACACGTTGCTCGGGTCGCCCTCGCCCTTGGCCGCCCTCGGCCCGTTCTCGGCCGTCAGCGGCACCAGCAGCCGCGCGTCCTTCTTCCGCGGCGACTTCGCCTCCGCCTCCGCCTGCTCCTCCTCCACGCTCTCGCGCACCGTCAGCACGGGCAGGAAGCGGTTCTCGTGCGTCGTGCTCAGGTGCGTCTCCACCTGGTGGCGCCTGTAGCTCACGTACGCGCACTGGCTGCACTTGTACAGCCGCGCGCCGTGCAGCCGGAAGTGGATGAGCAGCCGGTCCAGCGAGCTGGTCTTGTCCCCGCAGTGCGGGCACGGGAACACGCTCACGTCCGGGTGCAGCGTCGTCACGTGGCACTTGTACATCGTGTTGTCCAGCGCGAGGTAGTCGCAGCCCTGCACGGCGCACCTGTACAGCGAAGTGTTCGCCACCAACTGCGGCACGATCTTCTCCTCTTCGCCGTTCTTCTCCGCCGCCTTCCTCTCCTTCTTCCGCGGCGACCGCGCCGCCTTTCCCTCCTCGCGCGGCTCGTCCAGCTCCATCTGGCGGCGGTGCAGCTGCAGGTGGCGCAGCATGTTGCTGCGCACCTTGGTGAAGTATCCGCACGCGGCGCAGAACACCTCGCGCGGGAAAATGCTCTGGGTGGGCAGCCGTTCGATGTCCTCCACGCCGAACGTCGTTCCCTTGCGCGTCACCATCGTCCGCTTCTCCGCGGTCGGTTTGGACGGCGTCGCGGGCGTGTGCTCGCGGACCGTGTATTCGCCCGTCTGGGGGTCCGCGCTGGGGTCGCGGAGCTCGCTTTTGGTCTGCTCGGGCGCGACGCCGTGCTGGAGTTTGAGGTGGTTCTGCACGATGTCGAGGCTGGGCCCGCGGAAGGGGCAGCGGGCGCAGATGAAGCGTTTGGCGCCGTGCTGGGTGACCAAGTGGTCCATGAAGAGGGTCATGGTTTTGCTTTGGCGTTGGCAGTGCGGGCAGGTCGAGGTTGTTTGGAGGCAGGCGGAGAGACAGGTGGCCATGTGCTCGCGGAGGAGTTCGGGGGTCGGGGAGGAGAAGGAGCAGGGCGGGTAGCCGCACTGGAAGAGGTCGTGGCCGGTTTTTAGGTCGGGTGCGTCTTTGGGGTTGTTGTCCGACGAGTCTTCGTTGGTTTTGGCCGCGTTTGGACGAGGCTGGGGTGATTTTGTGGCGGTTTTAGTCGGAGGTTGCTCGGTGGATACCTGCGGGTTTAGATTGATTGGAGTTTAATTGGTTTTTTTTTTTAATTTTTTTAATTACCGATTTGGAGTCGGGAGAGCGGACGATCGGTTGGGCTTTTCGGTTCGCGTGGATGGAACAGAGGTGGAAAAGCAATTCTTCTTCGGTGTCCGAGCCGTATGGACAGAAGCCGCACTGGTAATTGTTGTATCCGTGGGTCTAGAAAGAAATAAGAGAAATGATAAAATTTTGTGTTTCACGTACAGTCGGATCGACACTAGGGTTGTTCACGAGTGCGGAATATCGCAACGAGATTTTTTTTATTTCCAAAATCGCACGGCGGTTTTTGTATAAGCCGCAATGGGATTACGCGTAAACCGCAAAAACCGCAAATCTGCATATTTCATTTTATTTTATTTATAAAAAAAAAATTTAATTTTAATTTTTTTTTTCTTGAATTGTTGAGAAAATAAACCCCCTAAAAAACTCATAAAAATTAATCGATAAAAATTCAAGAAAATAAACCCTAAAAACTGCAAAATTCAAGAAAATAAACCCTAAAAACTCTTTATTTTTTTTTTCTTGAATTTTGGAGTTTTTAGGGTTTATTTTCTCAAATTTTGGACTTTTTAGGGTTTATTTTCTCGAATTTTCGACTTTTTAAGGTTTATTTTCTTTAATTTTGGTGTTTTTAGGGTTTATTTTCTTGAATTTTCGACTTTTTAGGGTTTATTTTCTTGAATTTTGCACTTTTTAGAGTTTATTTTATTGAATTTTGGACTTTTTAGGGTTTATTTTCTCGAATTTTGGACTTTTTAGGGTTTGTTTTCATGAATTTTCGACTTTTTAAGGTTTATTTTCTTTAATTTTAATGTTTTTAGGGTTTATTTTCTTGAATTTTCGACTTTTTAGGGTTTATTTTCTTGAATTTTGCACTTTTTAGAGTTTATTTTATTGAATTTTGGACTTTTTAGGGTTTATTTTCTCGAATTTTGGACTTTTTAGGGTTTGTTTTCATGAATTTTGCACTTTTTAGAGTTTATTTTATTGAATTTTGGACTTTTTAGGGTTTATTTTCTCGAATTTTGGACTTTTTAGGGTTTGTTTTCATGAATTTTCGACTTTTTAAGATTTATTTTCTTTAATTTTGGTGTTTTTAGGGTTTATTTTCTTGAATTTTCGACTTTTTAGGGTTTATTTTCTTGAATTTTGCACTTTTTAGAGTTTATTTTATTGAATTTTGCACTTTTTAGGGTTTATTTTCTCAAATTTTGGACTTTTTAAGGTTTATTTTCCTAAAATTCTGACTTTTTACAGCAATGCGCTTATTGCGCTTTTACGCGAACAACCCTAATCCACACAACCAATACCTTATAATGCGCAATCAAATCCTCCACACAACCGCACGTCACTCCGCATTCCCGACACGGCAACTCCGCCAAACCCCCGTGCTCATCCTCACAATGCCGTCGAAACAAACCCGGATCCGCCTCCGCATACTCGCACTCACCTAAACAAACAAAACCAAACAAAAACAATAAAAAACAAACAAACCTCAAACCCCCAACCACCCAAACTCACCTAAACCACACCTATAAGGACCAACCACAGCCCCCGCATCCTCCCCAACATCCCTCGCCGCCGGATCCTTACAACACACCAAACTCCCCGCACTCAACACCCCGTGTCTCCTCCGCTGATGCCGGCCCACATAATCCTCCGAAACCGTCCGATAAAAGCAATATTTACACTGATAAACACAATGTCCGTGCTCCACCACCACATGCTCCGCCAAATCCGCCCCCCCGACACAATCCCTCATACAATAACAACACAAACTCCCACAACGCTCGCTCTCCTCCAAATGCTTCGCAAACTCCTCACGCCGCGTCGCCGTAAACACGCAGCTCCTCCCCATGCACTTAAACAAATGCTGCAACTTCTCCTCATTCAGCATCGTCGCCAACGCGAACGGCGACTTCAACGCCAAACACTCCACCGCCGGGTCCCCCTTCGTCCTCCCCTCGACGTCCACGCGAACCTTCTTCGTCGGCGACTCCTCCGCCTCCATCAGCAACCTCTTCACCGACACCCCGGCCCTCTCGTCCCCGTGCTCCGCCTCAATATGCTCGATGACCGCGTCCACGTCGCCCAGCTCCTTCGCACACGCCGAACACGTCAAATTTAAATCAAAATGCGTCGCAACGACGTGGCTGCGAAAAACCTCTCTCTCCAACGACTTGTGGTCGCAAACCGGGCACTTATAAACGACCTTAACCGACACTTTCGTCTCCACTTCCGCTTTCTCCTCGCACAACACTTTCTTCTCTTCGACCGGCGCCGCCTTGACGGTTCTCCGCGCCCTCACGAACGTCGGCGGCCGGCAGCCCTCCTTTAAATGCCTCACGAGCCCCGTGACGAGCGTGAACTTCTTGTCGCAGTAGCAGCACGGCAGCTGGAACTCCTTCTTGTGCACCGTCCGCGTGTGCGTGAAGAAGAACTGGTCGTTGTTCGTGGCGTACTCGCACGAGGCGAAGCCGCACGCGTACTGCGGCAGCTTGTCGTTCGCCTCGCACTCGGAGCGGATGTGCGCGACGAGCAGCGTCCACTGCGCGAAGCAGCCGCCGCACTCGGTGCACGGCGCCTCCCGCGGCGCGTGCGACGACTCCGAGTGCTGCACGAACAGCGACTCCTCGCCGCTGAAGAAGCCGCAGCCCTTCGCGCCGCACTTGAACGCGTACTCGCGGTTCTCCGCCACGTTCGCCACCTCCTCTTTGGCCTTAATCGCCTTGTCCATCGGCTCGAGGACCGGCGGCGGGAGACTACTCCGCTTCACGCCCTTCTGCAGCGTCGCCTGCAAGCGCGAGATGGTCTCCGCGATCGACGGCGCCACTTTCGCGCCGTTCTCGCCCAACAAACTCAAGATGGCCTCGTTCTCGTCCTCGCAGCTCATCGTGTTGTCCTGCTCCGGCTCCAGGTGTGGCGGTGGCGGACTGTTCGATTTCTCGCTCTCGCTCTCGCTCTCGTCGTTCTCGTCGTTCTCGCACTCGGAAACCTCTTCGTCCGTCTTTTCCACGCTTTGTCCTTCGATTTCCGCGTTAATATCGTCGCCAGGTGGCGTTTCGACGTCAGTTTTCTCGCTTTTCGACTCCCTAACCATGTTTATCTCGACGACCCGCGCGTTTTTCTCCGGGTTGTGTCTTTTCACGTGTTCCGCAACAGTTTCTCTGTTTAGTTGGACGAACCGACAGATATTGCACACGAATCCCGGCAGTCCCTTTTCGTGTTTATCGTGTTTATCGCCTCCCGTGACCCTCTTGACGAACGCCGGTTTCTCCGGGTGGTCGCTCGAAACGTGACTTTTCACCGATTTCGCCGAACACCCCTTGAACGAACAATACCCGCACGCGTAGCCGAACTCGCCCGTGTGCGTCGTCACGTGGTCCCTGAAATCCGGCATCAACGCGCCCGAATAGTCGCACAACCGACAACACAACGCCCCCTCGCGTTTCCTGTGCGACAACAAATGCTGGATCAAGTTCGACTTCACCACGGTCGAGTATCCGCACACCCGACAGTCGACCGGTCGCTGGAAAATGCTCTTATCCGGAATCCAGCTCAAATCTTCGACCAAATTCACTTCCGGCGACGTCACGTGCTCCTTCTCGCTCGGTTCCAGCGCCGCCGCCAACTCCTCCTTCGCCAGGAACGCCGGAACTTCCTTCCCCGCGTGCCAGTTCACGTGGTGCGCGATGATCTTCTTGCCGACGTACGAGCAGTGCGCGCACGTAAACACGCTCTTCCGCTCCTCGTCCGATTCCTCCCGCTCCTGCGCATGCGCCGCGTCACCGATGATGACCGGCGGGACCACGGGCACGTCCATTTCGGGCGACGGCGAGCGCGGAGTCTCGACCTCGTCGTCCGGCCGGCGACTCACGGGCACGTAGACGGACGGCGGACACGGGCTGTGGATGTTGATCGTCGCCGAGTTGACGCGTCCCGAGAGAAGTCTCGGGTCGCGGATCTTCGGGGTCTGTTTCGGGCTCGTTTCCGGAAGTCGGGGCCGTTGGAACGCCTGCTGGGGCGCCGGGAACTCGTCGTTGCGGTGCGGCGCCGAGGCGAAGCGTTTTCGCGCGTAGTTTTCCTGCCACGAGTTTCTGTTGGGCATCCGCTCGTTCCAGTGGCCGTTGGGGGGCCGCTGGCTGGTCCAGGGGTCGGGGTCCCAGTGCGTGGGTCGTGTGCGCGTGAAGTTCTGGTTGGCGTAGTGGCGGTTCTGGGTCGGCGGCGCCTCGGGTTCGGTGAGGAAAGTCGTCCGGGCGTTGGGCGAGACGGTGGCCGGGGTCCAACTACTCGGGGAGTCGGCCGGGGGTTTGCTGCGGTGCTGGGAACTCGAGGTACTGTCGGCGGGAGTGTGGTCGTGCCACTTGCGGGATGTTTTCTGGAAGTGCTTTTGCGATAGCTGGCAAGATGATGTTTCGAGAAAGTGTTCGACCGCTAGGCATAAGGTCGTTTCGTTGTCCTGGAACGGAAAAACGAACGTGTTGGAGTGTTTTGCGGTCGATTTAGGCGTTTCAGATGGCGCATTCAATAAATTCCGGGTCATCTTCCCGCTGCAAAACACATACGGGTATTTTTTCTAACGAAAATCCAAGATGGCGGCCAAAATGTGCGATTTGAACGAGAAAAGTCGTTAGACGGAGATTTAAACGACGTATTTGGGTCGTTTAAATGAGAATCTCGTTTAAAAGTTCGTTTGAACGGGTTTAAACGACCGTTTATGAGTTATTGAATGCGCCGACTGAAATCTAAATTTGAATTGATGTTTTTGTTTACATAATGGCTTCTTTCGTGCAGGTTGTTAAGGAAAGACTCTAGTTTGAGTAGATCGTCCCATTTTAACCTGAAATTGGAATTAGTTTTATATATTTAATCGAAATTAAATTATGTAATGTCGTTTTACCGTTTTTTAGGATTCAGTAACACTGAATTGAGGTATTTAACTGCTGATGCGTGACTACCGATGCCTGTAAATAAGAAATAAGTGGATTTAAATCGGGATTTTTCGTAAAAATTGTCAAAATCAGACGCATCCAACAGGTGTTTTACTGTGAAACGATTGCAGAAATTCAACCCGCTTGTATTACGTGTAAAAACAGATGGTTTACATCCAATTCTGTTCTTATACGGTCGTTTTTTTACACGGTTTTGATTTAACGCTAGAAAAATGAATTCGATTCCGTCGTTACGTGATTTCTTTTGTTTGTGTGCATGTTTTTGTAGATTTTAACGTCACAAAAGCAAAACACAAACACTTTTGACACTTGCAACACGAATTCTAGCGTTTAAAAAACAAATTTGGATGTTTACAAACGTTTCGATCACTTGTTGGGTGCGCCTAAAATTAGAAAACACATCCATGCAGTCATTTAAACGTGATTTTATATTTTTTAAACCATTTAAATCAACATATGAATGTGATTTAGTGCGATTGCTAACCCTTTTTCATGGCATCCGCTTCTGCGCTGTTGATCAATGTGTTTAAAAAATGTGAATATTTTGATCGGATAAAAATTAATTTCTCTTCCTCCGCGAAACCTTAACCAAAAAATAAAAATAAAAATAAATAAAAACAAATTCCGTCTTTAAATCAACTTACCTTGTCGGTTATCGGAAAAATTCCATAAAATAGATTTCTTCTCCATTTTCATTAAATACAAAAAATAACTGAAAAAAAAAAAATAAATAAATAAACAAATAAACAAATAAAAATAAAAAAATTTTTATTATAGCAATAATTACTATCGAGATATCATTAACCGAAAAACAAATAAATCCCCACTCCTTCCTTCGTTCCTTCCTTCCTCCTCCATTACCCGACTATCGAGCGCCAAATCCCCACAAAACCAACGCAAAACCTCGTCGAAAAGCGCCTCAAAACCCCCCGAACCCGCCCCCTCAAACCCAATAAAAACCCCGAAAACCTTTATCTCAATCTCGCAATCCTCTCCCAACTTTCGAACATGGCGTCGTGTCAAAGCAAAGGGGCTTTGACGCATTCGTCCATCCTCAACTTTTGCCACATCCGATGTCGACCGAACTCGCTCTCAGTCCCTTTTCCCGTCGCCCAACACGCTGCTGCGAGTTAGCCGACGCTTGATTCCGCCACCTCAACGGATCTGCCGCCCAATTGCAGTCGATCGCACGTCCTCGCCAGTTGCGGTCGTCGAAAGTCCAAAATGGCCGACCTCCAACTAAGGCTCGAGTCGGGGAGGGGAAGGTCAAATTATCTCGACGTTTATGAGTGTCTCCCTCGCCCGATGTGGACGAGCGAAGCCAGTGCGTGCACCCACCTCTACTCTCTTAAAATCTCCCGAAACATTGCTGGGAAATGTGGGGATTCGTGTTTTAGTGTTTTGTTTCTCCCGTTTTTCATTACCACCCACTTCTTGGTCGCGCGCCCTCCTTTCGGTCTCTTAAAATATCCTGAGAACTGCAACCCTCGGCCTAGCCGTGCAGTGGTGGTAGTCTGGCTGCTTTAAATCACCACCAGGTGATGATTTGGGGCCAGCTGCGCACTCGGCAGGATGGGAGTTGGTTGGTTTGGTTGGTGGAGAGTCCGGGAGTTGTCACTAGAGGACTCGCTCGGGTGGACGTGGAGAATGATGAAGTCATTGCTGTGTTTTGGATGAGTTGTGATGAAGTTCTATTGGTGCGGGTGGGGAGACGTCAGCGCGGGGATACGTGGCTGGACGGAAGAGCGAGAGTTCGAAATATCCCGAAGATTAATGCGGGGAAATGGACACTGGAGCTGAATGGAAAGAAAATGGGGACGAAGCGGAAACTGAGACTGAAAGTTGGTCCAAACTCGTTAAACATCGAATAAAAATCGATTAAAAAATCGATAAACAAAAAAAATCAATAAACAAAAAAATCGATAAACAAAAAAATCGATAAACATAAAAATCGATAAATTTAAAAAAAATCGATAAATTTAAAAAAATCGATAAATTTAACAAATAATTGTTAATTTAAAAAAAAAAACGATAAACATCGATAAAAAATCGATACTGCTTTTTGGGATTTGGCTTTTATGCCTTTTCCATGCCGTTTAGGTTCTGCATGGCCGTTCTTTTGATTGATCCACGTTAGATGGCGCTGTTTAATAGAACGCGCTCAGTTTAAACATCATAACAAGAGCTATGACTATTATTACTTTAAACCGAATAATTATAAGACATTTATTGAACTAAATAAGATTTTATTTAATCATGTATTGATTCTATTGAGTCAATATTAACGAGTTATACTTACCTGTGAAGAGCACCAAGATTAGGTCCTATCTTTACATCGGACCCCCGAATCTCTAGATTCTGGTGCCTAATTGGTCGCCACTTATCCTGTTGTTCTAAGAAACTATATAAACTATCCGGTATTCACTGGAAATATGGCTTTTCTTTTTGTTTGTACTGGTTATCACTTGATTCTCTTTAAAAACACATTAGGCCCCCTCAACGCTTATTTGATGATAATTATTGTTGTATTGCTCTTTCGGGATGACCAACCCGGTTATATTTAATGGTCCCGTAGATTTAGCT
Organism: Strigamia acuminata; assembly: GCA_949358305.1. Classification (NCBI taxonomy): domain Eukaryota; kingdom Metazoa; phylum Arthropoda; class Chilopoda; order Geophilomorpha; family Linotaeniidae; genus Strigamia; species Strigamia acuminata. Next base: position 45,374,576 of record OX442314.1, read on the forward strand.
AGGTTTCATACGTGGAAACTAGAATGATTGCGGTGCGATCATGTATTGCACCTATATGGGATGACTAATAAGTTATCTCCACGCGGCCAAGAATGGTTATGTAAGATGATTGTGACGATGCAGGGATTTTCTATGGATTTGAACATTCGAGTATTCAGGCAAATTTCTATGCAAGATTTTACTTGATTGATTGTGCTTAATTTTGCTACAATTTACAAGATTATGCTTAATTTTGCTACAATTTACAAGATTATGCTTAATTTTGCTTGTTGTGTTCTTGTAAGCAACAATAAATGCAACATGATTGTCTCCTCGTTGCTAAGCAACCGAGAGAGAGAAAATTGGCAGTTGTATGAAATTGTAAGACCATAGTGCATGTGTATTCATTGCGGTCCTCTATAATGGAGGACCGCTCCATACACGTTAGATGGGAAATACAATATTGCTACAATTTACAAGATTATGCTTGATTTTGCTACAACTTTGGACGATTTTGCTACAATTTTGGTTGAGTTTGCTACAAGTTTGTTGCTTTAGCTACAATTTGCAAGATTTTGATGGATTTTGCTACAATTTACAAGATTTTGATGGACTTTACTGCAATTTCCAAGACAATACATAAGATTTTGCTATAATTTCCAAGACAATACCGAAGATTTTGCTATAATTTCCAAGACAATACCGAAGATTTTGCAATAATTTCCAAGACAATACTCAAGATTTTGCTATAATTTCTAAGATTTTGCTATAATTTCCAAGATTTTGCTATAATTTCCAAGACAATACCGAAGATTTTGCAATAATTTCCAAGACAATACTCAAGATTTTGCTATAATTTCCAAGATTTTGCTATAATTTCCAAGATTTTGTTATAATTTCCAAGATTTTGCTATAATTTCCAAGATTTTGCTATAATTTCCAAGATTTTGCTATAATTTCCAAGATTTTGTTATAATTTCCAAGATTTTGCTATAATTTCCAAGATTTTGCTATAATTTCCAAGATTTTGCTATAATTTCCAAGATTTTGCTATAATTTCCAAGATTTTGCTACAAATTTGCAAGATTCTGCACGATTTTGCTACAAATTTGCAAGATTCTGCACGATTTTGCTACAAATTTCCAAAACAATTACCCAAATTTTACCTCATTCTGCTGCTTGACTTCCCAAAATTCCCAAAACAATTTGTAACTTTTATTAGAAAAACTACCTTAAATTTCACGAAATCCCATAAAAAATTCCAAAATCCAAGTATCCACCCCCACAAGATCCCCACCACTCCCTACCCCTCATACCCCACCCAACCCAAAAAAAAAAAAAAAAAAAAAAAACCTGTCCCAATCAATCTCCAGCTCCTCATACCTGATGCTCTCGCATGACCCCACAATTTAAAACCCCATTTTTTACCTCCACTTTTTTCCTCCAAAATCCTATCCCCCACCAACCATTTATCCAATTATCCATCATTACCTCTCCCAGCTTCCAACTTTTTTCACAACCCACCCTTCCCCACAACACGTCCCTCGATCACAACACCAAAATCACAACAACCTGCTCCAAAACCAAGCAGATGTTTAAAAAAACAAAACCAAACAAAAAAACTCCACCAATCATTAAACAAACCCCAGATAAGCCCCAACATCCCGATTTCCCATTTCATATCTCCAATTCCCCACCTATTTAAATCCCCAAAACCACCGGTCCCCACAATCGGCGCATGCGCGAAGGAGGGGAACCCATGATTGGCACTACAGCACGCCCGTGACGTCAACCCGGCACGTGCCGAGGAAACCGAGCGAGGGGGAGCGAGAATCACAGAGGAAGCGAGTCGCCGTTGGACGCATGTCGGACACGAGTCGGCCTGCGGGAGGCGTCCGATGGGTGTCGGCAATCCGCGATGAACTCCCCCGTCGAGAAACCCTCTTCGTCCACCTCGACCCGCTCCTCGTTCGACCTCGAGTATGAGGAGCTCGACGACAAATCCAACCACAGCAGCGCCGCCGCCAGCACGACGAAAAAGCGGAAGCGCTACAGCAAATCCCGCGCAAAGAACCCGGACCATGTGGTGCGCATGAAGCGCGGCCGACGCGTCAAAGCCAACGACCGCGAACGGAATCGCATGCACATGCTCAACCACGCGCTCGACCGCCTGCGCACCGTGCTGCCGTCGTTCCCGGAAGACACCAAGCTCACCAAGATCGAGACGCTGCGGTTCGCGCACAACTACATCTGGGCGCTGAGCAACACGCTCAACATCGGCGAGCCGAAGTCCGCGGACGATGGGACGGCCGCGGCGGCCGCCGGATCGTCCGCGCCGCTCACGCATCATGATTTTCGCAACGGTCTGCTCAGCTCAAGCGCTAGTAATGCGTTGAGCGTGGCGGCGACGTGCACCGAGTGGGTCAACAAGTCAAGTAAGGAACTCTTTTGCTCCGACTCGTCGCAGGACAATACGCAACACTTACTAATCTAGTCACAAGTGCCTTTGGATTTATTTATTATTTATTTATTTATTATTATATGCAGTAAGTGCTCGACGTACACAGGAAAGAAAACACAATCAAATTCGCATTTTACAATGTACTAGTACAGTGGAAAGCTGGAAACTCTTTATAACGAATCGCAAGGGACCCGAAAAATTGATTCGTTATAACGAGAATTCGTTATATCGAAATTTTTTAACGAGAATTCGTTATACCGAAATTTTTTAACGAGAATTTGTTAGATGGAAATTTTTTTAATGAGAATTCGTTATATGGAAATTTTTTTTAACGATAATTCGTTATATCGGAATTTTTTAACGAGAATTCGTTATATGGTGATTTTTTAACGAAAATTCGTGAGACAAATTTTTTAACGAAAATTCGTGAGACAAAATTTTTTAACGGAAATTCGTTAAATCCAATTTTTTTAACGAGAATTCGTTATATGGAGATTTTTTTAAACGAAAATTCGTTATACCAAAATTTTTGTGTTCTATGGCTAGCCAACCAAATCGGCCCTTTTTAGGTATTCGTTATATCGATAATTCGTTATATCGCGATTCGTTATAAAGAGTTTTCACTGTATTACTTTTTAAATGTTTAATTCGTAACCCGAACATTCGTATGCGTCGGGTACTCGCTGTGTATATTAATTTTCCATTTATTACACGAGTATTTTTATACATTGTAGAAAAATCTATATTTATTTTCTGTATATTATATTATAATAAATTTAAAAAAAAAAAAAAAAAATCCTTTTAAAACATTGATTATGCGTGCCATCAACTCGCGACTCCCCCATCCCCATCCCCATCCGCCTCCCCTCTTCGCCAACACAAAAGCGCTCTAAGTACGAACAAAACTGGTGTCCCGATCCCCCACGCGCCCGCCGAGCCCCAACGCCGATTACGAGCAGACACGCGCCATCACCTGCCCCAATCCCAGCACGACACCAATCACCGCACGCTTGTTTACTCAAACACTAAAAAAAGCAAATTTCTTCCTTCCTCCTTTTCCATCTCCCGCTTCCGCCGTTTCGCCTTTTATTCCCCGGACAAAGGCGCCCCGCGAAAGGGGTGAGGCGGAGATGGAGCGTTTTGATTGGGAGCATTTATGCAAATCGGCCGGCGACATGGCGGATTACGAGCGCGTAAAGGGGTTAAAGCGCGGGATTACACGTGGCCATATCGTCTCTCTATAAAACCCGAGTCGTATTTTCGCAGGACAGATGGAGAAGGGAGCCGGCGAGCGCCTCATTCGAACGTGATTCCCGATTCGTGCGGTTTTTCCGCCCGTTTTGTCGCCATTCACTCGCTCCACTCGAGCGCGCAGCTGCCGTCGGCCCCGACAGGTGCGGCGCCCGCCTTTTCTCCGTGCCCGCTCGCTCGGAAAACCCGCAATCAAAGCGCATCACTAAAACCCGACACGAAAACTCACAAACACTAAATACAAATAAATGGCGACCACCGGGCGAATCGCAGCTGGACGTTGCACGCCAATTAGTGTGACTAAAATAACGTTAAATGGCCAAAACGTGCGCCGGAAGTGGGATTTCGAATTCGCGACACGTGTGTTATTGTTTTTGCTGTTTTTAGTGGGAAATTTATTCCTGCGGTGGTTGTTTAAGGAGTGAGGAAAAAGTGCGAGGATGGACCGCCACCCGTCCCACTTTGTCCTCCGGCACTTGGGTCACAAAGGAGCAACAGATGGCGCGCAACAAATCCCCCCCATCAAGCCTCGGCTTCTTTCGAGTCACAATCGAAACGGTGGAATAAAAAAATCTCGTTGGAAGGAGGAGAAAGAGTCGGTTTTCGGGGAATTCAAAAATGTTGGTTTTTTAATTTTTTTATTCGTCGTAAATTGTGGAATTTTTTACTTTTCTCGCGTTTAATCCTCGAATGGTTTAAGCTGGGGACGGCTTAAAATATTGTGGTGCTTACCAGGAGGGGGAGGAAAAGCATGGCGACCCCAACACTCCCTCGCGATGACCCCTCCTCGCCACCCCACTGTTGGTGGTGGGGGGGTGCAGGAGGACAGATGGCCCTTGGTTGGATATCAATTTTTAAGAAAAATTTCTATTTTTGATTAATTTAGTGAGGAGTTTTGGGTCCATTTTTGTAAACGTTGCTGGACCAAGGATATAGAAGAGAAGGATGGGAAAACGGGGCCAATTTTAATGGTAAGCGAAACCGAGGCTCGGTTCTCAATGACGTCATGTTTACGCACAAAATCTACACCAGATGTCGCGATTTTGCATACTACTCCTCTGACAAAATGAATAGGAATAGTGAAAACCAAGGATCTAAAATTGACAATTTGATTCATTTTGATGTTTTTTATGACAAAAACCTTTGTCAAACAGTAAGTGTATGAAAGGTTACATATTCTAAAATTAAATTAATCTTCTCCTGCTTAAGTTTTCATACATCTTTTAACAAACTATGCTAACATTGTTTGATTGATTAAAAGGGGAAAAAAAAGGGTTTTTACTTGCTAAACTGGTTGAATCTAACAAGTAATCGTCGTTGAGATGCCTTATAGGACTTCTACTCAGTGGCCAATGATTGTCTAGGGGAATGATTTTAATACACACAAGAATAAAGGAATAATGCAATCGTTTTAATTGTTCTAAAGTTACAAGATGAATATGCAAAAGAATAAAGATGTTGATCCAACTTCTCCTCGAAAACATACTCACACACTCACAGTTAACAGTCGGCTCCAAGATGGCGTTGATGGCATCGCATGAGCGCAAATTGTGGCAGAGTAAACTCCATGCCAAAATTAACCTCTCAGTTCACTTAAATTCCCGTGGAGCACGCTCGACACGAGAACACGTCTGGCACACAGCGTTTGATTACTATGGAGCAAGCTCGACGCAGCAATCCGTCAACACACAGCTCACTTTGTGGAGTAAACTCAACACTAACTTGTAAGCACTTCAAATTGACAGAGCAAGCAAGCTCAATGTCAATTTCACACAGCAAAAATATGGCTCAAATCACATTTAGTGATCCAAGCAGTGGGTGCTATTCTGTGCAGTTGGCACAGACCAGCAATGAGTCTCAATTCTTCCAAGATATCACAGATCAGACTTAGCAAGTTTGGGCATAAGTTTGACACAGTTGTGAATGGTTTGGAAGCAGAATCAAGAGTGGCGAGAGTGGGCCAAAACTGTTTGGCTCACTCCGAATTTTGCTCAGCAAAGCTGCGCAGAACACGAGTTTTGCAAAGATCACACACGGCCGCCTTCGGGTCGTGTTCAACAATTCAGCTAGGCACGCGCGAGAGGAAGGGAGGCTCCGCCCAGGCTTGCGCCAAACAACATCATCAAAGCGATGCACGCTGCAGCGTGATTGGTTAACCCTTCCAACCCGAAAGAATTGGCCTCCCATCTCTCCCTAAGATGGGCATTATATGACCCAGATTCTGCGCATGGGCAAGATCCGGGTCTTAGGGAAATCCAAGGCCAACACGTGTTATTCACAACAACAAAGATGGCTGCCGCAACACCTCAACACATGTATTTGTGCATTTGCGATCAATTTTAAAGAACTTTTGATGTATTTAATATACATTTTGATCAATTTAATATTTATATTGATCAATTTTGTATATATTTCGTCGGCATCCACGCCATTGATGCATTCTGGTGGCAATAATTGACATTAGCGGAGCCTGCTGGTGATCATCATTTATGTCCTTTGGACTCCTAAGATGGGTCTTTTTTGACCCAGTTAAACTTTGAGTTCAAATTATAAAAAAATTTAAAAAATTTAAAAAATTTCAACTGTGGTATAGTGTCTAGTGATGTTTCAAAGGAATAATCAGCAAAAATCAGATAAAAAAAAAATTATTTCTTATAAAAATAATGATTTTTTTAAAACGGGGTCACAAAATGACCCATCTCAGGGTTGCTGGGCCAAAACTTGCTGCAAAATACAATATTATCGAAATAATATTGTGTCCTGGTTTGAAGTATGGTGATATATGTTTTATTTCAACTTACATTGAAATAGAACATAGAATAATATTTGTTCTTGTTTTGAGACAATTTAGAAATATGGTGCTCATTCAAATAGGAATATTTGACGTCACCACAAAGCTTATTTAACAAATAAAATAAACGTTTTATTCTCAAATAAATAAAATCCATAATTCTAATCACTTCTTACACTGAAATTCATTGAAAATAAACAGAACTACCGGTACTTTTCCGCGTAGTAGAGCAGTCAACAGTTAGGCGTAATCCGGCTCAACCAATTGGAGTTACAGTAGGACATGGTTGTACCGGTTTGGAGTATAGTTTGAGATCAGAATGTTTTTGTTATGATTTTGGTATTGTTTTGTCTAATTTTAATTTGAAATACGTTTTTGCTTGTATACAAACTGCTTGTGTTTTGCTTCTAACATTATTTCATAGAACTTGTAAGTTCTATGATGCCGACAATTAACTTATCATGCATGACTTTCCGATCATAACTTAAGCTGCTGGATTTTCGTATGAAGTTGTCCGTGGGATTGCAAGCATTCGTTGAAAAGCTATCGACTGTAGGTGTACCGTCTTGGAGCTGAACGACCAAGTGTATAGAACGTTTGACAGAGCTGCTCCATGAGTTCATCTGAGGTTCGTCGAGAGAGCTTGGCAGATGAAATGCAGAGAGTAAATTGATACACCACTTGGGAGAAGTGAAAAAAGTTCAAGCAGAAGTGAAATCGAATTGTACATTGCTGCAGTCTAAGTGTGAGATTTATTGATAAATGGATAAAGTTTTCTCATAAATTTGTTAAAGTTAAATAATAACTTAAGACTAAAATTACAGAGGAAAGTGCTGTCTGATTCAAGTTTCAAAACACACCTATATTTAATTTGCATTATTGAGTTGGTTGCCTATGCAACTAACCATAAATAAATCAGCTGTTGTTTTGGTTTAGAACTGCAATGGCCGCATGCTGCTCTGTCCAGGAGAAGCTGTAAATCTGTAAAGGATATATGCAGTTACAAAAGACACTGGTGCGGTTGAAAATAAACTGTCTACATCTAAAAATGTCAATAAGGAATTCACAGTTTGCAGAAATTCAGAGTTGACACTCTCTAGATTACAAAACGAACAATCAATGAGGCACCTGTTGAAGAATCTGATGGCAATATGCATTTTATTGTGTGTAACCTCAATGGCAGAATAAAAAAATGTAGTGAATATGTTATCGTGCCATAGATAATTTTCTGCCACGTGCCGAGTTTGAGAGTTATTCCTATTTCAACAATTTTCTTAACTATATAAAATTAACAACAGTGTGGTGACAAGGTTGACACCTAAAAAGATTATTCTTAAAATTTTATTGAGTTTTTATAAAAGAATTAAATGGAAATTTTATTTATCCTGTATTTTAAAGAATAAATGTGTTATTTTTAAAGTTCTATTTTAGTCTCTAAGGATTCTGAAGTTTTTATATAATTTAACTGGGTCGTTGTCAGAGCAACCAGTCCATAAGCCCCTGAGCTCACAAGTCAGACAGGACGTACATCCTGCATGATCATAGAGAACTCAGTCTAAAAACCACATTGCTTCTGGTATGTACCAGTAACTTCTTGAATTGTTTCTGAAAAACCTCAAAACCCTCGCGATTTACAGTCAATATTTGGGCTAATCATCAACAAATACTGATGAAGTATTTGGTAAACCTTATTCTTGCAACTGCTGCTTAGTTGTAAGATATTTCTTCCTCAAGTGAAGCCATCACTGAGTGAGATTACCTTGCATGTTGATTCATGAACCTGATTAAGAAAAGAATTAGAGTATTCATGCAATTCCAGCTAGAATTAGAGCAAAGCATGCATTCCCATGCCTAAGTTAGTGGGTTTTTTGATAATTTTTGTTATTTTGTTACTTTTTTAATTTTTATTGTTTTTTCTTTTTATTTCAGGTTAACAGACGTGTTTTCAGCCCTGGTTCGCATCTTGCATGGTTGCTCTAGGTCGCTGGCCCAGGTCCAGTGCAGATGGTTTTTTTTTTAATTTGGGGATAATTTTTTACAATTAATTCCACCAATTTCTACATTTATTTCCATCAATTCCTACATTTTTTTCTATCATTTTTATCAATTTTATAATTTTTCTCAATCATTTTTAACTAATTTAAACAATTTTTTGAATGATGGACATGGTGGATTAGTCCGACATCGAAACAACGACATCGAAGCAACAACGACAACGGCATGTACAACATCCACATCAGTTGTTGTTGCACGGGGGGTTGGCTGATGTACAATACGAGTGGAATAGTACAAACGTTTTGCGCAAAGGATGACACTTGGTACTCCAAGTCGAAACACTTCAGGAATAATGCACTGGCACCAATGCGAGGTGGGCTTAATGTTGTGGAGACGTCGCTGGAATTCGCCCTCTTCTGGAGGAGGATAGTTGGAACATATAATGAAAGGCATTGATTGATACACCCACACTCCGTTGACCCGTTTGGTTGGGATGGAGTTAATTTTGTTTTTGTTTCAGGTTACGTGATGGCTGTCGGACCAGGACCAGCACCGGATAAAGATAAATTTGAAGTGTTGCTCTTTGGTTGTACCGGCTCGTGGATTTTTATAAATGCTAGACACCGATTTCTGCCCTATCTTCTTTTTGTATGGAAATTACACCCCACCCCCCTCTGTATTTATTATTGTCTATAAATTAGAAAGAATAAAAAGATAGGTTTTAAATGAATTTTGAAGATAGAATATTTTTTTTATTCAAAAAGACTTAAAAAACCACTTAAAAACATTTTGCATTTTTTTTCTAACAACTGGCAATGGGTGAGCACTTTTAGTTTGCCGGCACTTTTAGTTTTTAGTTGGCGCTTAACTCTGTCATCGCCTCGTCATCGGACTAATTAGAAAATAGAGGGTGATAGGAGATTTCCCATTTGATTCAGCCACCCATTATTTGAGACAGTTCGCTTTAGGACTCTGGCATCACGTGACAGAGAAGGAGGAACCTGTCAAAGCCGCTGTCACTGAAAAAGAATTGAAGAAATTTTGTTGTCGCAAAGACAAGGCCCTCGGACTTATTTATTGCCATGTCAGTGTGGCGAAGAAGTCAGCTCTTGATGGATGTGATAACCCGAAGGAATCATGGGACACATTATCAAAGATTTATGCCACGAGTTCCCGCGCGCGTCAAGACGTAATGAAAAGTGAATTTCTTGGATTATGCCTCGAATCGGACGAAGAAGTTTTGGAGTAATGACTTTTTCTCCGTCGGTGACGGTTTACAAGGCAGGATAAGAAGGGTTGCGATTAGTTTTTCCAAAAATGCTGAAATTCTTCAGCCGCAGTGGTAATCCCAAACGGCATGCATGTTATGCAAAAAAGGCCCATGTGCATGTTCACCGCTACGAGATAGGACGATTCCTCATCTAGCTCTCTTTGCTGATAGGCCTGCTGTAGATCTATCTTCGAAAAAATGCTAGCATTCCCTATCGACGCCAAAATATCTTGGATTTATTTGTTGTTACTTTCCTTTTGTTTGCGCATGCGCAAATCCGGTTTTTAGTACACACAAATCCGGAGTATCCTTTTGGAGTTGAACCAGAGTATACATATGTGCATCTGCGCAAACCCTAATGTCGCAAAGACAGGGGCAGTCGCTTCAAATGCACCATGTGCAAAAGCAAGTTACAAATCACCAGCTGTCCTGAACCTGATGGACACATGGAACAAACGGTTCAATGCACTGGCACCGTCATCGCCCTATTTGACTTTGGCCGAGGCTAAGGCTACAACCGACGCTTTCAATTCTCCGGCTTCGCTGCAGCCACTCAAAACAGCTAAAGCGTTCTGCAGTGCCACGCTGGCGACTATGCCAGCTGTGGTGATGTCGCCGATTTTTATAGAGCGACCGACGGAGATTGTGTTTGAGGCGTACCTCAACCCACTCTATTGTATTTTAAGTCGAGTTTGGATTTGTTTTATTGCTCGCTTTCAGTTTGTATTTATATTATATTGAGATCGCATGTGTAGCGGTTAAATGTCTACAGAGGCCCATTGGTATCTGACAAGTCTTTCTCGCATGTGTACAGAAATCTCTCAAATTTTTTATGTATTTTTGTTCAGTTTTTGTTCCCATTGTTTAAATATCACTATCTTTATTGAGTGTAGGCATGTAGATTATTGGTTTTTCTATAACTTCACTTGTAATTTAACCCCTTTGAATTATATGTTGGATCCTGACGATGAAAATAGTGTGAAGAAATTCCCAGCCAAGCGGAAGTATATTGTTATGGAAAGCTCCTCAGAAGAAGAGTCAACTGTTGTGATGCTCCAACTATTGTCACAGCTCCAGGCGCATCAAACACTCCAATAATTTAGGAGGAGCTGATGGGACGCGGAGCTCTGTCGGACGGGGAAGAATGGACGCGGAGCACGCCGCATTCCCGCACACCCCATCAGCAGGTACTTAAAGAGTTAAGGAGTCGTAGCACCACGCGCCAACACCTCGCTACAGTCCCCGACGGTGAGTTGGTCTCTGCCACCGTCTTGTGTCCCCCAATTCATAAGTTTCAAAGTTTTTCGCAGTTTTTCGCAGTTTTTTTTTGGTTTTGATGAGAAAATTTGAATTTTTTTTTTTTTTTTTTTTTTTTTTTTGGAAATAAAATGAAATTGCAATTTTTTTTTTTCTTTTTTCTTTTTTTTAATGCAATTTTAGAAGGAGAAATTTTGTTTTTGTTTTTTGTTGTATCTGAATGTTCAGGTATATTGAGGTTTTAATGATATTTTTGTCTTAGAAAATTTAATTTTTTTTTTTTTTTTTTTTTTTTTTTTTTGGATTGGGGGTGTTGGGAACAAGCGGCACTCGATGAAATCGATTTTCTTACAAAAACAATATTTTTCTTGATTTTTTTTTTTATTTTTTTTTTTATTTTGATGGATTTTTTTCTTTGAGACTCGATTGTCAAAAACAAAAAAAAAATTCCACAAAAACACAAAAATAATAAAAGGGTTAACCAATCAAAAAACAAACAAATAAATAAAAAACACAAACTAATCAATTTGTGCTCTACAATCAATCAGAGTGCAACTTCTACACAATTGTGCATCATGACAATTGTGTATTTGTTTTCTACACGATTTTGTTCTTTACCTCGACACAGTTTTTCATCGCAGTTGTCATCGTCGGGTTAAGACCTGCAAATCCCCTTCAAGGCTCTGATCAACAAGCAAATCAACAACCACCACCCTTTTTACGCCTAAACACCACACATCCCCTGTCGGGCCACCGTCCCGTCATGCCCCTACACTGGGGGTTCCTCCAAACGGGGTTCCCGCAACACATTCTACTCAAAGACGCCATTCGCCATCAGCGGTGATTTATTTTTAATTTGATTTTTCAAAAAGAAAATAAACGCTGAAACCTTTTTCGTTTAAATCAGACATCCAATTTTAAAACTTCAATTCCACCCAGAAATATTCGATCTGAAAATATTTCATGCGGCAAAAGTCGTAGTCACCGAACGGATTTGCCATTTTGACTACGAATTTTTTTCGCTTTTGTCATTTCAAGACAACCTGATAGCAGGATTATCGGATTCCATAACTGTCGGTTATGTGGTTCGGATAATTCAAATGATTTTTCAAGCTCGTCGAAATGAGCGAATCATAATTCTGGAACACATATGGAAAATTGCCCAACGCCCAAATCGGCCTGATGGCTCAGGTATGCTCATTAGCCATTTTAATGTTTCTGCATCTGACACTAATTTAAATGTAGTATATTCGATATAAGGACGGAAGCGTTCTACCGCCCACACTACCGCTCACACTACGGCTAGACATTCTAATTCAGGGGAAGTAAACGTTCTTCTTCCCCTCGCAATACACGACTAGCATATGCTACTGGTCTGGGAGTCAGAATGGTTTCTCCCTTATTTTTATCAAAGAATTCTACATCCTGACACAACAATAGTATAATTTTAGACTCAAGACTGTTCATGTGTTTTCTTCTACTCCGACTGCCATTTTGAAAATTGCTCAAACAAACTATTTAACTTCAATTCAACATTTGTTTATTGGGACTTTAGATTTCATATATTGAGAACTAGTGTCACACTTGACAAATTGGTGCAATTGATTTGAAGCAACGACCGGATTAAAAATCGTATTATTAGCATTAAAAGCAGGTTTTCCACCAAGTTTTGCTACTTTTCTTTCCGATTTATTCATATGGATAAAACATTGTGATGTTCCACGTGCGTCATTATTGATGCTGCATCGATTTTGCGAGTGCCCAGTGAAAAGATGAAGCCATCTCAGGTTTCTCATTCGAGAACCTCCAGCCTTGTTAATCTAAATCAGGTCCCGGCTGTTTACCTTTGTATATACCGTATTTTACCAAATAAGAGCCGCTTTGAGCTGCGGCTTTAATTCGCGGGCGGCTCCAATTCGGGGGCGGCTCTTATTTTAAATAGTGGCCAATATCATACTATTACGTTCATTGAACATGTATAGCCGCGGCTACTATTCCAGGGCGGCTCTTATATCAAGTCGCCTATCTCAGTCGCGGCTACTATTCGAGGGCGGCTACAATTCGAGGGCGACTCTTATTCGGTAAAATACGGTATATTTTTCTTTAATTTATTTAAATTACGTCAATTTGTTTAGCGTTTTCTTATTTTAATTCGGAAGCTTAACCAACCTCCTCGAACCTCCTCCATCTTTTTTTTTGTAATTGTGTTCATTTCGTTTATTTTTTGTCCCTACTTTATTTACATGAGTTGGCGTCAACCAGGGTAACCAGTACCCAGATTGCCTTGGCGAAAACCTTTCCAGTCACAATTAATTTAATCCTTCGTACTGATCCATGTCGTCAGGCACTACGTGTCGACCGCAATCAAGCTTAGACAGTGAAGTCGAATTCATAGCTGCGCTGCAATTAATCAAGCAGTTGATATGTATTATTTCGAAGGAAAAATTTAAAAGATTCTTTAAACACAAAAGAAAACCTACTGTATGTGCCGCAGCATTTAAGAAAAGAAGTACTTCAAGCAATGCATGACTGCCTCACAGGTGTCCATTTAGGCATCAGTAAAACATGGAAAAGAATGAATTTATGAATCTTTTGGCCAAGGATCTATAAAGAAGTAAGAAATTACGTGCTTTCATGTCCAATTGCGCAAGTTTGAAGGTAATCAATACACCACAGAAAGGGTTAATGCAGCCTTGGTCTACTATATCTAAACCATTTGAGAGAATTGGGATTGACATCTTGGGGAGCTTTCCAACCTCTCAAAGGGGCAACAAATATGTTTTTGTGATAACCGATTATTTGTCGCGTGCAGTAATGGCTAGAGAAGCACCAGCTGCAACAGCACTGGAAGCAGCCAGATGAGGTGATATTGAAAGGGAGTCCACGAGAAATCTTGAGGGACAGAGTATAGAAGCAAGATGGTAGACAAAATTTCAACAATGCATCCGGATACCATCCATCTGGCATGTGCACATAATAATGCCGTCTGCTAACATAAATTTTGGAAGGTATGATTCAGCTGGTCAATTTTTGGAGTACTTGTGAATGAAATTAAAACCAAAATGGCCCAAGAAGCAGAAAGACAAGTAAAAAAAATATTCACAATTTTTTTTTTTTTCTTCTTTTTAGTGTCAAGAGAATAAAGTGTAAACAAAATGAATAAACCTAAAAAAAAAAAAAAAAAATCAACACTACACAATCGAAAAAATATGTTAGCACTCATTTTATTTATCTATTTACACGCCATGTTTATTTCGACAACAGATTTGCTCTCCAAATGCGGCATGGAGAAACTACCAGACATTTCGCTCCGCACACATCGCCGTGTCTAAAAATATGTGAATCTGTACGTGGATTTCATTATGAACAAATAGGTGAAACGTCAATTTACAGCCTTCAACGACGGGTTCCACAAAGTGTGCGGCGGGCGCGATCTGGTTTTATTCCACGCAGAGTACCGGCGACCGGGGTTGAGTCCCGGCGACCGTGTTATTCTTTTTGTTGTTTTTGTTCTCAGTTTCTTAGGATCACATTACCTCTTTTTGTGCAATCTGCGATACAATTTTCTCGAGAAGCCACCCATGCATTCACATTACTAACTGGGAAAACCACCGCTAATCTTCACTTTGAGGTAGAGATGACAGGTTTGCAGAAACCTTTCAGATTTTTTATGTATTTTTGTTCAGTTTTTGTTTCCATTGTTTGAATATCACTATCTTTATTGAGTGCAGGCATGTAGATTATTGGTTTTTCTATAACTTCACTTGTAACTAGGGATTGCAGTACCGGTTTCAGTATCGGTTCCAGTACCGGTATTGGTACCGGGATTCAGTACCAGTCTTGGTATCGAGGTTTTTTTTCTGTCGGTACTGAGGGCCGGTACTAGTACCGTAAGCTTTTCTTGGTACCGGAACCGTCCCTCACACCGGAACCGGAACCGGTACTTTCCATCATCATAAACAACACAACAACGCCACCTACTACCAGCATTTCTAATGATGTAGGTGGTGACAAATTTTATTTCACTCGTTATTTACTCCTTTTAAATTAACTTGGAAATAGTAATAATGGCAAATGGCTGAACTAGAACAGCAAGCATTTGAATATGGCACAAAAAAGACTTTTACTAAATTTCCAAATCTGGTGCCACAACTTCAAATCCCAATATCTCAACAACCTGACCACGGATTTTTTTATTTCAAAAACCAAACGATATAGAGGACCTTCTCTTCTACAAACCCTGAAAGGCAGAACACTATACCCCTCTTGGTTTTCGAGCCATTTGAATTTGACGCAACTGAAATTACAAAACCCAAATCTTCCAAGTTTTTAGCATTTTTGATTTCAGCGTTTTTGATTTCAGGGTTTTTGTTTTCCGCAATTTTGTAATTCAGCGTTTTATGTTTTCAGCGTTGTTGCGTTTCAGAGTGTTTGATTTTCGTGCTTGCTACAGGAAGGATCCCCGAAGGCTCCCCAACAGGCTCCCCAGCAGGCTCCCCAATGTTTAAGTGTCCGCCGCTAGAAAACTAACTTGTAAGAGGGGTAGAGTGTTGTGCCTTTCAGGGTTTGTAGAGAAGGTCCTCTATATCGTTTGGTTATTTAAATAAAAAAATCCATGATCAGGTTGTTGAGATATTGGGGTTTGAAGTTGTGGCACCAGATTTGGAAATTTAGTACCGTACAAGTTTTTTGGTGCCATATTCAAATGCTTGCTGCTCGAAAACTAAGAGGAGCAGAGACTTATGCTGTTCAGTTTGTTTAGGAGAAAGTCCTCTATCTTTTCGTGTCAAAATCATTGAAATCCGTGGTAAAAAAAATTTGGGATTTGTACTATCTGTACCGGTTGTTTGGGCAAATGTGAATTTGGTGCCAACTTCAGCCTGGTGAATAAATTGTAGTACTACAGTATCATCTAATTATACATGACAAATAAATGTTTTTGTTGAGAATTAGATTGACTATCCAGAACCGGTACCAATACCGGTGCCAGTACCGCTTTCGGTAGTAGTACCGGCCCCAATACTGGTGCCCATTTTTCATTTGGGACCGGAACCGAATATAGTACCAGAAAAAAATTTCAGTACCGAATACCGGTACCATGTAAACTGTCCGGTACTGCAATCCCTACTTGTAACTTAACCCCCTTGAATTATATGTTGGATCCTGACGATGAAAATAAAGTGGATGATGACAAATTATTCACGCAATGAACAACCCAGGGAAAAATCAACCAGTCAACAAGGGAAATGCAACAAGAATGAACGATCACTTCTGGATGACCCACCCCGTCCCCCTTTGAACCTGATGGCTTGGTGCTGCAAGTTTAAATTATCGGTACGTTTGGAATATCAATAAAACTACCTTTTAATAAATCACTACACAATTTAAAAGTACTCTAACCAACTACAATTTGGTCCTTTCTCCCATTGGGCAAGCCTGATTACTCCTACTGTACTGCCACCAGTTTTTTTCACGACTCTAAATGCGGCCCTATTTTAAGTATGCATTGTATGTGTTTTTTTTATTCTAATGTTTGTCTAATTCATATTATTGTTCTGTTTGAATTTATCGCACACTCGTTTATTATTGGTTTTATTTTATTTTTAAATCGGAACATTTAACCCCTGATGCCCTTTCAATTTTTGGTATGTGCATCCATCTTTAATTACATGCATCCGCTAAGGTGCAACTCTTTACAGCAATAGGATCATTTATTGTAAATATCCCCTACCCAGTGAAGTAAAACCTCGAATTAATTCGAGTACGGTACGAGATTACATTTAGCTAATACTCGTACTTCCACTTTCGCAATTAACACCGCCGTAGAACCAAGTTCGAACAAGCCTTTTTGAAAATTGCTCAAACAAACTATTTAACTTCCAATTCAACATTTGTTTATTGGGACTTTAGATTTCACCGTTTAAATTGAGAACTAGTGTCACACTTTTCTTTCTGATTTATTTATATGGATAAATTAGTTGATGTGAATTTGTTCTTCATTGATAAAATCTAATACAATTAATGAAAAAATTTGAAATTTTAGCTTTTATGATTTTGTCGCTAGTTATTGTGAACAACAATTCGTAGCATTGTCAACTAGCCTTTATAAAATGATATAGTATCTGATATGCTTCATTATCTATTTTATTGTAAACACAGCTCATGTAAACCCAACAAAATTATGTTGAAAGTATTTTTTTTTAATAATTAGAGTATGCTCTACACCTTATAATAGGTAATTATTGTTGGACAGGACCCTCATTACAACCAATACTCGAGCAGTAATAAAAATAGCGAAAGAACATCTCGTCGACCACAGGATGAGATGGTAGATAATTTATCTGTACTGCCGGTGACTGTTCATTTTAGGCATCATCTGACACAGAACCTATGAAGTATTGTAAGGTAATAATTCACCGATAAAGTAAAATTGCTAATAATCTATTTATAAAATTTAGAAACTCGTGTATAACCATACCTGGTCTCGGTGTTCTGACGGTTTTTACTGTCAGTCTACATATAATTCCTGAGAGCCAATTGAATTGGCATAATGTACAGAAGGAAAAAAAAAACTAATTCAATTTAACTTATTTCAAAATGTGGTTTTACAAAACTAGAAATATTATAAATGCTACATTTACGAAAATGTGGGCTTACAATATAAAGAGAATTGTAAATGCCACATTGATGTGAAATGTGGGCTTACAATACAAAGAAAATTGTAAATATGGGCTTAAAGTTAAAAAAAAATAGTATCAAATTCAAAAATGAAGAAAATTAAACACACTAAAGATATTAGTTTAATATCTGCTGCCCAAATTGACCAGAACTCTCTTTGGTTCCATCAAGACAGTAATGTCATCATTACTCATGCCAGGGGTGACCACGAGGAGGTAGAGAGTTGGATTTTACACCCCCGAAAATAAACTTGCGAAATTTTACACTTTTACGAACAAAATATTTCGTCAAACTTATCAAATCAAATCAATACACCATCCTTGAAAAAAATCGACTTGTCAAAATATCCGCCATGAAAATTGCAAATACGGTGACATTTTTCATGTTTGGTCTTCAAAATATTTCACAAAAAGGGCGGTTATGCAACCACTGAGAAATACTCGGATGAAATGAAATCAAATTCACAAAAATAATGGCAAAATCTATGGAAAATCTACCGAAATGCACAGGAAAATCCAACGTGGTGTGCCGGCGTGCTTCCATTCTCTGCAAGGCGATGGCGGTTTAAACGGGGTTCACATCCTGAAAACACGGGTTCTAACTCCAAGCAGAACCATTCCCTACACTTTAGCATTTTTAAACTCTTCGATGAAATTAATTGTAAACAGTAACATTTTCGGAATAAATTCATATAAATGACAAAAAAATAATTACCAATAAATTCTTGTTCTTCGTGTCAGCTTCGAAATGTCAAAACCAGGACCACACCGTGCCATTAATGAGTCACGGATGACACCTAGTGTTATAAAGTTTAAGATAAAAAAAATTTCAAATATTAAAAAATTGAATTTACCATCTTTCATTTCCATAAATAAGAACGTTAAAATCCTTACTTACAGACCGTAGGAACCGTAATCACATTCATATTATTTTATTGCTTTTTTAAGCCAAAATATTGTATACTGTAGAGTAAACCTTTTTTATGCACAATGACCATAAAATTAAAGAATAAACTTTTTAAGTTTTAGCTAGTTTGTTATGTAACGTTAAACCTTTGTTAGTTGATAAGCAAACACATTGTTACCCATTATATTGCAAAAAGTTGTATTCACTTCAATTCGTGCACTTAAGGGTTAAAGTTTGAGTTTTGATTTTTGCCCTTTTCAGAATTTGGTCTGTTTTATTTTTAGTTTGTTTTTTATTTTTTATTGCTACAAAAAATAAGGTTTATATTGGTTATCAAGATAAAGCGCCGTTGCCGGGGCAACAGGTTGCAAGCCCCTATAGTGAGCAGGAAGTGCTTCCTGGAAAAGCAGGAAAAAGCATAAAAATGAGTCAATCTAAATCCACTTTTTACCCAGTCAAGTCATAAAATTTGCTCTCTGAAAATATCAAGAAGTCACTTCATTTCGTCGCCATTCATTTCGTCGCCCCCGTACTTTATTTTAATAAAGGCTGTGACGAGAAAATTTTTTTCATTTCGTCGCCCTCATTTCATCAACATATCATTTCGTCGCCCTATCATTTCATCGCCATATCATTTCGTCGCCATATCATTTCGTCGCCATGTCATTGTTGTGGCATTTCGCCGCCATTGCAGTAGAACACGCCGAAGCGTAACGTCGTATAGACGTGCGCCGAAACGTTGTAGCAACGTTTCATTTCTTCATTTCTTGTGGCCAAATTCTGGCAAACTTGTGGCCAAATTGTGGACAAAATGTGGCCAAATTGTGGACAAAATGTGGCCAAATTCTGGCAAAATTCTGGCCAAATTCTGACCAAATTGTGGCAACATTGAGGCCAAATTCTGGCAAACTTGTGGCCAAATTCTGCAAACTTGTGGCAAAATTGTGGACAAATTGTGGCAAACTTGTGGACAAATTGTGGCAAACTTGTGGACAAATTGTGGCAAACTTGTGGACAAATTCTGGCAAATGTTTCGGTTACTTAGCAGTATCATTTCGTCGCCCTTCTGTTCGGTTTGGGTTGTTTTGGTTGTTCAACCGTATCATTTCGTCGCCCTTCATTTCGTCGCCCTTTTTCCGTTTTGGGTGTCATTTCGTCGCCAAAAACGGCGACGAAATGACACGGCGACGAAATAAAGGGCGACGAAATGAAGAAACCTCGTTGTGAGGTACTTCTTGCCGTTGTAACACGTCAACAGTGAGTTTTCATCGTCTAGTCATTGTATAATTTGTAGCTTTTATTTACGTATTACTGTATTTAATAAGTTTTGTATCGATTATTACGTGTAAAGTGTTTCTTTCTCTAATTTATTCTCAGGTCCGAATAAATTAAATGTATTTTGTTTAAGGAAAATTCAATTTGTCTTTATTGAATTTTATCTGTCATTTAGGTTAACTTAAGAAATAGTTAAGTTAATCAATTCATTTATTATTAGCATTTTTTTTGCGGTTGAGTAGATTTACGGTAATTTAAGTATAAGTCCCGTTGAGGGATCAGTGATTTCTGTAGTAGGTTTCAGTGAGATAATTTTAGTTAAAGCTCAGGATCACTACAATGTACATCCAAAAAACATTCATTCCAAGTTCAACACAACATCAACCGTCTCATCTCCTTTTAGGTTTTTACCAAAGCTACCTATGGTTATTGGTCTGATGCGGTCTTGAAAAGAAACTTAAGACGATTGGGCTGAACGTGGTGTGTTTTTGGAGCTGTGTGGAACGATTCAATTTCGTGCATCCTACACTTCAGTACACCTTGCACGATTTCGTACATTGTAAAGGCTGGTTCACACTGGTGTGGCTGAAGATGAACCATCTACATCTAAAATGTCAAAAAGAAATTCACAGTTTGCAGAAATTCAGAGTTGACACTCAAGATTACAAAACAAACACTCAATGAGGCACCTGTTGAGGAATCTGATGGTAATATGCCTTTTATTGTGTGTAACCTCAAAGGCAGAATAAAAAAATGTAGTGGATACACCATCGTGCCATAGATAATTTTCCACCATGTGCAGGGTTTGAGAGATACCGGTATTCCTATTTCAACAAGTTTCTTAACTCTGTAAAATTAACAACACTGTGGTGACAAGGTTGTCACCTAAAAAGATTATTATTAAAATTGTATTGAGTTTTTATAAAAGAATTTAATGAGAATTTTATATATCCTGTATTTTAAAGAATAAATGTGTTATTTTAAAGTTCTATTTTAGTCTCTAAGAATTCTTAAGTTTTTATATAAATTAACCAAGCTGTTGTCAGAGTAACCAGTCCTGACAGTCCATGAATTTCTTAATTCCTCAATGATGTCAGGCTAAAGGTCCACAACTGCATAGCGTATAACGGTGACAATAACAACCTGTTTAACACCGCGCAGTCAATATATCAAAACTGCTTGAGTCACTTCTCCCGTGACGAAGATTCCAACGTCTACGTTGTAGGTGACTTCCAGTTCATCGTTTACATTTTTTGAATGATAGACGTAGTGGATTAGTTTGACATCGAGACAACAATGACGACGGCGCGTTTAACCTCCACATCAGTCCAAATGGGCGGCACGTTCAAGGTAGGTTCTACCAGCTTTTCACTATTTTTGTAGAGAAGAATGATGTTGTATTGCCATTTCTGTATGCCTTAATGTCGGGCAAAACTGAAGAGCACTGTTAAGCAGCCATCTCGAAGCCCCTGGTGAATCGTACGAAAGAAGGATGAACAATTCAAAGCTCAACCTTTCCTGCTGAGCAGCGAAAGGATGATTAGCCTGCTCAAACCTTACTCTGGAACCCAATTAATTTGACATCACAATGACATAAGACATCACAACTTTGTTCACCAACATGGCTGGCTGCATGGAAACAACAGCTGGTAGTTATTTTTTTAAATAAAATTAATTACATTTTCTAACTTTAATCATTTTTAATTTTTAGGTTTGGAGAACATCAACATTATAAACGTTTTAGAGGAAGTGAAACACATTTATTTCCAGCATGGTGGTGTTCACACTGCTACAAGTGTGAACACTCTTGAAAAGAGATTACCCATAGAAATGTTTATGCATTTGAGTGATGTTTTGTAATATTTTGATGCCATTAGTGTAGATTCAGTTTATTTAGTTAATTTACGAATTAAACAATTAATAGAATAAATAAATAAATTGATTATTTTCAACTTTATCATTTTCTCAAAAACTATTGAACAACATCTCATGGACTTAGACATCGTCTTTGACAAGCTTCGACAAGCCAATTTGAAATTGAAGCTGAGCACTTTTGGAACCAACACGATAAGATATTTAGGACATGTAATTGACTCAGACCGTGTGTTATCTGACCCAAGGAATTTGGAATCAGTAGCTAAGTTTCTAGTTCCTACAAATGTGAAATTTCTTCGTGGGTTCTTGGAGTTGTGTTCATACTACCGGAAATTCATCCCCAGTTTTGCAGACATCTCAAAGCCCCTGGTGAATTTGACAAAAAATGAAAAATTTGATTGGGGACCACCGCATGACAATGCATTTATAAGACTAAAGACTGCCCTAATATCTGTACCAGTGCTCGCTCATCCAAATTTTGACCAACCAAGTCCGTGCAGTGCTCAAACAAAAAATTAACAATCAGGACCACGTGATTCCCTATGCAAGTAGACTCTTGAGCTAGGCAGAACAAAACTACAATGCAAAGAAGATTGCAATAACATTTGGAATCCAAAAGTTTAGACTGTATTTACGTGACAAAAAATTCTCTATCATTACTGACCATTCTGCATTACAATGGCTAAAATCCAATGGCTAAAACCCAAATGGACGACTAGCAAGATCAAGTTTACGACTAGTGGATGCAAAAATACTGGAATTTATCACCGCAATGCAACAAATGGAGCAACTTCCGAAAAAACGAAGACGTCCTCTGAAGCAGTTTGGCGGTCAATATGGTAGCTGCGGTCGATACAGCCGGAGTCGATACGGTAGCTGTGGTCGTACGGATGCAGTCGATGTGGCGGCTGTGGATGATATGGATGCAGTCCATTCAAACGCAGTCGATACAGCTGCAGTCGGGCGCGTATCAATACTGAGATTGCATGTGTAGCGGTTAAATGTCTACATGTCTGGTATCTGACAAATCTTTCTCGCATCTCTACAGTAACCTCTCAAATGTTTTTTGTATTTTTTTTCAGTTTTTTTTCCATAGTTTGAATATCACTATTTTATTGGTTTTTCTATAACTTCACTTGAAACTTAACCCCTCTTGAATTTTATGTTGCAGCCTGACGATGAAAATAGAGTGGATGATGATGTAAAATTATTCAACTGCATTTCTTATAAACACTGGACAGCACACGCTAAAGTAGATGTTGGAATAACTTCAGCACACAACGTTAATTTTGAATACATTCACATCACTCCATATTTATTCCTCTTTTGTAACACAACAAACATACAACCAAAAGTCATTGTTACACTACTAAGCAACGCATCTAATATCAACACTCGCCCACGTTGCATATTTAGTAATTAAACTATTTCAAATTATAAATGTACATTTTTTGACTCAAATGTTAATTCAATAAAGTCCGATAAATTTCAAAACATTCTGCAACTTTGGCGCGGATAAGGCCTTCGTCATAATGTCTGCCAGCATCTTATCTGTCGGTACGAACTCAATGTCATAAACTCCTTTTGCTACATCATCACGCAAAAATAAGACGCGACGCTGGAAGTGTTTTGTGCGTGCGTGGAATTGTGGGTTCTTTGTCAAGGCGACTGCAGCCTGGTTATCGCAATACAATTTGATAGGGTGTCGCACGATAGAATCCAACTTGAGCTCACTCAAAAAGGAACTTTGCCATTTAATCTCTTTGGCTAACTCTACGAGGGCCACGAATTCGGCCTCGCAAGTAGAGAGTGCGACCAATTGTTGCTTGCGCGATTGCCATGTGACGGCAGTGCCGCCAATAAGGGTTATGTAACCTGCAAATGATTTTGCATCGTGAGACGGGGTGTTCCAGGAGGAGTCAGCAAATCCTCTCAATTGATTTAATTCTCTTCGATAAGTTAACTTGTAGTCTTTTGTTGCTTTAAGGTATCTCAGGATCCTCTTCTTGGCTGTCCAGTGACATTCAAATGGCTGGGTTAGCCATTGTGATAAACTTGATACCGCAAAGGCCAAATCGGGTCTCGTGCCTTGTGCTAGATACATCAATGATCCGATAATTTCCATGTAAGGCTTATCCTTGAGTGGATTTCCCTTTGGATAAGTTGGGTCTTCGAACTTCTGAGCAAGATCCATTGGTGTGTTAACAGTATTGGCATTTTCCATGCCAAATCTTTGGAGTAATTGCTCAATATAAGGCCTTTGGTGGATTGCAATAGAGCCATCTTCATCATTAATTTCGACCTGAATGCCGAGTATGTTCTTGACCCGTCCAAGATTAACTATATCAATCTTCTGTCCTATCTTCTGCAATTGTAAGTTCATAAAGTCTTGGTTATTTGTAAACACCAATAGGTCATCTACATACACGGCCATCCAAATTAACTTTTGATGGTCATAACAAAAATATACACACGAATCTATGGGCAACTTCTTAAATCCAACGTCCAGCAATATTCGATTAAGGGCCTCGTGCCATGCTCGCCCAGCTTGCGGAAGCCCGTAAATTGCACGCAGGAGCAAGCAAACACGAGGTACGTCAAAATCTTGTTCGTAACCGGGTGGTTGAGCCATATAAACAGTTTCTTTTAATTTGGCATGTAAATAAGCAGCTTTCACATCATAGTGAAAAATTAGTAATTGAAATATTGCTGCCATCGCAAAAAACATGCAAATTGTAGATAAACGAACAACAGGTGAAAATGATTCTTCAAAGTCAATGCCTTTTGTTATCCTATAACCTTGCGCAACCAACCGTGCTTTAAACTTTGGTAAGTTTGTTCTTGGATCCATCGTTTTCTTGTAAACCCATCTTGAGCCAATCACTTTGGCTTGTTCTGGTTTTGATACCAGTCTCCAAGTCTTACGTTCTCGCTGCGCATCCATTTCACTATCCATGGCCTTTTTCCATTGCTCAGCTTCTTCTGATTCAATCGCTTGCTTATAGTTCCGTGGTTCTATAATCGCTTCTTCAGCATGGTGCGAGGAGCGATCCGTTTCGGGTAAACCATTGTCACTAACGTGACGTGCAACATCACGTGCACTCGCCCATCTTCGATCGCGATGTTTACGCCAATCAGCGACCTGATATGGCTGAACTTGTCGACGATTTCTAGTTGAATGTTGCCTAACTACAGGTTGATTCTCGTGTTGATCAATAGGCGGTGTTGTTTCAACTTCAACTGGGGCTGACTCCGGTATGTACGACATCATTGGCTCCAGTTGAGTATGTTTTTGCAACAAATCACTTCCATTCTTGGTTTCATCAAAACGGACATCACGAGAAATAATTATTTGATTTGTCTGTGGGTCCATGAATTTCCTGTTGGTCTATTGGACCGCCAGTTGTGTCGATGTGACATAAAATCACATTCTTATTGTTTAATTATCTAATCTCGATGTATTTATCCCGTACTTATTTATATCCGATGATATTTGTTTATTTAGATATTTTACATTTGTTTATTACTATTTAACACACAGTATCATGCTGTGTCCAGTGTTTTCTCTTAATTCAAGCTTTGTTTGATTATATAATTCGTTTTCACGACACCAGGTGTCGTTACTGCTCTCTTTCACCTTCCAAGATGGCGGCGACCATCGTTTTGGCTCTCGCCTCTCGTTTTTCACTTTGTAAGGACTTCATTTGTAAGTATTTTGGTTTAGTAAACTTGTTTTTATGTTTTTAAACATTGCTTTGTTTATTGCACGACATATAAGCGCATTTGCGCGGTCGTTTTATTCGTTTTTCGCTTCCGACGTCGCCCACACGTTCGCACGAGTAGTGCGACGCCTTCGCGAACATTTTCGCCACTTTTCGCTCAATATTTCGAGCGGGTTTGGTTGTTTTCCTCTGCTACCGACCTACAATTGGTAGCAGAGGATGGTTTTCATCCTTTGCACGCTTATTTTCCACTAACCGCTGCAGAAAATTCGCGTTTTTCGCGATTTTCGCGGCATTTTTTGTATTTTCAGGTGTTCGCGACGATTTTCGCTATTTTCGGGACGTTTCACGCCGCCGAATCAACCCTGGATTTATACAACGTCACGACGACGTTGTACACCAATTGTTTTCACCATTTATCGCCGAAAATTCCGCGAGTTTCGCGAATTTTCGTGCGAATTTATATTTTCAGGTTTCTCGCCATTTTCAAGCTGGATTTCCGTGATTTCTACGTCGACAACGTTCTACCGACGTGCACAAGCAACCTGCACTACGCTTCACGTGATTCTCCAGCTAATTTCGTCCGAAATTGTACGGTCTCGCAAATTTCGAGGCGAATTTTCATATTTTTCAGGATTTCAACAATTTTCTTTTTCGACAACGTCGACGAGACGTTTTACAACGAGAAACGAGACGATTCTCGCTTCATGCACCCCGGCGTGCATGTAGTATCGCCGATTTTTAAATTATTTCGACGATCTGTGTATTTTTCACGAAGAGCCTCGTTAATTCGAGAAGAATTCGGTTTTTCGAAGCCGAATTGCGCTTTTCTAGCGGGTTTTTCAAGAAAACCCGTCTCGTGCTTTGCCGCGAGCCCGTGTGACCTTCCACGAGGGGATTCATCTATTTCTCCTTCCTGTCGTATTTAAATTGTTAGTTCTTAAGTGGGTATTTTGGAAAGGGACCTTTAGCATCGGCACTGCCCTACGGACAAGTCTGTCCAAGCGGTGTTTGTATTCTAAAGCAAGGCTGAGCCCTGCGCCACCTAGCACTCCCGCAGCCCCAGGTGGCTATAAAGGAAGCTAGGGGGACACTTGCTTTAGGTTCTCAGCCGATTGTAGCATCGGCTCCCCATCTGGGATATCCGCTTTGAACCACGTGGGAGGTGATTTAGTGAATAGTGCAACGATTTTGTGTGAACAAACATTCGTCCACACTTCTTTGTGCCTTAGTGAAGTGCTTCGATCGCCGTTGTACCATTTCCTGAGTCCGTGTGTTTTGCGTGGTGCGCTGAATCTTCGCGACGATGCAAAAGACAACGGAAACGACGGTCAGCAGGATTCCCATCCTCTCTGTTGGGAATTACGAGCCCTGGCAGAGAGCGATGCGGATGCTTTTGAAGTCCGAGGGCCTTTGGAGGCATGTGACGGAAGAGAAGGAGGCCGATCATCTTTTGACTTTAACGGACAAAGAGAAAGAACGTTACATGGTTAAAAAGGACAAAGCTCTCGGACACATTTACATGTATGTCAGCGAACCGAAACGTTCAGCCTTGGACAATTGTGATACTCCTAAACAGGCATGGGACGTCCTAGCAAAAGCGTACGCGCCTAGTTCGCGGGAGCGACGGGCAGCATTACGGTCGGAATTCTTGACTTTACATCTCGAAGCCAACGAGGAAATGCAGGATTTCATCAATCGAGTGGATCATTTTGTCCGTCAATTAGCCGACATCAAAGAGGTTACGACAGATGATCACCATGCATACCAGTACCTCAACCGACTACCGCCCGAATACGCACAAGCAACGTTCGCTATATATCACTGGCCTGATCAGGATTTTACACCGACCAAAGTCGCTGAACAGTTGATTTCTGAATATCTACGGTTAAAGCCGATGGGATTGCATAATGTACACTCGTCTTCTGTGCATTCGTCTGTAAAAGGCCAACAACCCCGGAAGAGTTCTCGTCCTCGTCGACCTTTATCCGAAATTAAATGTTTCAACTGTAATGAGATGGGCCACTACGCGAACAAGTGTCCCCATCCACGGCGGGAGGATCGCAATCAACCCTCGGCATCAGCTTCTTTCCAACGCTCTCGAAGCAAGAGCAAGAAGCGCAACAAAAACTCCGCGCCCAAACACGACGATACGCGTCCGCGAGGCTGTTCTCGTCCGACACGAGAAGGGACATTCTTCGCCAGTGCCCCACAAGCCCCAGCGCGCCCAGTCGCTCATTTCATGCAATCCAACGAATGGATTGTCGACTGTGGCGCGACGGATTTTGTGGACATCGTGCCTTTCGACATCGAACTCGGACAAGGCAAGTCCAAGGTGACTGGAAAAGGAAATGTCCGACTGCTTACGAGAATAGATGACTGCGATTGTATCGTGAATTTGACGAATGTACTTTTTGCACCGAACTTCGAAGCCAATTTGATTTCGGTTTCCAAAATCGATAAAACACGTCATCACATACACTTTTACAACGGTGAAGTCAACATCTATCAATCGGACATTCGAAGTTCTATTCTTCGGGCGAAGGAGAAGGCTGGATTATATTATGTGGACGGTTTATGTTCAACACCTTCTGTGGCTACGACGGTTTCAATTCCGGTGTCGACGACAATTCCGCCACCAATTCAACAACCGCCAGTTTTGACTTATGTCACGACAGAAGTGGATTTTGAGAACATTCCGAAACCGAAAAAGGGGAAATCGAGACAAGGAGACATTACGGATTTTCGCATAGAAATGCTGTGACGGTTTTTAATGGCTATAAATGCCTATTTTCTATAGAAAAGCGCTGTTGTGTCATTATGACGGTATTTTTACAGTATTCTGTGTAAAACTGATAAATGTCTAGAATAAAGTCATTTATGATGTTTCAAATACAAAGATGTTCGTTTATTAAGAATAAACACTAATTTCCACATGATACTAAAGTATCACGGCATAATTACGAAGATTCGTCTGCTAAAACCCGCATTTGTCAATGCTCCATATTGCCACTAGATGGCGCGATCGCAATTAGCGATAAATTCGAATACGAACTTGAAAACCTCATGATTAAATATAAACGTATATTTAATCAAGTGAATAAATTGTGTTAAATATTAATATAAATATATATTAAATATCTGACATTGTTAAATACAATGTAACTTCCATTTCTGCGGGACAGAATGTTTAGCGATCAATCGGTCAACCGATCAATCTGATTGGTGGAACCCATTTCCGGTCCTGGGTATCCAGTTCCGGTTGTAACAAGGATTAGCATAATTTGCATAAATGCTCCTCCGTATCCACTTCCGGTGATACGGGATTGGAGGGATTCGTGGAACCCATGTTCCAATTGGATGACTGGATTAATCCTTAAATCCAGTCAGGTTATATAAACCCAAACAATCGGCCATTCCGCAGCTCTGTTTGATTATTTTCTGTTTGGTATTGTTACTTAAGAAATATGATTCGTTGTTCACGTAAAAAAACCTTTTGGTTCTTTGTTGATTTATTCACAAAGAACCGTTGCATGATTCTACAGAATCATGCCACCGCCGGCAATTGAAGTCGAAGTGCTGGGATCATTATGTTGCATAAATGTTACAGTTTACGGTTGCGACGCCGAAGGAGAACCCGCCGTTGTGCAATTCAGTATCCTCCGGACAGGACCATGTGGTCTTTCTCGGTATGAACGTATTCCGTTACCGCAAGTAGCATCGTTGCTGTTGAGAATTAGTTCCTTCACCGGATGGTGCCAAAGCAGTCTGTTTTACAGTAACCACGAGTAGCACCAAGTGTTTGGCAAGCTGATTCTCATGGTATTCGATGCCAAAGTAGTCGGTCTATTATTAGTACCGCGAGAGATTATACTGCTGTGCGGAGCCGCGAGCTATCGACTCCTGTGTACGTGATACCGTCAATCGCCAGACGAACGACCGTGTCGCGACGCAGGGGACGCTTGATACCGTTCTGCATTGCAAGGCGTATATTTTCTTTCGACGGCAATTGTGTGTTGCGACGGGAAGCCTAATCTTCATTTTATTTATAACAGCTAAATATTAACTTGGCGACAAGTTGATTAACCAAGTCAGAAGACTTAATTACGATCACGATTACATCAAAGACGCAAATGTAACTGATAAGTTGATGACAACTTATCCACAAAAATATCTAAATAAGAATTCACAACGATATGAATTAAATATAATTCATAAGCGGAATATTGATAAGTAAAATGAATACATTTACTTACACCAATATCCTCCCAAAGTTGTGGCGGTGCAGACAAAGTCAACCGCAATGCTCAGATCATTCGATTTATCGACGTGCGATAATTTACACAGCGAACCAAGGAAACCAGCGAAGCCATATCGGACTCCAGGACACAGCCATCCGGCTTAGATGACATCTGTAAACCAGGTCGAGCGATGGGGAAACCGCTCCCTTATCCCAGACACGTAATGATATTATTTTAGGACCAATTGGCCTATGCTTTGTATAGTTTAATAGTCAGTTAACTTGCCAAATGTTGGCATTAGTCTTATGTATAATTTAGCTCACTGCATATTGTTTGCCAACAATAAATTGTCTTGTATTTATCTCGTATTGTATTCACTGTTATTTATCGCGATCTCTTCCCGGTACCATTGTTAAATGGGAGTTGTGGTCGTCACCGTCACACGTGGAGGTCCCACCGAGATAGGTTGCAATTGATTCAAATGAATTGCAACAGTGAATATTGAGATAAATATTTTTAACTAAAAGATTTAGTTAAAAATAGACAGATTAGATTTTTCAGTTTATATTTCCATGTGAAGAAGTTAAACTGATGAAATAGAAATGTGTAGTAGATTTTCCTTCATTATTTTCGTTCGAAGATTTAAGGGATTTCAAAGACTACCACCTAATCTCACACGTGGAGGTCCCACCGAGATTAGGTTGCAATTAAATTCGATAGAATTGTAAAAGTGAATTTTGAGATAAATATTTAACTAAAAGATTTAGTTAAAAAACAGACAAGTTTCAAACCATGTTTATTTTCTTGAGAAACACCAAAACAGTCCTTTAACTAGGAATTTCGGAAGTTATAGACCTATCACACGATCACTGAAATAGGTTGCAAATTAATTCGATCGAATTGCAAAAGCGAATCTTGAATCCGATATTAACTAAAAAATTTTAGTTAAAACAGACAAATAGATTTTCAGTTTATATTTTCATGTGAAAAGTTAAACTGACGAAATGGAAACGTTTAGTGAACTCTCTTTACTATTTTCGTTCGACAATTTAAGGAATACGAAGTATTTTAAATAAGAAATCAAAAAAAGTTTCGAGTGAAATAAGAATACAGATATTTTTTTTTCGAAGTTTGTTTTATTTCGAAAAGCTAAAAACATACAAGTTTAGAAGGCGGACTTCTTACGAATTTATCTTTCCACCTGAAAAGTTAAAACGAAGAAAACACCGCAACTATTTGGAAATATTTACAAGAAATTAAGTTTCTTGTAACTGTACGTCGACACCGATAGCCAGCGACCACGCGCCATAGCAATACGCGTCGATCTCCGTATCAAACGCAGCAGGGAAGCTACTCAAACCTTCAACGCAAGGTGCGAACGAATGCTTGGAAATTATGGCGGACAACAGATAAAAGACAGCGGAGAAATGTTACAGAAGGTTCGTAGAGATTTATTTAAGTGTCGCGAACTAATTTTTCCACTGCCATCGGTACCAAAGATAATTTAGTTGTTGGAGAAAAACAACACACTCCATTTCGCAGAAAAGATTTGCAAATCGAAATGAATATTACCTTTATTTGAAGGAATTAACTATTTTCACAAAAAGTACATTTTTTCCTTCGGGACAATGGAAATTAAGAAAATATAAAATGGCGGCGAATGAAGTTGCCGACCACGTAGAATAGTATTTTTTACATTGAAAGTTACGAATCACGATAAACGCTTTCCCTCGGAAAAGTAAAAGGATTTCATTCAATCTTTCCTTTCGGAAATTTAACAGTGTTTTAAGTTTCCAACGATATTTGGGTCTCCCAAATTTTGAGAATTTCTAAATGAAATTTAGCTGTTTGAAAAACAACGAATATTTTTAGTAATCTAATCGGACATTTTCCCACATGATTTCTTAAAACCGGAATAACAAATCCATTTGTGGCTATGAACTTTGCCACATGAAATATTTACGGAGCGAATATTTTTTGATTGGATTGAAGCTTTAAAATCAGATAGCTGATTTAAACGAAGAAAATAAGTTTCAAAGTAATTATTTTTCTTTCGGAAAAATCAAATAAATCACCGCTGATGAAAAGTTGTATTTTTCCATTCGAAAAAACTAAGAATTGCACAAGATTTATCTTCTATTTTGAACATAGATTTTATTCGGAAAAGGAAAGATTCTAGATACATTATTTTTCTCTAAAAATTAAGAATTTAGTCAATTTTCCTAAAGGTTAATGGAATGTCATCATATATTTCGTTCGTAATTTACGTGTTAAAGTTTAATCAGAAAAACGATTGAATATGTTTTATTTGCGATAAGTAAAAGAAAGGTTCTTTAAAAATGGAATTTCGATGCAAATCCCACAGTAAAGGGAATGTTATGTGTGAGCAATTAACGAAAAGTTGGAATAACTTCATTTTATTTCATTCAAAAGTAGTTGTGAAAAATCAATTTCAAATATTTTTCAAAGAAAAATTATTTTTATCGGAAAAAAGTAATTTACATGTCCTCGCGCGGACCGAGTAGTAAACTGCTTAATTGTGACATCGATACTGTTATTGTGTCACGTGTTATACGGAATTCCAAACCAGTGAATTACGAATTTTGGCGCGATAGGAATAGAAGTTTGACAGTGAAAGTTCTCCAGATTTGTCTTTTCATTTGAAAAGTTCAAATTGAGGAAATGCTGCAGCAGATGAAGGTATTTACGACAATTGAGATTTAAATATTCTTTCATTCAAAAGATAAAAGATCTCTGCAAAAACATCTCGTTATTAGAGATAAGGGGGACGAAAATTATTAAAACGAATAATCAAAGACACGTCCTTCGTAAATATCGCAAAGGAATAACTAATTGTGAAAACAATTGTCCGCTCAGGAAAAGTGGAATTTAGCTAGATATTTTCTTTCGAAAAATCAAAGCAATTGTCATCAAAAAAGAAAGATTTGATGAATAATTTTTACCCAAAAGTCTAAAGGATTGTCGAATAGTTTTCTCCCGAAAAACAAGTACACATTTGTACCAATAACTTTATCGTTTAAAGTAAAATTTCGAATATTTTCTTTTGGAAGATTAGAGAATTAGATAATTTTTCTCGCAAAACAAATTTAAAGAATTTTAACGAATTTTTATTTGTTAAAAAAATTTGTTAAAAAAGGGGGAGATGGATGGTGAAAATTTATTTTTTCACACTCGAAAAATGGAATTTAAACCCGAAAAAGTAAAGACTTGGTCAAATTATTCTTCCTATTGGAAATGAATACACAATGTTGGGAATCGAAAATAGATTTCAATTACAAAGGAATGATTATTTGAACGATAATTGAATAAGAATAAGAAAAATTGAGAGTTTGAGAAAACTTTATTAAAGTTGTGGTTGTAACGATATCACACACTAACGGAATAATTAAAAGAAAAATATTTTTTGAAGAAAAGTTATTTAATTATTTGGATTGGTAAAAATCCCAAAGTTCAAGAAGATTGAAGTAAGTTTATTTTATTTTCATTTGAAAAATACAATATTTTACGAATGTCTTCCCGAAGGAATTTTATTTTATCGGTAAAATTGAATCTCGAAGGGAACGGACTTAGTAGAGAACTACTAAATAGATGTAACGTCCTTTATACCATTGGCCGACACTAACATCCGCCAATCAGAAGTTGGGAGATCTAGGGATCCCCAGCCCCCTGCTATTAAAGGAGGACCAGATCAGATACTGATCATTCGCATCCAGACCAGACCAGAAGACGTGTTCCAGAGTCATCTTGACCACGCCGTCCCGATTTCAGTCACGATTCGAATTTTGTGTGCCGTGTAACCTGCAAAAGCTAACACGTGTCAAACAAACGCGAAGTTTAATTTTATTTTGTCAAAAGTAAAGTTTAGAAGTGTTTCTTGTTGAAAAGTGTATTATATTCGTCTTCTTTATAAATTAAAGAATTAAAATCGTCAGATTTTGAATTTTTTTATGGCTCAAAAACCATTGAATATGATCGATCCAAAAGGAAATAATAAGCAGACAAACTTAAATTTAAGTTCTGTACCACTTGGCGATCAAACAGAAAAGATTCCCGATCATTTTACTCTGTATTGTAATCGTCATGGACTGGATAAAACCAAGTTTAAAAATATAATCGAAGCTTCAGACTATGTAAAAGCTAGGAACTGGCGAGATCGTACCCAATCTCAATCTTCACATCAAGATCCAGTACGGAATCCACAAACATACAGCCGAAACTTAGTGAATCAAGATTCTCATACTATGTTTCAAACATCCAGTAGGGGATCTAACTTAGAAAAGTTTAAACCACCTAATTCGGTAGATAAGGGGGAAGAGAATTATAAACCTAATAATTCTCGTCCAGAGAGTTCGTTAACTAACCAGTCGGTTGTTCAGAACAAATTAAAACTCGTTTACAATCGGGATCAGCTAATTTCAGTTCGATATGCTAATCCAGCTGAAGCACAACGATATGTGGCTAGCCTTAATCTGTCGATTAACCTACCGTTATCAAAAGAATTGGGAACCGTAAACAAAAGTTTTGGGCCACCAATATCAACACAAAAGAAAGATGTTCGAGCTGTAAACAAACGTTTGCTGTCGCCGAATCCCTGCGATGGATTTACAACTTCGTTTTCCAATCCCACGAAAAAGAAGAGTAGTTTGCATACTCCAAACAAACGTTTGCAGTCAAATAACTTACAACAACGTGCCCGATCGCCAATCACAAACTCATGTTTGCGGACGAATGATTTGTCTACCCAGAAGAGTCCCCAGCCAAGACAATTCTACCTAACACCCATTTCAAATCGGAAAAGGTTCAAACAAACTCTTTTTCCCTTGGAAAAGTATTACCAACACGATACGAGTACAAAAACAATAGTTTCAACTACTCAAATAAGAGGACCGTTCGATGGAACGTCTCAGGAAAAGAATACTTTCATCACAAAACCGAAAGTTGAAAAAGTCTTGCTCAGTCGGTTTAATACTAGTTCAACCAGCAATGAGACCAACAAATATAAATATGGTGAGATTGGCTTACACCATTCTGTTCCTGAAGCTACAAATTCACAAGAGGCCACCTTCACTTATGTCAGGAAATGTTTTCATTGTAAACAAACGGGACATACCAAACAAGATTGTCCCACATGGTCTAAACGAAAATTTAATGACCAACGTAAAAATTTTGATTATTCAAATGTGTCAAAAGACTCATTTAAACGACCCCGACAAAATTGGGTCACCACCGAAGTATTAGAACAACGGTTTACGGAAATGGAAAACAGAATAACTGCAGTTATTAATAAGTCTATGTCCGACTTATTTGAGAAGCTTTCTCAACACAAAATGTAAGATCAAAAGATTTCCCGATTTCAGAGTAACAGAAAAATCCTTTCTCTATAAATCATGACCTCGTTTTCTAAAGAAAAGGAGAACAAAATATAAAAGTTAGAATTAACAAAATTTTGAAAGGTAATGCTACATTATTAAGACAACTAGTTTAATTAAATTAGTCAATTGTACAAAGAATACCAAGTGACTCCGGTCATGACAATTAAGGGGGACATTTTGATTCTTAATTGTCAACTCTTATCATCCGAAAGCTATTATTGTATATTTATAGCAATACATCTGACTAGGCATATGAAATAAATATTTTGTGATAACACAAATGATGATTTTATGTATGACGAAAGTTTCTTCAAAAAGAAGACTTGGAAATAAATTCTGGACTTGAATTTAGGCTATTAGAAAAGATTATTTCGGCAGAAATCCAGAACTTAGATAATTCAAGTTAGTTTATGTAAACTCAAATTCGAAATTGGAAGTCACAGTATCTCCAAGATACATCAAGTCCGAAAATAGCATTTATGCTAATTAGGAGAATAACGAAAACTCTATAAAATATTATATAGTTGTGTTATTAAGGGGGATGTGTGACGGTTTTTAATGGCTATAAATGCCTATTTTCTATAGAAAAGCGCTGTTGTGTCATTATGACGGTATTTTTACAGTATTCTGTGTAAAACTGATAAATGTCTAGAATAAAGTCATTTATGATGTTTCAAATACAAAGATGTTCGTTTATTAAGAATAAACACTAATTTCCACATGATACTAAAGTATCACGGCATAATTACGAAGATTCGTCTGCTAAAACCCGCATTTGTCAATGCTCCATATTGCCACTAGATGGCGCGATCGCAATTAGCGATAAATTCGAATACGAACTTGAAAACCTCATGATTAAATATAAACGTATATTTAATCAAGTGAATAAATTGTGTTAAATATTAATATAAATATATATTAAATATCTGACATTGTTAAATACAATGTAACTTCCATTTCTGCGGGACAGAATGTTTAGCGATCAATCAGTCAACCGATCAATCTGATTGGTGGAACCCATTTCCGGTCCTGGGTATCCAGTTCCGGTTGTAACAAGGATTAGCATAATTTGCATAAATGCTCCTCCGTATCCACTTCCGGTGATACGGGATTGGAGGGATTCGTGGAACCCATGTTCCAATTGGATGACTGGATTAATCCTTAAATCCAGTCAGGTTATATAAACCCAAACAATCGGCCATTCCGCAGCTCTGTTTGATTATTTTCTGTTTGGTATTGTTACTTAAGAAATATGATTCGTTGTTCACGTAAAAAAACCTTTTGGTTCTTTGTTGATTTATTCACAAAGAACCGTTGCATGATTCTACAGAATCATGCCACCGCCGGCAATTGAAGTCGAAGTGCTGGGATCATTATGTTGCATAAATGTTACAGTTTACGGTTGCGACGCCGAAGGAGAACCCGCCGTTGTGCAATTCAGTATCCTCCGGACAGGACCATGTGGTCTTTCTCGGTATGAACGTATTCCGTTACCGCAAGTAGCATCGTT
Source organism: Strigamia acuminata (assembly GCA_949358305.1). Lineage (NCBI taxonomy): Eukaryota > Metazoa > Arthropoda > Chilopoda > Geophilomorpha > Linotaeniidae > Strigamia > Strigamia acuminata. The sequence continues at coordinate 45,411,180 of OX442314.1, forward strand.
GCTGTTGAGAATTAGTTCCTTCACCGGATGGTGCCAAAGCAGTCTGTTTTACAGTAACCACGAGTAGCACCAAGTGTTTGGCAAGCTGATTCTCATGGTATTCGATGCCAAAGTAGTCGGTCTATTATTAGTACCGCGAGAGATTATACTGCTGTGCGGAGCCGCGAGCTATCGACTCCTGTGTACGTGATACCGTCAATCGCCAGACGAACGACCGTGTCGCGACGCAGGGGACGCTTGATACCGTTCTGCATTGCAAGGCGTATATTTTCTTTCGACGGCAATTGTGTGTTGCGACGGGAAGCCTAATCTTCATTTTATTTATAACAGCTAAATATTAACTTGGCGACAAGTTGATTAACCAAGTCAGAAGACTTAATTACGATCACGATTACATCAAAGACGCAAATGTAACTGATAAGTTGATGACAACTTATCCACAAAAATATCTAAATAAGAATTCACAACGATATGAATTAAATATAATTCATAAGCGGAATATTGATAAGTAAAATGAATACATTTACTTACACCAATATCCTCCCAAAGTTGTGGCGGTGCAGACAAAGTCAACCGCAATGCTCAGATCATTCGATTTATCGACGTGCGATAATTTACACAGCGAACCAAGGAAACCAGCGAAGCCATATCGGACTCCAGGACACAGCCATCCGGCTTAGATGACATCTGTAAACCAGGTCGAGCGATGGGGAAACCGCTCCCTTATCCCAGACACGTAATGATATTATTTTAGGACCAATTGGCCTATGCTTTGTATAGTTTAATAGTCAGTTAACTTGCCAAATGTTGGCATTAGTCTTATGTATAATTTAGCTCACTGCATATTGTTTGCCAACAATAAATTGTCTTGTATTTATCTCGTATTGTATTCACTGTTATTTATCGCGATCTCTTCCCGGTACCATTGTTAAATGGGAGTTGTGGTCGTCACCGTCACAATGCCACCAATTCCGAAGCAAATTCCGAATCAAATCGTCAATCCTATCCAGTCTCAGACTGCTCCCAAATTCACCAATGTCCAGCCTGATCCTCCTGTCCAATCCTATTCCAACGTTCTCCAATCCATTCCGACAACGCCATTACCTAATACTCCTCCTGCCATACCTCCTCCTCCGAGCAATCCTTCTAAGTCACCAAAGAAGGCAATTGCTAACCCTGCAAACGTAAAGGATGCTACGGGTCTATGGCATAGCAGATTAGGGCATTTGCACACTAATGCAATGCGCCTGTTGGCGAATAACGACCAAGTTTACGGAATGGAACCGGGAGAAGTAAAACAAGAACTTGCCTGCAATGACTGCCGTCTTGCAAAATCAATCAAAATTTCACACAAACCGGACCTTCACCCGAGTACCACCAAAGCACTCGACCTCCTGCATATGGACGTGTGGGGACCGGCTCCTGCAACATCTTTCGGTGGAGCTCGTTTCGTTCTAACGATCATTGATGACGCTACACGATATACTTGGATTACCCCATTGGCGCAAAAGTCCCAAGTCTTCGCATGTTTTAAAGACTTTGCCGCTAGAGTCGAACGGGTTGCGAATACAACGATCAAGGCCATTCGCACAGACCGTGGCGGAGAATTCATGTCCAATGAATTCGAGCGCTATTTGAAGGACAAAGGGATCCAAGGGCAGCGAACGAACCCATCGAGCCCACAGATGAATGGAACGGCCGAACGCATTAACAGAACGATGGCAGACAACATCCGCGCGATTCATGAAGAAACCAAACTTCCGGCCGGTCTATGGGCAGAGCTTGCAGTAACTTTCGCTTATATCAAGAACAGAAGCCCTCATTCACGCTTGAAAAATCAAGTTCCATACATACTTTGGCGTGAACGGGCATTATCTTTACGACACTTACGAAAGATCGGATCAAAATGTTGGGTCCACTACACAGCGTCAGGCCGTAAAAAGCTTGAGCCACGCGCATGGGAAGGATACCTCGTTGGGTACGGGGTCGCGACACGTGGCTACAGGATTTGGAATCCCATCGACAATAAAGTCACCGAATCAGCCCACGTTCGCATAGACGAACATCAATCGTACCGCAAATTTCTACGAAATATACCAAATGGCAACAACGAGTCCTTTTACGAACCCAACAATGAACAACAAAGAGTGTCATTCAACGACACTGTCCAATATGCGAACTGGTCGATCAAGCCAGCATCAGATGATGAGCATTCGATATCCGAAGAAAAATCTGTATCCAAGTCGGCTTCTAAATCAAAGACGCCACCTATTCAGATTGTCCACATTCCACCCCCATCAACGCCGGAACGACAGTTATTAGAACTTTGTGCATCAACATTGCCGACTCCAGCTCGTGGTTCCGTATCACATCCGATTACTAATGTGGAACACGAACAAATAGCTGAAGGGCAGGACACCGACGATGATGTTGAGCAGATCGAGGAATTTGCGGTTCAACCGGACGCGGAAGAATTGCGACTGAATCAGTCTGCCCATGTGTCACCGGTAACGTCCAATGCCAGTTCTCCCGGCCTTTCACCACCGATGTCACCAAATCGTTTCATCACGTTACGAAAGAAAGCTGGTCCAAACATTCTGCAGCACACAATGCCAATTTTCGATCAGGGGCAAATGTCTCCATTGCCTCCTGGCGCAACACATGTTGCAGCTCCTTCTGCCGGCAAGACATCATTCTACTGGCGTTATGTCGGCGGAAACACAGTGTTTCGCAGATGGGTTCGCGAAGAACACCTACGAAAGGACCAACAGCCAGGTTCGATAGATATCGACGTCTACTATTTTCCGGAACCCGGCCTTCGACTTCGATCTCGCAGAGACGTCGAAGAGTTTTGTGTCATGAACAATCTCCCTTACGACCCCGAGCTATTCTTTTTCGGCAACATAGAACATACGCTACCGACGATTCCTCTTCTACCTCGGCACGTTGCTCACCTCTGTCGCACCGAACCGTCATCGTATGCGGAAATTCCCAAATTCGACGACGCTCCAAAATGGCGTGAAGCCATCGATGAAGAGTTAGGAACTTTTAAGGAGCGGGAAATCTATGTCGAAGTGTCAAAACCGCCCGATACGACAATCCTGGGCTGTAAGTGGATTTTTAAACTCAAATCAGATGCGACCGGCAAGATTACTCGATATCGTGCTCGACTTGTCGCCCAAGGCTTTCGCCAAACCTTCGGAATCGACTACGACGAAGTCTTTAGTCCAGTAGTAAATTTCGTCCTCATTCGTCTATTCTTTTGCCTTTTGGTAGTGCTACGAGGATGGAAAGACGCACATCTCGACGTCAAATGTGCATACCTGTACGGGGACCTGGAGCACAAGGTCTATATGCGCATCCCGGCAGGTGCCACCTGTAACCACCCCGACAACGTTTGGTTACTCGTGAAATCTCTTTACGGACTCCACCAGTCTGGCCGACAGTGGTATTTGAAACTGGACGAAGCACTTCAAGCCCTCGGATTCCGAAAAATGCCTGCATGCAATTGCGTTTACATCTATGGCAATTGTGCAGTTATGCTAGTCTACGTCGATGATATTGTACTTTTCTATGCAGCCGACAGTGTTTTGGACCGGATTATTCGACTTATCACTTCGAAATTCGACATAGTCAACCTCGGCCCAATTACTAGACTGTTAGGCGTCGAGTTTATCCGCGAGATGGGACGCACTTACATCTCTCAACGTGCGTACATCGCTAAACTCGTTCAGAAATACGGGACATCGACCAATCGACTCGTTAAAGTGCCAGTGACACCCGGAACCACATTAGTTCGAGCATCGACAGAAGACCTGATCGATTTTCCCTACCGCTCACTCATCGGGTCATTACTCTTTCTGGCATCACGAACTCGCCCCGACATCTTATTCTCCGTCATCTCGCTTTCGCAATTTAACACATGCTACGATAACACCCACATCCGTGCGCTCCTTCAAGTTCTCCAGTACGTAGCGAATACTATTGATTACCGTATCGAACTTTCGAATTGTGCGTCAAGCCAATTATGGGCGTACACGGATGCATCGTGGGCTAGCGATTTGGCAACATCTTTAAGTTTCGGTGGCTTCATAACATATATCGGGAACGTGCCAATTGGCTGGTCGTGTCGGAAACAATCGACTGTCGCGTGTTCAACTATGGAAGCGGAATTTCTCGCCCTAGTTGAATGCGTAAAGGAAACCTTTTGGCTCGATAACATCTTCACCGAATTCCCGATTTTGAACCGTCTGTCTCGTCCGATCATTTACTCAGATGCCCTAGCCAGCATACAATTCACATCCAACGACGTGGAAAACTCGAAGACGAAGCATATCCGCGTCAAGTATCACTGGCTCAGGGAATGGTATACGGCAGGCTGTTTTGATCTCCGAAAAGTGTCCAGCGAGCACAACGTCGCGGACATATTCACTAAGTGGCTCAGTTCAGAGCGTCTTCAGTCGTTGATCTCTCGTGTGTTCCGACTTTAGACTTTATCGTGACATTCTTTTGTTATTCACCCGACTTCGAGGATCACCGAGTTTCTGCGGGAATATTCGGGCCTACGTGGCGTCTTCAATAACAGTACCCGGCTCGGCGATTCGACTCTATTGTTTATTTTCGATTATTATCTACTGTAATTCCAGTAACCGTATTTCTTTTCCCCTGATTCTATCTCCATCGAAAGGGGGAATTGTTGGTCTATTGGACCGCCAGTTGTGTCGATGTGACATAAAATCACATTCTTATTGTTTAATTATCTAATCTCGATGTATTTATCCCGTACTTATTTATATCCGATGATATTTGTTTATTTAGATATTTTACATTTGTTTATTACTATTTAACACACAGTATCATGCTGTGTCCAGTGTTTTCTCTTAATTCAAGCTTTGTTTGATTATATAATTCGTTTTCACGACACCAGGTGTCGTTACTGCTCTCTTTCACCTTCCAAGATGGCGGCGACCATCGTTTTGGCTCTCGCCTCTCGTTTTTCACTTTGTAAGGACTTCATTTGTAAGTATTTTGGTTTAGTAAACTTGTTTTTATGTTTTTAAACATTGCTTTGTTTATTGCACGACATATAAGCGCATTTGCGCGGTCGTTTTATTCGTTTTTCGCTTCCGACGTCGCCCACACGTTCGCACGAGTAGTGCGACGCCTTCGCGAACATTTTCGCCACTTTTCGCTCAATATTTCGAGCGGGTTTGGTTGTTTTCCTCTGCTACCGACCTACATTTCCATCCTGGTTGTAAATCAGGGTAACCAACGAATATTACTGGTTTTGCTCTGGGTTCCAATTTCTTACGATGCTGCTTTGGCACCCAAGCGTATGCCAAGCACCCAAAAATCCGTAGATGTTTAACTGTTGGTTTCACACCGGTCAAGCGTTCTATAGGAGTTTGTCCAACAAAACGCTTAGTTGGAGACCTGTTTCCAATATGAGCTGCCGTTGCAGCCGCTTCTGCCCAATATTCCATAGGGAGTTTAGCATCCTGTAACATGGTGCGTGTCTTGTCCAAAATTTTTCTGTTACTGCGCTCAGCGACTCCATACTGGGCTGGGCTATAAATTATAGTTTTCTGATGTTCAATGCCATTTTGGGCCATAACATTGGCGAATCTTTTATTCAAAAATTCAGTCCCATTGTCGGTTCTTACAGTCTTGACGCGCATATCGTACTTGTTCTGTTGTACCGCTAAGAACTCCTTAAATACTTCAGTAACTTGATCTTTAGTTTTTAAAAATTTCAGAAAAATTGCTTTTGAATAATCGTCCACAATTGTATACATGTAAACTGATCCTCCACAAGATGGTACGGTCATCGGACCACAAAGGTCCATATGTAGCATCTGGAGAGGTGCAGTACTCTTGATAGACTGGACCGACTTAAATGGAGAACGAGTAAGCTTTCCTGTCACACACGCCTGACACAAGGGTAATGGCTTGAGATTTTTCAAAAGTAAGTCTTTAACCATGTCCCTTGTGACCAATATCTTCAAATCCTGAAAGTTTAGGTGTGCAAATCTTCGATGCCAGAGAACAGTGTCTGAATCTTGGTTAGACTGTGTGACGGTTTTCCCAGCAAGGCTAGCCTCTGCTTCATCAGGTGATATGGAACATCTTCCCAATAAGGCTCTAAATGCAAACAAGGTATTCTTCATCTCTGCCTCCAACACAACTCGAGCATTTATATCCACTATCTTACAAAAACTGTCCACGAACAATACAGAGCATCCCTTTTTAATGGCACGGCCAACCGAAAATAAATTGTTCGTTAATGACGGCACATATAACACCTCATCCAGGTGTAATGTACAAAAACAGGAGAAATCCTTTCTAACAAGAATAGACGATCACTTCTTGATGACCCACCCTGTCCCCCTTTGATCTTGATGTCTAAAAGTTTAAATTACCGATATCACAGTGGCAAACATATTTGATAAAGCAAATAACTGAAGATCTTTTTAACATCTCGTCAACCTTTAGGGATTGGCAGCACATTGCAGGTGGATATGAAAAAGATTGCCCAGAAAGAAGATCATTGTTCCATTCCCATACGAAGTGTGACAGCACTAGGAGTGAACTTAACTCGTATCCAAATATATCATCAAATGGACATCCGATGATGAAGCCGCTATTTGAGGTATTTTTTTGGACAGACTCGCAGATTTGTCTGCACTGGATCAAAAATACGTCCAAACGACCGCCAACCTTCGTCCATAATCGAGTCTTAGAAATAAGAGAGAAGTCGAAAATTGACGAGTGGAAACATGTGCCGGGCGTGGAAAATCCTGCCGACCGCCTAACGAGAGGAATGGACGCAGAAGCGATGATTGCCGAGCGACTTTGGTGGCAAGGACCAGACTGGCTGCGCGGAAGTCGTCGGGATTGGCCAAACCTACCGACAGAGCCGGTCGAAGAGCAAGACGAAATAGCTGAAATCCACGTCGAGGCGGTGCAGACAGTAACAATTAATATTTTTCCGTTTGCCAGGTTTGGGTCGCTGTCAAAAGCAATCCGAACGCTGGCATGGGTTTTCAGATTTGCTGACAATGCTGGAAGGCGACAGACAGATGCCAGCCAACGCGGTCGAGGTCCATTGACGGCCACCGAGTTGAAACGCGCAAGATTCGGTTTAATTCGAATTGCGCAATCGGAAGTTTATGGCCAGGAAATCGAAAGAATGAAGGATGGCAGACAGGTTCATGGGGAGTCAAAGCTGCGAAATTTGAATCCACGGCTGAACGAAAATGGATTGATTGAGCTGCAAAATAGACTACATGAGTCGCGAGATGTGCCCACTGCTATACAACCCTTGATTTTGCCTCCTAAACATCAACTGACAAATCTAATTTTACAATTTTCGCATTTACAGGTCCTCCATTGCGGATTGACAGCCACGCTGTCCAAGTTTCGAGAAATTTACTGGACCCCATCCGCAAGGAGGACCTTGAAGTCGATGTTGGATCGATGCACCATCTGCAAGAAAATTAATGGAAGACTAATGCGAGAGGTGCCACGCGCTCTGCCAGCCGACAGGACGTCCCAATGTCAACCGTTCGCCGTCACCGGAGTCGATTTTGCAGGTCCGGTGATAGTAAAGGGACGAAAAACCAAAGCCTACGTAGCGGTTTTCACGTGCGCAACCATCCGGGCAGTTCATCTGGAGTTGGTTCCCTCACTAGCGACGACAGACTTTTTGGGCGCATTCGAACGATTCATTAGCCGCAGAGGGCTCCCAAAGACGATGTACAGTGATAACGGGACCACTTTCCACCGTGCCCACTTAGAACTCGCTTCACTGCTGAACCACACCAAAACTATTTGGCACAAAAGGGTGTCGAATGGAAATTTATCGTCGAAAATGGACCTTGGTGGGGTGGGTTCTGGGAGAGGATGGTTCAGACTGTTAAAAGGTGTTTAAGAAAAGCCATTGGATCAGCACATCTAAATTTTTACCAACTTGGAACTTTTCTGGCGCAAACGGAAGCTGTGATAAATCGTAGGCCAATTACCTACGTCTACGACAAACCAGGTGAAATCGAACCACTCACACCAGCACATTTTCTGACGGGTGTTATGCTGACCCATCTGCCTGATTCGGGAGCAACAGATGACCGCGAGCCAACGCAAAGGGAGTTCATTCGTCAATGGCGTTATCAGCAACGTGTGTTGCTTTCCTTTTGGACTCGCTGGTCGCGTGAATATCTGACCGACCTCAAAATTCAGACAGGCAGATCCAATACGCAGGAACTCCAGCTCGACGACGTCGTCATAGTGGAGGAACCATTCAAGCCACGTTTGAACTAGAAGATGGGCAGAGTGGTCGAAGTTAGACGGGGTCGAGACGATAAAGTCAGATCGTGTGAGCTTGTGCTTGCCAATGGAGGGAAATTAAGACGACCCATTCAACGTCTTGTACGCTTGGAAGTGGGTTCTGAGGCTCCCCCGGCCGGCAGTGTGAAAATCGGGTGATTTTACAGGTTAAATGAACTGTTATTTAAATTACTAATTGTGTTTCATTATGATATTTTAGTTTGCCATTTTATATTTCATTATATTGCTTTAAATTGTTGATTTGTGTGAATTTGATGTTGCTACTTTTACATTAATGTTTGTTAATTGCAATTGATTGAGTAATTTGTTATTGTAATTTTTATTCATAGTTGTAGTTTTATTTGCATTTTTATAACCCTTTATATATAGTTTAAATGATTGTCTATTTTTAGTGAATTTGGTATTTTTATTACATTTCTCATTTTTGTACTTCCTAATATTGCATTTGTTGTTGTAAATTTATATTGATGTCTTATTTGAGTGTATTGATCTGTTCCAGTTTTGACTGAGGTTTTTACCCCCACGTTAATCTCTTAATTGGTGGGGTTTTTCCTAACCTGTGAGCACGACTTTCATTGGTGCTCTGAACGTGTCATTCACATTCCTTTACCCATTTCCCATTGTATTGAAATAGAATAAACTTTAGTGTACTTTTTACCTCTAAAACGTGTGGTCGTGTCTCTTCTTCACTCCGACGCCATTTGCAATTTTCATCAAAACCCTCAAGTAACTACATCCATTTGTATCCAGGACTTTGGAAATTTATTGCTAAGTTTGTACTACATTTATCTTGTGCAAATTTAACAGACCGCATCCTAGAATATTCATAAAATATCCACCAACAGACCCCAAAGAGCGTTACCAACGGCTACCATTACCAAACCAATACAACAGGATTTACTGTTACCAGCAGCTACCAAATTAAAATTAAATTAAAATTTACCATATTAATTTTCAACATGGAAATGTTTGGAAATGTATGCAATTTTGCGAATTTGATCAAATTTTTTGTAGTGTGAGCTCCATGTCCACTCGCATCACGCTTCAACCATCAATGGCGCTGCAGGCATAAAGGAGGAATCACGTTTAATCTAACTTCTGAGAATGAGTTTTAAAGTTTTGTGTAAAACGTAAGTATATTTGACACTATACAATTGCATAACCGAATTTATTTACATCTATATTATTTATTTCCATAGCTGCAATGGCAAGGCATTTTGCCATCATTGCAATAAAATGCAAAAGCCACCTGTAAGTTTCAAATTTCTCATCGCCAAATTTTTTATTTAGTTTTGGTTATTTATTTATTTGTAGATTGGAATGAGTATGCGAGTTTGTTATTTTTGATGTTTTTTTTTTTACTAATCCATTGTTTTTATTTACATTTTTTATTGAATAGAGTCTGTTGTGGACTTGTGGACATTTTATTTATTTATTTATTTATTTTTTTTATTAGTTGTAAGTGCGGCATTGTGTCAGATTGACGGGAATTACTTCCGCTTGTGCCACTGACACCCTATGCGTTACGTCTTAGACGCTCGTGTTGTAATCCAATCGAGCTTTCGGTAAGCATTGCTGTCAGACCAATAATTTTTTCTTCTAATGTTAACATTTGCTCCCACTGCAGTTTCCTGCTCCAAATTTATAAGAGAATGAGCTTCCGACATTCGAATCAATGAGTGTGATCCGTCCCCAATACGTATCCACAAAAACGCTCACGCAAATACCACTCGACCCCATAGTCAAAGAAAAGGCGATAAAACAAACTAAACGTCGCCCACCTCCAGCTCCGCAGCCGCCAGAAAGCACACCTCCGTCTGCGAGTTACCCGGATTTTTAAGAGGTTTACCGAACATTATCCCAATCTGGTAGAGCACCTAGATACTCACGCGTTGATGACCGCCCTACCTGACCACGGGAAATCATTCTTCCGTTGGTTCGCTACCAACGCCTCATACAAGCAGACCAAACTCTAGCCAACCCAAAGGAATCTTCGAGGATCCATTACAACAACCAATGTACTTACCAGTGATACAGGTCCAGGTTCACGCCCGTGCCGGCCATGAACCCACATTTGGACATGAACAGTTTTACATAAATGAAAGTACCGATCCTCGAGATATGTCAACCGGCCTGATCGGAAACACTGTGGTGAAGCCGCCGTTTTCATAGAGCAACTGACGGAAATTGTGTGTGAGACGTACCTCAACCCATGGGGGTGCAAGAAACCAACCTCCTTCAAAGTTGTTTTACTACTAATATTAGCCATTACAACACGTTATTACGTAGAATTTATGAAATTTAATGAATTGTATAACACGGAAATGCAAAAGTATATTTTGTTTGTTTGCATTGCATGTAGTTCCATTGAGGCAGAGTACCTAGCAATGTTAAATGTAACAAGTAAACCAAAAAAACTACGTTTTTGAAAAAGGCTTTTATGCTGTATTCCTGATAAATTTGAATCTATGCTAAAAATTTGTCAAATGACAAATCATTTTTTAGCAAAAAAAAAAAAATGTAGCTCAGATCAAAAAGTTATCAGCACCATTTGAAAGAGCGGCAAATTCTGCACAGGAAACATATTTTTAATTTTTTAAACCGTTCATTTTTCATATTTTTTGTTTTTATGGCTAAATTCAAATTTCTTACTAATTGACCATGCGGTAGCTGGCTACAATCGTAAAAAAAACTTTTTTTTTTTTACCGAATCGAAAAAAGAAACATACAGACTTGTGCAGAATGCAATTTCCAATCAAATGAGCGTGGTTTCAGGATTTTTAAATCCTTTTTTAGTGCCGAAAACATCAAAATTCGTATCGGGCGAACATTAAAGAACACGGGTTCCGCTAGGTGGCGCTCCGGTATGCTTAAAGTTTGCCGTAAATCAGAGTTTTCAGCATTCGTACTTCCAGTCCACAGCGCCGAAAAATGAGTCTTTTTTTTATTTCTTTTTTTCATAATGTGTAGAATGACCTGTTCTAGGGCGGTACAAAGCACAAATTTTAATTTTTTGTTACGGTGAATTGATTTTTGGAAAAAACACCCAAAATTAGACAAACCGGAAGTTGAAACACACACACAGACAAACATTCAAAGTAAGTTAAATAAAAGCCTTTAATAAAGGACGCATAATGAATTTCCTCTATTTTTGAAAAATGCTGTGTGTGGGACTGGGAGATGGTCAATGTGTCCCGACCATCTCTACACAGATTCTCTATCCTCAATATTTCACCCCCTTCTAACGATATAGAAAACACTAAAACAGATCATATTAGAATCAGATACTGTACTATTTTATTAGAGACTGGTTCGAACGTGGTCATTTCACACTGTAAAAACTTCCAGGTGACTGGAACGTAGCCACCATTTTTACCAAATGGTTTAATGTCAACAGGATGGTGGCCTTAAGTCAGCTAATCTTCACTTCGAAGTAGAGGTGACCCCCATTGAGATATGTCGACCGGCCTGATCGGAAACACCGTGGTGGAGCATCCATATAGAATTTTTCTTGATGGTTGTAATTTTGTCCACTTCAATTCCACTTGAAGTTTCCTATGTTTACACCGTCAACCACTGCGAACTAGTTCAGAAACATTCCGAATTATTTTGAAGAAAAACAGCAAATCGACTGTTTGATGTCCCCAACGTTGTTGTCGAAGCCCTTACCAGCTTCAGACCAGGAATTTTCATTCATCATCTTTTTGATGTGAAGTTCCAATAAAATATACAGTGTTCACTTTAACGAGAATTTCAAAAATCTGTATTTATATAACGGAAAAAATTCACGAAAAGCGGTTTTTTGCAAAAACTCGCCACCTCTAGAACCAAAACATAAGACTAGTAAAACAGCAAACTTTTGCAACAGACTGGGCAAGCAGCACTCACAAGCAACGAAATTAACAAAATTTAAGTCTATTTTTTGTTTCAATATTTCTTTTTTTTTTAATTAGTTTAATTTTTCCCACAAATAAAGAAAATTGTAAAACACAAGAAAAATTTTTCTTCCATGTGAAGATAGTTTTGTGTTGTGCAATGCCATTTCACTTTGTCAAAAACCATAAATACACAAGCAAACCATCACTACTGTACAAGTGCGACTGTGACCACTCGGCCACCCAAGGGAGGCCAGCATCACTACCACACACCGCCCAATGGCCACAACGTTTTCTTCCAATAAGAAAAACATCGTTCCATTCCAATTCGAAGTGTGAAAGCACTAAGAAGGAACTTAACTCATATCCACACATCCAAATACATCATCAAATGGACATCCGATGATGAAGCCGCTATTTGACATTTGATTGATCTGCCATTTTTGTTTGTGTTGTTTGTTTGTTTAGGTTAAGTGTTTATGATTTAATTACGTGCCTGTCAATAATTATCATTTAGTTGGTTTGGGTTATTTGGGTTACAAACTGTAAAAGTTTAATTCTTTAAACCTTCATTTCAAACCAACGGTAACCTGCCATTGTTGCGTCTGTCTACGCGTGCTCAATAAAGTTTTGATGTAAATTATAAATTGTTGTACAGTATGTATTTAATATTTGAAGAGTTGTGACACCAACTAATGAAGTATACTCAGACTCACCATAAGAGACACACCACTAACACCAGTTCCTATTGGCCGCCTATTCACTGGTGTAGGGCTACATAAAAGTAGGCCAAAATACAAACGCCTGAGTTACGGGAAGCCATTTTGTGTCCAGACATAACAATCAATCTTACATTTGAAAAGCAGCTGGAGAAAGCAACCGATAAATTTAACGAACTAAACAATCATGTAATTTGAAGAAGTTAAAACATAACACATTGCTTTCAGACTTTTTAAAATATTTTTTTACTACATATAAGTCAATTTACATCTTTTCAAACACCGAAAATAATCAAAGTAATTACAATTACAACAAACCTACTTTTCCTGGTAGAATAATACAGGCAACAGTCAGGAGTAAATAGGCTCGGCCACAGTTTCCTGTGGGCTCGGCCAATAGGAACTGGTGTTAGTGATGTGTCTCTTATGGTGAGTCTGAGTATATTTGCCTTTTCCTGATAGATCCTTCTATGTGGCTAGGCATTTTAAAAAGGACACAATAGGAAACTTGTAAACAACCGCCGAACATTTGAAAAATACCACAAAAACTCCACTACTATAGCCAACCAAGACAATGAACTAGGGTCTGTCTCCATCAGCCAGACAAATAGTACCGTAGTAAAGAAACTATTTTTGTCAGTTCGACCAGAACAAAAATCCAGTGATTTTTTTTCTGGATTTGCAATTGTTTTTTTCGCGACTCTAAATGCGCCTCATTTTAAATAAGCACTTTGTTTGTTTTTCTTTAATCTAATTTTTATCTAATTCATATTATTGTTGTTTGAATTTATTGCATACTCATTTATTATTGGTTTTATTTCATTTTTAAATCGAGGACTTTAACCTCTATAACCCCGTCTGTCCGTCCGTGCGCATCAATTCCGCCAAAACAAAAGCAGCTAGAGCCAAACGGGCATGCAACTGCAATGAACTCAGCATACCAATAATAGGTTCCTAAGACCTCCGGTTTTATAAAAAAAAAACTGGTTTATTAGTCTTTTAGTCGTCTATTACAACCTGTACCGGAAATGACATATTATTTAGGCGATGGCAAAATGATCATTTTTGATCGAATTTTGGTGGGATTTTGTTTGTTGTTGCTTTTATATTTTGGCCAAAAATATTATTTTTCATTACTTTATTTTTCTTTTATTTTGGTGTTTAATTTAGAAACAGACGGACAGATATATTTCTTTACAAAAAAGTGTAGGAGGGGTTTAAAAGTCTAATACCATGCAGACAACTAATAACTTTTATTGTAAGAAAAATTACGATATGGTATAAGCATGATAATAACTATAATTTTTCTTGTTTTTTTATAGATGTTAACGGTGATGTCCTTTACTTACAAAGGGTCACAAATCAAATTCCCAAATAATCTGAATATTGAATTAAATTTAAATTTTGTTAAATCAGCTTTATCTGAAGAATTATCTGAATTGTTATTGTTCTAAATGCATTTTTAGATAGACATCTAAACCTGATGTTTAGAAAGTCTAATAAAACGGTTCTGTCCGTCCGCATCCATATCTCAAAAACAATAGCAGGTAGAGACAAACGGACAACTGCAATAAATTCAGCGAACCTGTATTAGGTTCCTAAGGTCTTTTTGCATTACAGGTATTTACTTGTTTACTAATTAAATGTGGGCTTACAATATAAAGAGAATTGTAAATGCCACATTTATATAAAATGTGGGCTTACAATACAAGGCATGTAATTTTTACTAATTAGAGTTTGCTCTACAACCTTATAATGGGTAATTATTGTTGGACAGGACTCTTATTTTAACCAATACTCTTCTGGAACTGAGTAGTGATAGAAGCAGCTATTGTAAAGTAATAATTCACCGACAAAGTTTAATTGCTCATAAGTCATAATCATTCTAGAATTTAGAAACTCAAGTATAAAAATACCTGGTCTCAGTGTTCTGATAAGAATTATATGTAGACTGCCCGTAAAACCTAAAGTCAATTGAACTGCCCTAATGTAGAAAGGAAAAAATATCTGATTCAATTTAACGTATTTCAAAATGTCGGTTTACATAACTAGAAATATTATAAATGCCACATTTAAGAAAATGTGGGCTTACAATATAAAGAGAATCGTAAATGCCACATTTATGTGAAATGTGGGCTTACAATACAAGGAAAATAAAGTTAAAAAAAAATAGTATCAAATTCAAAAATGAAGAAAATTAAACACACTAAAGAAATGAGTTAAATATCTGCTGCCCAAATTGACCAGAGCTCTCTTTGGTTCCACCAAGACGAGTAATGTCATCCATTTCGCCAGGGGTGACCACGAGTATTTAGAGAGTTGGATTTTACACCCCCGAAAATAAACTTGCCGAAATTTTACATTTATCGGACGAAAATATTTCGTCCAACTTATCAAATCAAATCAATATACCATTCTTGAAATATTCAACTTGTCAAAAAATCCGCCATGAAAATTGCAAATACGGTGACATTTTTCAGCTTTGTTCTTCAAAAAATTTCACTAAAAGGGCGGTTATGCAACAACTGAGAAACACTCGGATGAAATTAAAGCAAATTCACGAAAGTAATGACAAAATCTATCGAAAATCTACCGAAATGCACAGGAAAATCCAACGTGGCGTACCGGCGTGCTTCCATTCTCTGCAATGGCGATGGCGATTTAAACGGGGTTCACATCGTGAAAACACGAGTGCTGACTACAAGCAGAACCATTCTCTACACTTTTGCATTTTTAAACTCTTCGATGAAATTGATGCAAACAGTAAAATTTTCGGAATAAATACATATCAATTAAAAAAATATAATTATCAATAAATTCTTGTTCTTCCGTGTCAGCTTCGAAATGTGAAAACCAGGACCACACACCATGCCATTAATGAGTCACGGATGCCACCTAGTGTTATAAAGTTTAAGATACAAAAAACATTTCAAATATTAATAAATTGTATTTACCACAAAAAAAAACAAAATAAACCGAGCGAAACAATAAATTAAAGAAAAATTTTTTTCTCAATCAATTTCAATGTCAGTAAAAACACCGTATATCGTCTAACACTATCGCTACGCTATAATCTGATGCAATAGCGGAAATAAAACTGAATGACAAATGGCGTGCCGTCACGGACCTACCATTCAGAATTTGCAGTTGATTCCAAACGATCAAAACGAAAACATACATATCTATCCGAAGAAATCGGGCACGATATTACTGGTGACGGATCGAGGGATAAACCATTGAAAACATTGCTAGAACTAGAAGTGAGTTAACGAGGCTTACGATAGACACGAATTGTCGGTTTCTTCTTATTATTTGTATTGAATGAATATTCAACTGCAAACACATCCCTTTTACAAAGTTTTATTAAAAAGCAAACACTATGATAAATCTTTGAAGAAAATATTACTAACATGTTGACTTTTATATTCAAGCAAATAAATCCCATCCCATAAATTATAAACATTGACATTGCTCAAACTTGTCAAAAGCAAACATGCTTTCTGTTTGCCTTGGCTCATTTTATGCAGTCAAAACATCTTATTTAAACAAACCAGTGACATTTTTAAATATTGAAACAAGTTGTGTTTCTCAACAAAATTGCCCTTTCCATTCATTATGGGTAAACACCACGTTGAAAAAGTAAATAATTCATGGAAATTAAAAATATATATACCGATTAGATTTGCAGGAACTCACTCCGTTGCACGACTGAAATGCTGTTTCAACATTCGTAAGTAAAACATAAAAAACATTTGTGATCCTAACCTAAGACAATGGGTGAACGCAAACTGATTCGGCCATTTGAACGGATCCAACAACGTCGACAAAGAAAAATGCAACACCTTGTTGGCAACTTTGAACGGATCCAACAACGTCGACAAAGAAAAATGCAACACCTTGTTGGCAACGTGATGGCAGAACATTCGGAGATCCCAGCATTTATCAAATCTATTAAGAACATTTCAAAAAATAAGATAAAGATATCTATTGTTTTATTTACACTGCTCATTGTGAATTTGGCAGTGTGTTTTTTCCAAACCGGAGAACGCATTTGGCATTACTTGAACGAACCAACAACAGTCGATGCATATTTTATTGAAACCACATACGGCGCTTTCCCAAATGTTTATATTTTCCCAGAAACAACGCGAGAATATCAAAATTTTCTTGCAGAAAAAACGGGCAGAGCAGTATTCCGAGGAACCTGTAATGGATACTATGATCTGAGTACCAACTATGAAATTTCAATACCAGAAATTGTAAGATATTTGAATATCCCCAGTTACATAACTGATGCATACTTCACAATGGTAAATCCCCATTTTCCCTTTTCATTTTATCAAGAAATAATGAAATACCTTTACAGGGAAAAACACAAAGCAATTTTGAAATCCAAAACTATCTTAATCTTCTACAGCCGGTTGCTCAGGTTTCAAGCCGTAAGTTTAAAAAAATAAATACACCCACATTAATTATTATAAACGTTCTTTTTCTTTAGCTTTGCAAATTTTATTTGGAAATGTTAATTACAAGATGGCCATCAAACTAAAATTTCCTAGAGACTGTCGTTATGCTGACGTGAGTCTTTAATTAAAATAGGGGGTAGTAACCATGCACGTTACAAAGTGATTAAATAAATAATGAAATACATAATATAACTACTTATCAAACAATTTCTTACAAAATAAGAAAAACCTGTAATGGCAATTGGAAAAAATTGTAATTTTCTAGTTAATTCAAAGTGTTCTATTTCTTTTTAAATTTTGTAGGTATTAATAGATTCATCGCCTGTAGCTCATCTTAAATACGAAAAAAGTGCTACACTGCAATTAACACGCTCTAATGGAACGAAAAAACTTCCAGTTAAAACTATTGCTACAACTATTGTGCAAAAAGTAAGACAACCAAAGTAGAAGTTTGTTGCAATTTAGTTGGGAAGTGTAATTTAGACACAAAGTATACTGTACTCTGTCCAGTACAGTTTAGTCTGGAGGGCATGACCTAAAATTCGAGTTTGACTTAATCTGACCTATCAGATCTAGTCAAACTCAAATTTTAGAGCATGCCCCGCCGTAGCCGGGTAGATAAATACAACCAATCATTATTACGTGTAAATTCTCTTTATGGTATTTCAATTTTACAAGTCTAAATTCATGTTTCAGTATAACTTCATCAACACAAAAAGAAATCCTTGTGATGACAACTTAATCGGCTGCTTGCATCCTTGTCTCCTCAAACTTATTACTTGCAGGTACTGTACATGTGTTTTAGCACATTATTCCATTCGTTTACTCTGAACCGAAACTTTGAATGCACCTAATGTTACTGAACTCATTTTTCAGATCTCCGTTTTTTAAATCAGGACACCTGCCAAAATGCAACGACTCTTACATAAGAAAGCAATATAGAATGGTGTTAATATTCACTCTTAAAACAGATCTAAGAAAACATTGCAAATGTCGCAATTTATGTGAAGTGACAAAACTAAGCATTAGCTATGAAGAATTGCTTAGTTCTGAGATTGCTCTCGATGTTATAGTTGCTAATAATAATGTCCGAACATTGCAAGAACGTTTTTCGTACGACATTATTTCTTTACTGTGTGACATTGGTGGAAACATCGGACTCTACTTCGGAATGTCTTGTTTAACGCTTGTCCAAATATTTATTCACAGCTGCAAAATGCCCTTCGTGAAGTTCAGAAAACTGACAAAGGCAAATTCCATGATGAAAGACAAAATTCAGACAATACTTGAAAGAAGTCAGAAAACACAACAAAAATTCGTTGTCCAGCAGAGACTAAAATACTTGGTTTTGACAATTCTGATGCTCTTGTCAGTTTATAATGTTTACAATCAAATTGGTACTTACCTGGATTTTCCAATCGTCAAAACTGTTAGTCTTGTAAGAGACAACATTATCCATTATCCACTCATTGTCAATTGTCCAGACACTTATTCAATATATAAGGCTAAGGAAGAGTTAGCAAAAAACCTTAGCACAGTTTGCTCTAATTACCAACTCTTTGATTTACTTCATGCTAAATCTCGATTTGTAAACAATTCACTCCAATTATGGAACCACTAAAGATATTGATGGAATATACTTAAACGAAATGACAAAAAAGTTGAGAAAATGGACCAAAGTAAGAAATTAAAATTTAAAAAAACCCATACATAAATAATTTTATTATTTGGACTTTAACATCACTTAGTAAAGAGTTAGTTGTCATTGAGCCAACTAAAATAATTACACATGCCAGAATTTTTACTGTAATTAGCAATTGCGTTTACAAATAATTTCTTTTTTTAGTATGCCGAAGTGGATCTCACAAGTGTCAACATATCATACATGTCCACAGTGTTTGGAATGTGCACAGTGTTTAAGAAAGGTGCAAATAATTAACAAAACTCAAATATTTTATCGTTCACTTGTATATGTTTACAGTTGAGGAGCAATATATTCCAAAGAAAAACAGAATAAGATTTAAGGAAGGAATCCAGTATTTTGCCCGAAGCTGCAGTACACCTCAACCAGTGAGATAATTTGTGAATTCATTTGTCATTCAGATGTTTATTTCTTTGAACTCGTTGTAGGACTTCATTCTGCCACAAAATCAATTTTTTCATCCTAAACACATTTATTACAGATACGATAACTTTAACGTTAAAATCGATCTTCGGCGTCAAACGGTAGAATTTGTGCACATGGTAACCCAGCACGTTATTAACTGAATTCGTTTCTTTCAGTTAATTCGAGTAAATGTTCCCAACCGTTTATGTCAGGCGAATGAACTTGTTGCCGAATGTGAACAGAAATGTTTTAAAGCAAAGCTTGACCAGGAACCATTCGAATGCAAGTCAGTATCCATAATTTAAGATATTTTAAGACAATAGCATAAAAGACAATAAATCTCAACCTACTATAAATAAAATGCACTAACGCTTTTCGCATCATATCATTAGATTACCTTTTATGGAAAACAGTTCATTACCATTCTGCGAGGATCACATAACAGCGAAGAGAACTACCAAACAATACATGGGGATTCAATTCAAGACAAATCCTCAGAAAGACTGCTCCTGTGCAGTACGCTGTGAAGAATCAATATTCATACCTCTAATAAATAAAGAAAAAGGGCTCGACTATGAGATGAAATACAGTATTGACAGCAACATCCGAGAAGTGATAAAAGAGGAGACAGAAATTTCCATTGTGAAATTACTTTGTCAAATTGGATCAATTTTTGGTATCTTGACCGGTCTCTCAATATTTTGCCTTGTTGAACATTTCATTTGATACCACCTCAAAATCTTTAACTGCATCTCGCCTACCGTAGTATACAGATACACCAAACTGGATAGATAATTCTTATTCCACAGTAGTCTAGTTGTTACACTTGTGTTATCTCCTCTCTGAATATTGAAGCCTTGTATTGTTATTTTTAGGTTATGTCCTTTGTATTTCACCGCTAGGGTGACGATTTGCACCAAGCTTCAAAGGAGTTTTATTGTTATTAGTAGGAAAATATTGATTTTCTTTGTTATGCCCATTTACAGTAGTTGAGTTGTTATCTTTATGCTAATTAAATTGGACGTGTTTAATTTTTTTCTTTTGAGGATTGTTTTTCCCGCAATGCAGCGCTGTGAGAGCGCATTTATGTCCTCCAGCATGGATTGCAGGGTATCCGGACGTTTTCCAACCAGACAGATAAGGTGATTGAATGAAGTTAACCAAGCTACAGTTAGCACTACTTTTGCTGAGAACATACTGCAAAAACTGGCGTTTCTAAGAGTGTGGTGTGGGGTTTGTACGAGATCAAACAAAGCAAAACGAGGTCAAACAGTGAAGCCAACATTAAGGAGGTGTTTTTTGATTGAGATTCAATAACGTGCAACAGGAAGCGTACGCAAAGAATCATAAATTATCATAAGGTTACTTTGTTCCTTTGAAATTGTACCTGTGAACCCCGAAGATGGGGTTGAAGTCGGGTCATTTCGTCGCCGATGGTTTCGTAGTCTTAGTGCCAAAAAATCAATGTTCTTACTAATTTTTTTGTGGGTCATCCAAATGGATTTTTCGCGTCAAAACAGACAAAAATGGAAAGATTAAACGATATAAAGCTCGACTTGTGGCACTTGGGTGTACACAGAGGCCCGGGATGGATTATCAAGAGACATATTCTCCGGTTATCTGTATGGAAACATTGAAGATGCTTATCAATATAGGAGCAAAGAAAGGGATCACAATTGAACAGGATGACGTGAAAACTGCATACCTTCACGGGAAAAAACAAATTACATGAATGAACCATATGGATATCAAAGCAAGAAAAAGGGAAAAACGTGTCGCATCTTGAAGAGTATTTATGGCCCTAAAACAGAGCGGTTGTTGTTGGTTCGAAAAAATGCATGAAGAATTGGAAAGACTCGGTTTTAACCTTCCCATAGCCAAGCCTAGTTTCCACCATTGCTAGCTGTGGTTGGTCAAATCGGCCTTCTTTTAAAATGCTTCTGCGCATGTGAAGAATCTTATTTCTCCAGGTGCAATCGCATTTTTCCTGGCCTCAGCACATGTTATAATGTGCTCAAACCAGAAAAAATGCGATTGCACCTGGAAAATTAAGATTGTGCACATGCGCAGAATCGTTTCAATATACCGCCTAGTGCTAAAAAGTGGCAAAACAGTGTACGGCGCTCGTGTAATGGTGTTTTATGTTGTAAATATTATTCATTTTTCTTGTTTAACTTATTACTTATCAACATAATATTAGAAGTTAGTTATTATAAATTTAGAAAAAAAATTTTTGGAGGAATTAAAGCTGGTCCCCTAAATTAATTTTCAGGAAAAAAAAAGTTACAGCTATTTTACTACTTTTTTTATTTTTCTGACCCACCATGGCTATGGGAAGGTTAAAGAGTCATTATGTGATCCATGTTTGTATCTCCTTAAACAAGGACCAGATTTCCTTTATCTAGGCATCTACGTTGATGATATCGTCATGTTAAGCTCTACTCCAGAATTTAAAAAGGAGGTTATGGCTCAACTATAAAAGGAAATTGAGTTGGTGCATCTTGGAGAGTTAACATTTATTCTCGGTCTTGAAGTCGACCAAAGGGAAGATGGGATTTTTTTAAGTCAACACAAATACGTGTAGAAGCTTTTGGAGAAGTACGGTGTACACAAATCAAGACCTAGACAACTTTAAAGACAGTCTGCTGGTCGATCCGACATTTTACCAATAGATGATCGGCTTAGTCATGTATTTGGCGACCAGAACAAGACCTGACGTCAGCTATGCGATTAGTGCTCTATCGCAATACAACAAGGATCCAAGGGCAATCCATTTGCAAGCTGTAAAACGTGTGAAAATCTGATAATTTTACAGATGATTTATATGTTATTACAGAGTATTTGTGAAGTGTTATATTTAGTGATTGTAGTATTTTATTTGTTTTATTTACATTTTGCACTATTTCCATATTTGTCAGAGTCAACCCTCCTCAATCTTAATCCTTTAATTGAGGGTTTTCCCTTAGTTTGTTGAACTCCAGTTTTCCTGGAAATATGTGGGTCATCCACTCAAGACCCCTTTCTTTTGCTTTAAGAATAAAGTGTGTTACCCTTGTTTTTAAGACGTGTGGTTTTGCTTCATTTCTCTGCTCAAGACGCCATTTTATATTTCATGTATCTCCTCAAAACTAAAACATTATTTGTATCCAAGAACTAAAGAATTTATTACTAGGTTTGAACAATACTTAATTTTATTTTATTTTATTTATAGTGTCATGTTTGTTTACTTTTGTATTTACATTTATTGGCGCCAGAGGGCTTTTATCTGAATGTGTAGCTTCTCTCATGTCACGTGTATAGTTTTTCACTTTGCGACCTTGCAAACTGTTTTCAATCGATAGTACGCTGCTGCTATAGGCGCTTCAACTCTGTTTCCATCCCCCCCCCCTTAGTGCCAGTGGCTTACACAGAAGAATACGGAAGTAACGTATGGGTCTTCATTTATGGATGCCTTAAAATCCTTACAACAATTAACGTAAACAAGTCAATATTATATTCTAAAACATTTTTAAGTGACCATTTGGTGCCTATGCATGAATGTAGCATCATTTGAAGTTTTGAAGCAAGCCGAGCGACTCCACCCAGTGGCAGCCCACCAGCGTAATGGCACCATCCTTAACCACATTCAGTTTTAGGTTATGTGATGTAATGTTATGTTTTGTGTCTAAGTTGAGTTGCTTGAGCAGCAGTTGAAAGAAAGTGATTGCCAGTCTGTGTCTTAAACTACAACTGCTTTATTCTTGAGAGAGAGCAAGGAAGAGAACAACAGCACACCGATAGGTTACATAATTGTTAGGGGTCACGCATTGAAAGTAAGATAGTAATATAAGAGGAACTGCATAGGGGTAATAACAGGAGATAACATTTCACTGTGAAACACTGCAGACTTGTTTGTATATTCACTATTTAATATTTATTCACTCAGGAATATTTATTGCAACTCCGTTAAAGCGATTCAAAGAGAAATGCCAGGAAGCCGAACGGCGAAAGCAACCAATAATGACCAAAGCAACCTAATGGCGAAAGCAACCTATAATGCCGAAAGCAAACCAATTAGATGCCCAGAGAAGCCCTATGCAAACAATTCTGTTTTCTCACTGTCCTTATTTTTGATGACAATTTTGAGTGTAATTCCGGTTTTTATTCACATTTAAATTTTATCATAATATAAAGCTTCAGAATAAAATAACTTTTTTTTATTAATTATATATTTACAATTTTTTATATTTTATTATATCTTTTTCTGGTCCATTTCGCAACCCCTAGAAGACCTGAAACAGCATTCAACTGGTTCCGCCACTTGAATTCCGGGACTTTTTTGAATTAATTTGATATTTATTGTTTGACCCATATTCTCAAGCGTCACATGACCAGTCTGGGCAGCAAAGATTAGGAATAATCTCTTCCAGTTCGGCAAATGTGTCTTTTTTTCTATTTAAGTCTCGAATGAACGAAAAGAGAAAAAACGAAAGACCAAAACTACAACCAACGACACGTTTGCGACCATGCCAGTTGTGGTGATGCCGCTGATAAATTGTAGAGCGGCCGACGGAGATTGTGTGTAAGACGTACTTCAACCCACTCCATTGTATTTTAAGTCGAGTTTGGATTTGTTTTATTGCTCGCTTCAAGTTTGTATTTATTGTATATTATATTGAGATCACATATGTAGCAGTTAAATGTCTACATTGGTGTCTGACAAATCTTTCTCGCATTTCTACAGAAACGTCTTAGGTTTTTTTATGTATTTTTGATCAGTTTTTATTTCCATTGTTTGAATAGCACGATCAGGCATGTAAATTATTGGTTTTTCTATAACTTCACTTGTAGCTTAACCCCCTTGAATTAAACATGTTATTGTTATTTGGAACACACACTATATGGAATTTTTCTTTATGGTTTTAATTTTGTCCACTTCGAGAAAGAGGGATAGAAGAAAAACTCAGAGAGGCATTTTCCGATATGTTGGAAGCAAGTTATGATCCAGCTGATTCATCATTCCATTAATTCATTTTCTGATATATTGGAAGCAGCCGATTCATCATTCCATTAATTCGTGATGGTTTTAACAACAAACTTTGTTTGACAATGTTTACAAATTCGCGATTTTTGGAGAAACTCGAATGCAACACGACCCAGTACTATTCGGGTGAAGACGGTAGGAGTGAACTTAACTCATATCCACATATCCAAATATATCATCAAATGGACATCCAATGATGAACCCGAGCCTTAATATTTAATTGGGTGAAAACCGTGTGGTTTTACGGGATATTTGAAGTTGTATGTTTTGACCAATTGTATTACGTTTAGTTATGTATATGCATTTTAAATATGCACTTCATGGTTTTTTTTAATTTAATGTTTGTCTAATTCACATTATTGTTCGGTTTGAATTAATCTCATACTCATTTGTTATTGGTTTTATTTCATTTTTAAACCGGGGACTTTAACCCCTGATGCCCTTTCAATGTTTGGTATGTGCACTTATCATTAATTACACCCATCTGTTAAGGTGCAACTCTTTACGCCAATAGGAGCGTTTATTGTAAATTCACACTATCCAGTTGAACTCCTGCTACGAAGAAAAGTAGTTCCCCATAATTTTTAGTCTTTTCCAGAATAATAATGGTTGAAATGATGTACATTTAATGTTATATGTAATAAAACATGTTTTCCATCTTTGAAATAAAGTTTTATGGTATTTTTAATTAAAACAAATTTCTTTTTATTTTAGTGCTTGCTTTGTCTAGAAAGCACATGTTATTTGAATTTTGTATTAGTCTGGTGTTTTGGGTCTTTTTTTATATATCACTACACAAGTGAAATGGCTCGGCCAATGGGAGCCAAGCTTCCAGGGGGGCCTTTTGAGCGTTGAAAGAGTATAGTAGTGTAATTTTAGACTCAAGACTGTGTGCGTTTTCTTCCACTCGGACTGCCATTTTGAAAATTGATCAAACAAACTATTTAACTTCAATTCAACATTTGTTTATTGGGATTTTAGATTTTTAACAATTTAAATTGAGAACTACCGGTAGTCTCACACTTGACAAATTGTGCAATTGATGTGGAAGAACAACTACAGGATTACTAATCACATTAATGTCAAATTCTCCATCAAGTTCTGCTACTTTTCTTTCTGATTTATTTATAAGGATAAAACATTTCAGAGAAATTTATATCACAAAATTTGCTACGTTTTTTTTTTAAACTGAGATAGGTGATATCTTTTTAGCAAATCAGGGGATTTGAGTCAATTTGGAGTTTGCAGCAAACAAAGTTGATGTGAATTTGTTCCTCATTGATAAAAGCTAACACAATTAGGAAATTACCGAGAATTCACATTAAGAGGATAAATAAAAAAATCAAAATTTTATGATTTTGTCACTAGTTATTGTGAACGACAATTCGCAGCATTGTCAACTAGCCTTTATCAAATGATTTGGTATTTGATATGCTTCATTGTGAACACAGTTCATGTAAACCCCACGAAATTATGTCCAAAGTAATTATTTTTTTACTTTTGCTAAGCCAGTCGTACATACTAAAGTTGGCATGTGTTTTTTACTAATTAGAGTATGCTCTACTACTTTAGAATGGGTAATTGTTGTTGGACGGGACCCTCATTTTAACCAACACTCTTCCGAAACTTAGCAGGGAAAGAGGCAGCGAACAGACATCTCTTGCCGACCACAAGATGAGGTAGTAAATAATTAATCTGTAATGCCTATGACTGTTTATTCTAGGCATCATCTGACACTGAACCTGTGAAGTATTGTAAGGTAATAATTCACCAATAAAGTAAAATTGCTAATAATTTATTTATATAATTTAGAAACTCAAGTATAAACATACCGTACCGCCCCGTTTAAACGCCCGGGCGTTTAATTGTTTTTTTCCCAGCTGCTTCCCCGGCGCCTATTTGAAACCCGGCGCTAAATTGAACCCGGCGCATAACCGAAAATTCGCCGATTTTGCACAAAAAATGCCGATTTTTCGACCAAAATCTCCAATTTTTTTTACAAAAAATCTGTGATTTTTGGGGATCCGGCGCTTATTCGGGGCCGGCGCTAATTTAGTGAACCGCCGATGACTAAAAGGTAATCTGCCATTGTTGCGTTTGTGTATCCGGGATACATGCAACAATACGCACGACCAATGATAAATAAATTGTTGTACAGTATGCATTTAATATTTGAAGAGTTGTGATACCAAACCAATGAAGTATTTGTCTTTTCCGTATAGGTCCTTCCACGTGGTTAGGTATTTTAAAAAGTATACAATAGCAAACTTGTAAACAACCGCAAAACATTCGCAAAACAACAAAAACCTCTCTACTATTGCCAACCAAGGCAATGAACTGGGATTGTCTCCAAGGCCCAGATCATCAAGAGAGATGAACAAATATGACTGATCGCCACCCAGAATTTCCATAAAATATTTACCAACTGTAAACAAATGATTCCTGCAAACGTTAGATTAGCATTGCAACATGACAATTTTAATGGAATGCCCGTAACAGTATGTCCTTTTTGCCGTAGAAGATTCAGATACGTAAGATTTAATAATTTTTCTGCATAAAATTTATTTTTTAACTTTTCAATTGATTTTTTAGTCATTCAGAGGTCAGTTGCTCGGAGCCAGGTGGCGGAATGAAAACCAGATGCAACATTAACAACATTCTATTTTCTATTTAAAAAATTTTTTTTTTCAATTTACTTAACTAAAAGTTAAAAACTAAGTTGTGAGACAGACCCAACCATCGAAGGCGACTGGTTCACAGATCTTCTGGTTCCAAAGTTGCCACCAATTTTTTAGCACAAATCAATCTTTTATATAGTTTTGGTTAGTTATTTTTTTTGTAGATTGGAATGAGTATGCGAGTTTGTTATTTTTGATGTTTTTTCACTAATCCATTGTTTTTATTTACAGTTTTTATTGAATGGAGTCTGCTATATTGACATTCCGATGGGTGGTGAGGGGTCGTAATATGTTATGAATATCAAAGATTGACAATTGAAGTTTAATGCGTCCTCATCATTGTACATTGAGCGGACAAGTGAAACAAAAGAAAGTGACCACTCCAAATATGTAGGAGCGTCATCACGTGATACAAAAACATAAATTACACAATCAACGACATCAAGTGGTGATTTTCACATCAAATATTCCCAACATAATACCCCTCAGGACATATCGGGATGGTAACTTGGCTGCATAGTTCCATGAAGGCAGAGTACCTAGCAATGGTACATGTATTAAAAGAAAGCATAATGGGTTTTCCTCTATTTTTGAAAACTGCTGTCTGTGGGAGATGGTCAATTTTATTTATTTTATTTATTTTTTTTAGAAGTTGTAAGTGCGGCGTTGTGTCAGATTGGAGGGAATTACTTCCGCTTCTGCCACTGGCATCCTGTGTGTTTTGCCTTAGATGCCCGTGTTATAATCCGATCGAGCTTTCAGTAAGCATTGCTGTCAGACCAATAATATGTTCTTCTAATGATATAGAAACCACTAAAACGCATCATATTAGAATCAAACGTGGCCATTTCACACTAGGCGCATTCGAAAAGTCATTAAAACGAGTGTAAACGTGTTTACACTAGTTTTCACACGACATTTACACAAATTAATTCGTGTAAACGTCGTGTAAACTGGTTAAACGAAAACGGCCTGTACGCCACGTTTACGATTAAAATCTCTGTGCAACGAGTTTTCTCCTTCAAATCGGGTCTTGCTAGCAGCCATCTTAGATTTTTGTTAGATCGGTTGGAACGATTTCCATCGTAAGAACAATTTTGCAGCAGTTATTAGCCTCATTCTTGCAATCGAATGCGGCCGATGTTTGGCTCATTTGTGCGATCGAATGCGGCCGGTGTTCGATCGCATATGTACGATCGAATGCGGCCGGTGTTCGACCGCATTTGTGCGATCGAATGCGGCCGGTGATCGACCGTATTTGTACGATCGAATGCGGCCGGTGATCGACCGCATTTGTACGATCGAATGCGGCCGGTGTTCGACCGCATTTGTACGATCGAATGCGGTAGAACACCGGGCGCATTTGTGCGATTGAGGTGAATGTTCAGTCAATTTACCGTTTTTAAATAAATATTAATAATAAAAATAATTTAACTAAATTTACATTTTGTAATCATGTTTTTATAATCTCCTGTTCTTTTTAGAGTAAACAACAACACTATGGTTATTATTTGGGCTAATTTATTTACACTTGAATTTAGACTGAAATTTACACACAAATTTATTTTTAAACTCGAAAATTGGGTCGTTTAACTTGACATTTACATCATCAGTTGCACTGGTCGTTTAGTGCAAATTACTTTTCGAATGCACCTACTGTCATTTCAGGTGACTGGAATGTAGCTGCCATTTTTACCAAGTGGTTTAATGTCAACAGGACGGTGGCCTTAAGTCAGCTAATCTTAACCTTGAGTTAGAGGTGACCCCCCATCAACATTGTGGGGGTGATTGTGCTGTTTTGGGGGTGCAATGTCACCGGGATGGTGATAATGCGCTGTGTTCCAACTTCCAACATTTGTACGCCAAATTTGGATCACCGAATTCAAATAATTACGCACTTTGACATTTAACTGTTTTCCCCAATTTCACGTACAAGTCGAGTCTGGATGGCCAATATTCTACCAAGTCGGAAAAGCTCATCGTCGGTTCGATATTTACTTATCTATGGATATTTCCAACAAAATAGGCCTTTGTCGAACAATCCAATACACAAATGAGCTATTCTAATGTTTGGAATAAGAAAGGCAAGCCAAATGGAGTGTTTCCACACCGAACTCCATCCAACCCAAAGAAATCTTCGAGGATCCATTTTAACAACCAATATTCTTACTTCTTACCTATCACCCCCTATAACCGAATAAATCAATTCGATGACCAGGACTGAAGCCAACGCAGATTTTTATAAAGCGGCCGGCAGAGATTGTTTTCGAGTCGATGAAACGATCCGACCCGGTTTTTGAGACGCATCTCAACCCACTCTATTGTATTTCAAGTCCAGTTTGGATTTGTTTTATTGCTCGCTTTAAGTTTGTACTTGTATTTACATTATATGAGATTGCATGTGTAGCGGTTAAATGTCTAAAGAGGCCCAATGGTATCTGCCGTGAATCTTTTTTGTATTTCTGTTCAGTTTTTGTTTCCATTGTTTGAATATCACTATCTTCATTGAGTGCAGGCATGAAGATTATTGATTTTTCTATAACTTCACTCATAACTTAAACCCCCTTGAATTAAACATGTTGTTGTTATTGTTATTTAGAACTATAAGGAATTTTTCATCATGGTTTAAATTTTCTCCACTTCTAAGTCCAGTTAAAGTTTCCTACAATTATACCGATCACTCATAGTCATATGAAATTATTGTTACATGTGTTATATGTCATAAATACGTCGCATTACTCGCTGGACTTGTCCAAATGTGAAAATAGCAGTCCATATGCTTACACAGATGCATCCTGGGCAACAGACCTGTCACATTGCAAGAGTTTGAGGATTTATCTTGCATCTTGAAGGCACAGTCATCTTATGGGGGTGCAAGAAACCAACCTCCTTCAAAGTTGTTTTACCACTAAATTAGCCATTACAACACGTTATTACGTAGAATTTATGAAATTTAATGAAATGTGTAACACGGAAGTGCAAAAGTATATTTTGTTTGTTTGTTTGTTGCATTGCATGTAGTTCCATTGAGGCAGAGTACCTAGCAATGATAAATGTAATAAAGGACGCATAATGAATTTCCTCTATTTTTGAAAAATGCTGTGTGTGGGACTGGGAGATGGTCAACATATCCCGACCACCTTCGTACACAGATTCTCTCTCGTCAATATTTTCTTCTAACGATATAGAAAACACTAACAAGTGAAACGGGTGATATTAGAATCAGATACTATTTTATTAGAGACTGGTTCGAACGTGGTCATTTCACACTGTCAAAACTTCTAGATGAGTGGAATGTAACCGCCACTATATCTTCGCTAAGAAGGGGACGTTTGTCGTTTGGTGATCCCACAGTCACCAATAATAATGTTTCATTTTTATTAAGTTTTAAGTGTAAAATTAATATGTTCATGTAAGATATTAAGTGTTTAATAAACACCATTTATTTTTATTAAATTTATGATTTATTTATTGAGATTGCATGTGTAGCCGTTAAATGTCTACAGAAGCCCATTGGTGTCTGACAAATCTTTCTCGCATTTCTACAGAAACCTCTGAGGTTTTTTTTTATGTATTTTTCATCAGTTTTTGTTTCCATTGCTTGAATATGAATATCACTCTTATTTAGTGCAGGTAAGTAGAATATTGGTTTTTTCTGAAACTTGAATTCTAACTTAACTCCCTTGAATTAAACATGTTATTGTTGTTATTTGGAACACAAACTACATAGAATTTTTCTTGATGGTTTTAATTTTGTCCACTTCAATTCCACTTGAAGTTTTCTATGTTTACACCGTCAATAACCACTGAACTAGTTCAGAAACATTCTGAATTATTTTGAAGAAAAATAGCAAATTGACTGTTTGATGTCCCCAACGTTGTTGTCGAAGCCCTTATCAGCTTCAGACCAGGAAGTATCATTCATCATCATCTTTTTGATGTGATGCCGTTAGCTAACCTGGAACCAACATTTCACCACCACTAGAGAAACCATCGTCCTTCAGGAAGGGATTCCTCTTCATCCCTTAAACTTGAAGGAAAAACCAGACTTCGACGTGTATGGACCGGTATGTTTAATTGTCTGAAAACCGTGTGGTTTTACGGAATACCGTACCGCCCTGTTTAAACGCCCGGGTTCATTTAAGCGCCCGCCCCGTTTAAGCGCCTGGCAGTCATTGGCCCAAAAGTTTATAGGCGCCGGGCCCGTATAAACGCCGGGCTTCAAATAGGCGCCGGGTCAACGGGTACGTCCAGATAACGTGCCGAAATCTGCACATAAATTGACGCTATTCCAATTGTTGGCACTTCCAATCCAGGTGCCTTTGCTATTTCAGACCATTGATTAGCAAAATGGGACGTTTAGGTTAATATAAAATAAAAATAATAAAAATTTAATTCAAAAAATTTTTATTATTCCAAAAAAAATTTTTTTCTGCAGTAATCTAGATTTTTGTTGGGTTAAGCGCCGGTCCCGTTTAAACGCCGGGCTTCAAATAGGCGCCGGGAGGGTCGGTCAAAAAAACAAATTAAACGCCCGGGCGTTTAAACGGGGCGGTACGGTATTTATATTGACCAATTGTATTACGTTTAGTTATAGGTATTTTAAATATGCACTTTGTTTTTTTTATTCTAATGTTTGTCTAATTCATATTATTGTTGTTTGAATTTATCGCATACTCATTTATTATTGGTTTTATTACATTTTTAAATCGAGGACCAGTGCTGGACTGGCCCGGCAGGCTACCGGGAGCTTCCCGGTGGCCCGTGGCCGCTGTGGTCTGTCGCGGCCTGCTGTGGCCTGTCTCGACTTCATTAATTGTGGCCTGGACACTCAGATTTCTCGGCAATAAATTTGTTCCCAGTCTAGCCATGTCGGGGACTTCTGTTGCCCGTTCCATATTTGGTATGTGTTCCATCTTGAATTACATGCATCGGTTAAACGGGCAACTTGGCAACTTGGCAACTGTTAAACGGAGCTTTACACGCCTGATAGGAGGGCTTCCGATAAGAATACAATTGCAGCTCGTAGGATTCACATTAAGAGAATAAAAGAAAAAATCAAATTTTTATGTTAAAAAAAAAATCACTTTTCTGCCTATATCTCTGCAATGGAGCCAGATATGCAAATAGTGCACACGGGAATCGATTTTTCAGCTAACTTTACATATTTTCTGCTTGTTTTGGGCACTTTTTAAATTTTTGTATCCGATATGCTTCATTATCTATTTTATTGTGAACACAGTTCATGTAAACCAAATGATTCGTGCAAACGTTGCATTAGAATTGAAACATGACGATTTTAATGAAATGCCCGTAAGAATCAGATACGTAAGATTTAATAATTTTTCTGCATAAAATTTATTTTTTAACTTTTCAATTGATTTTTTAGTCATTCAGAGGTCAGTTGCTTGGAGCCAGGTGGCGGAATGAAAACCAGATGTAACATTAACAACATTCTATTTTCTGTTTAAAAATTATTATTTTTTTTAATTTACTTAACTAAAAGTTAAAAACTAAGTTGTGAGACAGACCCAACCATCGAAGGATTGGTTCACAGATCTTCTGGTTCCAAAGTCGCCACCAAGGGAATTTCTTTTTTATTACTAATTCAATTTTTTAGCACCAAGCAATCTTTTATATAGTTTTGGTTAGTTATTTTTTTGTAGATTGGAATGAGTATGCGAGTTTGTTATTTTTGATGTTTTTTCACTAATCCATTGTTTTTATTTACAGTTTTTATTGAATGGAGACTGTTATTGACATTCCGATGGGTCGTGAGGGGTCGTAATACCCCTCAGGACATATCGGGATGGTAACTTGACTGCATAGTTCCATGAAGGCAGAGTACCTAGCAATGGTACATGTATTAAAAGGAAGCATAAAGGGTTTTCCTCTATTTTTGAAAACTGCTGCCTGTGGGAGATAGTCAATTTTATTTATTTATTTATTTTTTTTATTAGTTGTAAGTGCGACATTGTGTCAGATTGGAGGAAATTACTTCCGCTTGTGCCACTGACACCCTATGTGTTTCGTTTTAGATGCCCATGTTATAATCCAATCGAGCCTTCAGTAAGCATAAGCATTGCTGTCAGACCACTAATATGTTCTTCTAATGATATAGAAACCACTAAAACATATTAGAATCAAATACTATTTTACTGGAAACTGTTTCAAACGTGGCCATTTCACACTGTCATTTCAGGTGACTGGAATGTAGCTGCCATTTTTACCAAGTGGTTTAATGTCAACAGGACGGTAGCCTTAAGTCAGCTAGTCTTAACTTTGAGTTAGAGGTGACCCCCATCAACATTGTTGGGGTGATTTTGCTGTTTTGGAGGTGCAATGTCACCGGGATGGTGATAATGCGCTGTACCAGGCCTTTGTGTATCAATCCAATACACAAATGAGCTATTCCAATGTTTGGAATAAGAAAGGCAAGCCAAATGAAGTGTTTCCACACCGAACTCCATCCAACCCAAAGAAATCTTCGAGGATCCATTTTAAACACCAATGTTCTTACTTATTACCTATCACCCCCTATAACCAAATAAATCGATCTGATGACCAGGGCTGATGCCAACGCAGATTTTTATAGAGCGGCCGACAGAGATTGTTTTTGAGGCGTATCTCAACCCACTCTATTGTATTTTAAGTCGAGTTTGGCTTTGCTTTATTGCTCGCTTCAAGTTTGTATTTATATTATTCTGAGATTGCATGTGTAGCGGGAAACAAGGCGCAACGTTGGTGGCTAGCCCTTAAGCCAAAGCCGAAAACATGGCAAGCTTAACCAGATTCGCACTCACTATCTTAGGCTGAACGCGCAAGAAAGTTAATATTCTTAATTTATTTATTAATAATTTCACCTTATTTCATTATGTCGAGAGAGTTGAAAAGCAGTGGGAATTTTTCCATCGTGCGCGACCCATTTGACGCGGAATGAATTGGCAACGAAGCAAACTGGACAACAATACGACCAGTTAAGATGGGCACGCGCGGAACAAAACGAACTTTTGTTAATTCAATGCCTGCAACATACAGGAACACCCTGACGAATACCATTGCTGGGGCCAATATACTAGGACTAACAACAACTGCCACGTCCACCCCAGCTAATTTTCTGGCGACGCCATCTTTCTTTTCACCAGAATTGTCAAGGATATCAATGGATCCCGTCACATTACAAACGGAAACACTATTGATGTCAGATATGCGCAATCAATTCTTTATCCAGGCTCAAGGGTTGCTACATGAAACGCCCACTGGTGTCTGACAAATC
Organism: Strigamia acuminata; assembly: GCA_949358305.1. Taxonomy (NCBI): domain Eukaryota; kingdom Metazoa; phylum Arthropoda; class Chilopoda; order Geophilomorpha; family Linotaeniidae; genus Strigamia; species Strigamia acuminata. The sequence continues at coordinate 45,445,667 of OX442314.1, forward strand.
TTTCTCGCATTTCTACAGAAACATCTGAGGTATTTATGTATTGTTCATCAGTTTTTGTTTCCATCGTTTCAATATCACTCTTTATTGAGTGCAGGAAAGAAGATTATTGGTTTTTCTGTAACTTCAATTTTAACTTAACTCCCTTGAATTAAACATGTTATTGTTGTTATTTGGAACACAAACTACATAGAATTTTTCTTGATGGTTTTAATTTTGTCCACTTCAATTCCACAGCGATAGTTCGGAAACATTCCGGATTTCTTTGAAGAAAAACAGCAAATCGCCCGTTTGATGAATAGAACTGCACAGACCCAACCAACCAAAGCGATAAAACCTTCCTTGTTACCCGGTAGTCTATAACCCGGGCCCGTCTTGCATGTGATGCCGTTAGCTAACCGGAACCAACATTACACCACCACTAGAGAAACCATCGTCCTTCTGGGAAGGGATTACTCTTCATCCCTTAACCTTGAAAGGGAAAACCAGATTTCTACATGTATGGACCGGTATGTTTAATTGTCTGAAAACCGTGTGGTTTTACGGAATATTTATATTGAGCAAATGTATTACGTTTAGTTATAGGCATTTTAAATATGCACTTTGTTTTTTTTTATTCTATTGTTTGTCTAATTCATATTATTGTTGTTTGAATTTATCGCATACTCATTTATTATTGGTTTTATTACATTTTTAAATCGGGGACCAGTGCTGGACTGGCCCGGCGGGCTACTGGGAGTTTCCCGGTGTCCTGTGGCCGCTGTGGTCTGTCGCGGCCCGCTGTGGCTTGTCTCAACTTCATTAATTGTGGCCTGGACACCCAGATTTCTCGGCAATAAATTTGTTCCCAGTCCAGCCATGTCGGGGACCCCTGTTGCTGTCATGATGGTTGAGCGATGGCTGATCGTATAGTGGTGAAAAATTACGAGTGGCTTGGGATCCAAAATCGAGACAACATCCAGCTGGGCCAACAACGCACCGGTGGGAAAGCGAGTTGTTTTACTCCTCGAGCATAATAAAAGCAGCAGCGATATAAAAAAGGTGTTTAATCATCAATTTTCTTTGTAACAAGCAGAGAGCACACTCACAACAATCTTGTGTGCTCCTGAACAATCAACTAAATAGAGAAGAATTCAGAAAAGCTCTCATGAACTTCCATACATCAGTATTTTTAACCAAACAGATAGACACTATAGGCTACCGTATAAGGTGCACAGAAATTCCAAAGAGAATTACACAAGAAAAACTACAGATAACTTAAAATGAAGTGATTCATAATGACCACAAAAGGTATTTTAAATTAACAGTTAACTCAACAGATAACAGGAATGTTTTAATCCTTTTAAAACATCCTCAAAGCATTTGGAAATGAAGCCAGCCAATAGGAAAGCATCACTCCATTACAACCGGTACTAATTAGACAAATGAATAGTTAAAAACTCAAATCTAAGTAAAAACTTTTGTAATCAGTTCCAATATTTTCTTATTAATAACAAATTAATTATCCAATACTAAAACCCTTGGTATTTGTCTAATTTCAAATGCAAACAATCATCAGGACTGTATCACACCAAAATGGCTTCCTCAATTAATACAAATTAATTGGTTAGTTAATTATAAAATTAACTCATGAGGAAAACCTGAGAGACTTAAAGAATCACTGGGATTGCAACTGGACTGTGTCAGATAAGAGCCCTTTTTAAATCTAATTTAAGATTGTAAATTAAAAACAATGAATTTTATTTTCTAGGAACTAATGATTTAACGTCCAGACAAGTGACTGGCTCATGACACTCCATGTTGCTGGAAACACCCCTGTTGACCGTTCAATGTTTGGTATGTGTTCCATCTTTAATTACATGCATCGGTTAAACGGGCAACTTGGCAACTGTTAAACGGAGCTTTACACGCCTGATAGGAGGGCTTCCGATAAGAATACAATTGCAGCTCGTAGGATTCACATTAAGAGAATAAAAGAAAAAAATCAAATTTTTATGATTGTCACTTTTTCTGTTAAAAAAAATCACTTTTCTGCCTATATCTCTGCAATGGAGCCAGATATGCAAATTGTGCCCACGGGAATCGATTTTTCAGCTAATTTTACGTATTTTCTGCTTGTTTTGGGCACTTTTTAAATTTTTGTATCCGATATGCTTCATTATCTATTTTATTGTGAACACAGTTCATGTAAACCCAACGAAATTATCTTCGAAGTAATTATTTTTTTACTTTCGCTATGCTAATGGTACAAAATAAAGTTGGCATGTGATTTTTACTAATTAGAGCATGCTCTTATAACGAGTAATTATTGTTGGATGGGACCCTCATTTTAACCATCACTCTTCTGGAACTTAGCAGTGAAAAAGACAGCGAACAGAATTGACTACAGGATGAGTTAGTAGATAATTTATCTATATTACCTGTGGCTGTTCATTTTAGGCATCATCTTACACTGAACCTGTGAAGTATTGAAAGGTAATAATTCACCAATATAGTGAAATTGCTAATAATCTATTTCTAGAATTTAGAAACTCAAGTATAAACATACTTGGTTTCAGTGTTCTGACAGTTTTTACTGTCAGTCTACATATAATTCCTAAGAGCCAACTGAACTGCCATAATGTACAGAAGGTAAAAAATATCTAATTCAATTTAACTCTTTTCAAAATGTGGGTTTACAAAACTAGAAATGTTATAAATGCCACATTTACGAAAATGTGGGCTTACAATATAAAGAGAAATGCAAATGCCACATTGATGTATAATGTGGACTTACAATACAAGGAAAATTCTAAGTATGGGCTTACAGTAGAAAAAAATAATATCAATTTTAAAAATGAAGAAAATTAAACACTAAAGAAATGAGATAAATATCTGCTGTCCAACTTATCAAATCAATATACCATTTTTGAAAAATTTGACTTGTCAAAATATCCGCCATGATAATTGCAAATGCGGTGACATTTTTCACCTTTGGTCTTCAAAATATTTCACCAAAAGAACGGCTATGCAATGACTGAGAAACAATTGAATGAAGTTAAAACAAATTTACCAAATTAATGGTAAAATCTATCGGAAAATTCGACATGAACAGTAAAATCCAACGTGGCGTGTCGGCGTGCCTCCATTCCAAAGCGATGGCGAGTTAAACGGGGTTAACTTTGTGTAAACACGGGTTATGACATCGGCGCCACCAATCCCCACTCTCCTTCAATTCCGCCAATCCTGTCGCTCCATGTATTTTCACCACCAGACGGCGCGAAATTCAATTTTGCCATTTGTTGTGCATGTTTTTTATCGCCGTACTGATTGAATACGACTATTCAAGGAATGATCCAATATAATTGCTACAACTGCGCCAACTAGCGACAAATTATGACATCTGTGCCTGTTATGATTCGGTCAATAATAATCATTAACACTAATAAACATGTAAATGATCGTATATTTTTATTGTGAGTCGTGTGAAAACTGAAATAACATTTACAATATATTGACAACTAACAATATATGCACAAATGTAAAAATACAATATTCACAGCAAACGAGCAATTCAAAAAGAACATTAAGAAGAGACATGATGAACATTTGGTGAAAAGCTTAATTATTATCGTACGAGTTGTAACTTTGACTAACGCCTGGAGATTAAAAGCAACATTTATCTATTGAAATCAATTCGTGTGTCATTACTGGAGATCTGACAGTGCCAACACCTCAAACATGGCAGAGCATTCCGACGATTCCGACAATTCCGACGTCCGTATATTAACCCAAAAAGGACTGGAATTCACCTTGCGTCAAGTGTAGCTGGAAATGATGAAAATTTATTGATCAGTCCATTCAGCATTAGCGTGGCGCTAGCTATGACTCTAGCTGGCGCCAAAGAAAACACTGCAAAACAGATGAAAGATGTCCTCAAGTTGGGATAGTCATTCGCCACCGATTCATCCATTCACGAAGCATTCCATGAAATTATTGATTCTCTTCTGGGCTCACAGGATTCTCCCATCAAATTACACATTGCTCATCGCATGTACGTCCACAACGATGCAAACATTTTGGCAGACTTCAGAGGCGTATTGGAAGAACATTACAATACTTCGTCGACTGTCGTTGATTTCTGTTCAGACGCTGAAAAAATTCGATCAACAGCTGGGATGTTTTCCAGACATTGCGAAGGCGCTGATGAGCCTGAATTTAGAGCAGACCATCCTTTCCTCCTATTCATCAAAGATACTCGAAGTGCAGGCCTAATTGTACATATTAAGTTGCCACTTGTTGAAACTATAAAGATAATGAAAAATTAAATAGTTGAAAAATGTTGTCGATAAAAAAGTCAAACCTATTGAACCTAGTCACAAATTGTATTCATTGTTGAATAAAAAAAATTAAATTTCAAGCAAACTAAACATTTTGTTCTATATTAACACAATTTCAAAACTTTAGATCACCTAAAACGGAGCTCGTTGCTGTGGCAAATGGTGGTGAAAATAGATGGAGCGACGGGATTGGCGGAATTGAAGGAGAGCGGGGATTGGTGGCGCCGATGTCTCCCATGTGTAGAACTACAGAACAATTCCCTACATTTTTGCATTTTTTGTTTCTTCGATGAAATTAATGCAAACAGTAAAATTTGTTGAATAAATTCATGTAAATAAATAAAATAATTATCAATAAATTCTTGTTTTGTGTGTCAGTTTTTAAATTTCAAGACGCCTTCGTCATCTTACAGTCGCCATCTAGTGGCTCACATTATAACTATTTACATCAACACCACACTATTTATCAGCACACTATTTACTCTATGCTATTTATCTGCTATTTATTCATTTTCAGTTTGTTTCCAACTTAAGAATTCAGAAAACTGGATTTACTGGGAATTAGAAAAAAATTATTTCATCCAAAAACAAAATCTGGCATAAACTCGTAATTAGACCTTACAAAACCACTATTAATGGAGAGAAAAATCATAAAATTATTTTAATTTGTTGGAACAAGTTTATTTTTGTTCCTTGCACAAATATTTTCTACAGCATTTGTCTGAAAGTCGCACAAAAATGCATTTTTTACTAAAGATTATTGAACATTCAAAACCATATGGCCTCTTTCGGCCACCGTACTGTCAAATAGTACCTCTAAGCATAGAGTATCGGTCTTTGTTTAGTTGTTGATGCTCTCAGCAGAGCCAAGCGCGCGTTAAATATTTTAAGAAAAAAATGGTGCCGGGCAGCTTATTTATATCACTTATCTCGTTTCTATGGATATCGACAACAATTTCACGTGCGTAACTCACTTTTAGCAAGAGATTCTCGTTGATTTTAATTTATTTCTTCAATAGTTGCCTGCCGAATTCCGTTCGTAATACAAGGCCATTGGTTTTCAAGGGAAAATGGTGTCAACACGGTTACGGAATTCGATTCAAATTCGATGACAAACAGAGGAACGTGTTTAGACATAGGAAACACGAATAATGACAATTTTACATTTGTTTTTCAGACCAAGTATTTTATTTTTATTTTTTTCTTTCGGTGCCAGAACGAGGGTGTTATAGGCGGGCGGTGACAAATGATCAGCGGTTAAATCGATGGGCGGTGCCGCTGAGGCTGTTTTGCATTTTGTGCTTCTTTTTGCATGTAATGTGCCAGTGTTTTCGGTTTTAAAGTGCAGTTTTGCATACTGGTAGTGTTTTTGAATAGAATATTGAAGGTTTATTTCGTGGATATGGATTTTATTTGTGTTAAGGAATGTTCATTTCTGGTAGAAATGTCAGTTTGTGGTGAAAATGGGGTTAATTTTGGTGTAAAAAGTTTATTTTCGTAATTGGAAGTGAAGTTTTGTGGCTGAAAGGACTAAAAATACGTGAGAAATTGTTTGTTCGTGTAAAAATTGTCAATTTCGGAATGAAAACCTTAAATTTATGTCCAATAATGTCTAACTTTTGCTCAAAAAAATTCTAATGTGGTCCAAAATGGTCAAATTATTGTCTAGAAGGTAAAATTTAATCCAAAAATGTCAAATTTGCTCGAAAAATGTTAAATTTAGTCCAAAAATGTCAAATTTAGTTCATAAATGTCAAATTTTGTCCAAATTTTGTCTAAAAATGTCAAATTTTGTCCAAATTTTGTCTAAAAATGTCAAATTTTGTCCAAATTTTGTCTAAAAATGTCAAATTTTGTCCAAATTTTGTCTAAAAATGTCAAATTTTGTCCAAATTTTGTCTAAAAATGTCAAATTTTCCAAATTTTGTCTAAAAATGTCAAATTTTGTCCAAATTTTGTCTAAAAATGTCAAATTTTGTCCAAATTTTGTCTAAAAATGTCAAATTGTGTCTAAAAATGTCAAATTTTGTCCAAATTTTGTCTAAAAATGTCAAATTTTGTCCAAATTTTGTCTAAAAATGTCAAATTTTGTCCAAATTTTGTCTAAAAATGTCAAATTTTGTCCAAATTTTGTCTAAAAATGTCATATTTTGTCCAAAAATGTCAAATTTCGTCCAAAAATGTCAAATTTCGTCCAAAAATGTCATATTTCGTCCAAAAATGTCAAATTTCGCCAAAAAATTATCGAAATTTAGTCCAAAAATGGTGACGGGTCATTTTTGATCTTAAATAACACAATTTGTCGTAAATATTGTAATTTTGCACTTATTTCGTGCATAAAACAGCCTCTCAAATTCATTCTGGCGTCTACTGAGCCCCGAACACTCACTATCTCACCGAATATTTCTTATTAATCGAATCAACTCCTCAATTTTTATCACACTTTTTCTTTTTCTTTTCAGTAACTGTTATTCATGTGTTCGCATTTTAGTCCGCACAATCAACCTAGTGGAGAAATTAGAAAGTACAATCCCGAATTTCATTAAATTAAATTAAATTAAACCATTTTCATAATAACACTTTTCAATTTCGCAGCCGAATGCGTCAATTTGCCGTTCGGTACCCCACCAACCCTGTCGGAAGTGTGCAAATACCTCGACTCGACGCAGAACATGATAACGATGTTCAACGAGAACCCGACGCCATTGAATTGCCGCTCCAGCTTGGAAGGTGTTTGGCATTTCGCGTACCAGCGCCGCGACATGTTCACCGGCGAGTGCGCGAACCGCGAGGCGAACATCACGTCGTGCCAGACCCCTGGCACGCAGTTTAACATAGAAAATCAGCAGTTTATTATTAATTATAAGAAATGCGAGGGAATGGATAAAAGTATCGATGCTGGTGAGTGCAGTTTTATTTATTTTTTAGGTTTTTGAGTAAAATGTGTTGATTTCTTTCATGATTTTTTTGCAGATGTTTACTATAGTTGTTTGGGCGATTGGTTTGTGGATAAAAATCACTATTTTGCAGCTGTGAACTCGAAGGAGTCGCGAAAGGAGGAAAAATATCGATGTTTTGTATGTATAGAATTGTGAAATGTTATTGCCATGATGTGAAATGAAATTGCATTGTTTTTGGTGTATCTACGTTCATTTCTGCACGTAGAAGTGATGGTTAGGTTTATTTTTACACGTTAAGATGCATTTTACACCAAACAATGCATTTTTTGCACAAAACAAATAAATTTTTGCATCAAACAATGCATTTTTCGCATCACAAAATGCATTTTTCGCATCACAAAATGCAATTTTCGCAGCAAATAATGCAATTTTTGCATAATACAATACATTATTTGCTACAAATGCTTATTTACACATGGATAACACCTATAAATGCTTATTTACACATGGATAACACTTATAAATGCTTATTTACACATGGATAACACCTATAAATGCTTATTTACACATGGATAACACCTATAAATGCTTATTTACACATGGATAACACCTATAAATGCTTATTTACACATGGATAACACCTATAAATGCTTATTTACACATGGATAATACCTATACATGCTTATTTTCACATGAATAATATCTAGAAACGCTTGTTTTTAATGTTTACACTTGGATAACATCTAGAAATGCTTATTTACACATAGATAACACTCATTTCCATGTATTTGCGACATACAATTCAAATTTACACGTAGAAAAGCTTATTTACACATAGAAATGCATTATTATATTATTTTTGTTTCTAAAATGATTTTATTTTTATTTTTTTTTTTTAGTTGAAAAATCGTGACGACGATTTATACCTTGGAATCTCAATTACCCCGGACTGCAGCGTGCTTAAAACTCCACAAGAAAGTCCCGAGCGGCTTCATTTAACCCCTGCCAAAGCCGAGATTGTCATTCCCGGTTGCAATTTCCCACAAAATTTCACCGGCTCATGGATCAACACGGCAAACATCGACGCCGAGGTGGTCATGAATACTACGCACATCATTGAAACGTGGCACCCGGACACTTACCGATATCGAAGACACATCTACGTGTGCCAAGAGCAGCGCGGAAGTCGCTACATGTTGGCCAGATTGGGTGTTGACGGATGGTAACTTGAGTAGTTTTTCACTTTGCTGTCTGTCAGGGGCCCCAAAATTTAATATTTTATCATTTTACAGATTTATTGAACTCCTTCATATTTTTACGAGACCCCAAATTAAGGGTGCGTTTGAATCGGTTTAAAAATTTCGGATGGATAAACCAATTATCCAATCCTATCTGTAAAAAAAATGGTGGCCCATCCAATCCTATCCTGATTCAATTCAAACAGACTGCGGATTGTGGATAGAATCGAGTCCCAAACATCTAAACGTCTCAAAATGATGAATTAAGTGCAAAAATGATCAAAAGCTGATGAATTAAGTGCAAAAATGACCAAAAACTGATGAATTAAGTGCAAAAATGACCAAAAACTGATAAATTAAGTGCAAAAATGACCAAAAACTGATGAGTTAAATGCAAAATGACCAAAAACTGATGAATTAAGCACAGAAATGACCAAAAAAAATTGAATCATGTGCAAAATTGACCAAAAAAAGTCGAAAAGTGGGGAAAAAAAGTTTTTAAAATTATGTGCATTTAAATCCCTCACTTTGGCATAAGCACCACAAACTCAAAAAAAATTTATTTCATTTACAGCAAAAAAATTTTGGATTATAATGATCGGTTTTGGTTGTTTTCCCCAATCCTATCCAGAATATATGGATAAAATTTTGGATTATCCAATGCGATTAAAAAAAAATCGGATCGATTTGGGACCATCCGAATCCGACTCAATTCAATCCGAACTCGGTTTGTATCCTATCCGACCGCACCCTTACCCCAAATATGGAGCCCCATATTTCCTGTACATTTTGGATGGGCCAATTTTTTTGTGGTGGGTTGTTGGGCTCCGTATTGTCACGCGTACAAGCAGTACTGTAAACCAGCGGGCTTTGACTCAACATGTTAAATAATTGAATTTAATGTTTAATTTTTCAGTCAAAAGGATTACATTTGCTATGAATTTCTCGCTCGGCATCACAATATCATTCGGTTCAGAAAGGGAAATGCGATGTGGATTAATCGATTCCATACTGTCTGTTCGTGGGTTTCGTTCCCAAACAAACTAGATTGGAGTTACAACATCATGATTTGTAAGTTTTTTTTTTTTTTTTTTTTTTTTTTTTTTTTTTTGGTTTTAAAAAAATTGTGTAAATTGTTTTTATAGTGAAGGATCCGATACCGATCCGGTGTCCGATCGCCGGGAAATTCAGGTTTGATCAGCGGGGCGACATTCCGTTCACGACGCGAATCAGGGGTGGAATTACGCAGTCGCCCCGGCCTAACGTGTATTGCAAGGAAAATATATCGGATTTTTCCGTTTGCGATGGTGACCAGCGACAAATTTTAATCGATGCCAATTATTGCTTGTCGGTGGATTATCTGGGCCGACCAGTCGACATTTACAGTAAGTATGATTCTTTTTTTTGAGAAAAGAATATTTTTATGCGAAATAAACCAATTTATGCATTAAAAGCCAAAAAAATTAACTTTTATGACATCAAAAAATGCATTGCGACACCAAACAGAGCATTTTTATGGAAAAAAATGATTTATGCTAAAAAAAAATCCATGCTTAAGCCTAAAAATCATATTTTCGTAATGCTCAAAGAATGCATTACAGTACTAACAAAAATCATTACAGTGCTCAAAAAATGTATTTTTAAGCTCAAAAAATTTATTTTTCAGCTCAAAAAATTTATTTTTAAGCTCAAAAAATTTATTTTTAAGCTCAAAAAATTTATTTTTAAGCTCAAAAAATTTATTTTTAAGCTCAAAAAATTTATTTTTAAGCTCAAAAAATTTATTTTTAAGCTCAAAAAATTTATTTTTAAGCTCAAAAAATTTATTTTTATTTCTATTTATTTGTATAACCATTTATCTTGTATTCTAGGTGATCCCGATTACATCATGAGCTGTGTTGGCTTTTGGAAAGAGAATCTCCGCTCTTACTTAATCACAACCGATGAGGAAGACGCGTTCAATCGCTTTCGTTGCTGGGTCTACCAGAGAGCCGATTTGAACAGTGTCATGATGTCATACGGCGTCGGTGACTATTGCAACACTAATCAACGCGTAGACAGCTTCAACTTTTCCGAAGGAGCCTCCACCGCCATCTACATGACGGAATACGAACGCGAACGTAAGTCCCGCACAATGCGAGCACGAAACGATCATTTTCCTTTATTCAGTTTTTGATGAGGTATGAGGTAAAGGAGGAAAAGGAAAAACGGGTAATTTTCTTATTTTCCATTTTTCTTATGGAAAATTCAACAGGAAAACGAAAAAAGAAAAAAGGACCGTTTTTCTTATTTTCGTTTTCCTGTTGAAAACCGATAGGAAAAGGAACAAAGGAAAATGCTCGCTTTTTTATTTTCCTAATTTCATTTTCCTAAAAAAAATTTTTCCAAGATTCTTTAATTGAACTACAAATTCTTTAATTAAACTACAAATTCTCTAACTAAACAACAAATTCTCTAACTAAACTACAAATTCTCTAACTAAACTACAAATTTTCTAACTAAACATAACACTTATGAAATACAAAACTATTTAAAGCACACGGACAAAATGCAAAATAAAACGCTATACTTTATACACAAACACAGTGCACCACTCACACAAATTCAAGGGAAATTTTGGGTGGGGTCCAAATTCGGAGTTTCTCCGACTGCTCCCAACTGATAACTTTCGGTAACTTCCATCTCTTGCCTCACCTTCTCGACTTCCTGTGCCATCAGTCGAGCTGCTTTCTCCCGGCTCATCACTTCGGGGCCTTCGTCCACTCTCTCCTCCATCAAGTAATGCGGAGGTCGAGAAAAGGGTGGTCGCCCGCACATCAACTGATACGCGTTGTAGGCAACCAAGTAGAGATAAGGCTGTTTCGAGAAAGCATCACTGACAAGACCTTTCCAAAGGATTGTTTGCGGCTGATGAACACGATTGAAGAGCAAAATTGCTTCGTCCCAGGCATCGCATCGCAGATGGTAGAAGGGGTGAACGCTTGCTTCTGACAGCACCAGATGCCGAGCATCCCGAATAACTTTAAGATGCTCCGAGAAATCCTCGGACGCGTTTGCGGCGTTCAAGATCGCAACACTGATGTTGTACAAAAATATATAAAGCGGGCGGATGATGCTTCTGGTGCGCGCCATCCAGGCTGCTGCCGTAGTTGGCTCCTTGCCTTCCCACTGCGGGATTACAAAAGCCCTCGAAGATGATTCTGGTCGTAATGGCATGGTCGGACTCGCGACAGGTACGGGGTTCGACACAAACGGTTCCTTGGGCCTAGCCATCCACAAACGAGTCGGGGCGTCGTCTCGCAAATCTTCGTTCAATTGCAGTTTTGCTGCTATCGTATGTGCACTAAGCACGGTTGCGGAGTCAGGGTTGCGTGCCATGACTTCCCGTGGCTTCTCCGAATGCGCTTGTCCCGCTGGGTCCACTAAGACCTGGCACTTGTCGCACAAACTCCAGCGCTTCTTCCCATCCGCGAGTGCACTGGTAACGGTGATGGCTCGTATTCCTCGGCGCCAAGGTTGACCCTGGGGAATGTAACCCTTCCCCAAACAGTTGATGCACACATGAGCGTGCATCGAGCCGCAGGCTCCTGACATCCAGCCGCATCCTACACAGACTGGGCACGACTGGTTGACCACGGTGTCATATTTGGTAACTTGGTGCGCTATCCCTCGGCTGATGTCCTCTGCGCACCTGCGCCGTCTCTTCTCCAGAGCACGGGCTTGCTCAGGCGTCACAACCTTGGCAGCAAGTGGACGAGCTGCGTGGCGATTCAAATTTTGCGTGTTCGAGCTTGTGCTGGGACGAGGGTCCTCCGACTGACCATGCCCATAGGCGTAATGTTCCTGCTGGCCTAACGTGGTCACATATCGTTTGGCTCCACGACGATGGGGTTGTACGACTTTGGCCTCTTCGACCCCAGACCGATTTGGGGCTGATCGTGACAAACGCGGATCAGTACGTCCAACTCGTCGGAGACTTTTGTTGGGTCTCGTAGGAGCCATTTAGCTATAAAATCAAAGATGTTATGTCAGTAAATTTGCTACACCAAATTTCAATACACTCAAAGATAACTTTATCTGCTGATTGAAATGTCTGGAAACGTAAAGAAAGCTGATAATCTTATTATTTGCGCAGAGAAAGCAAATTAGCATAAATAAAAGGAGTAACAAGAGATTTTCTTAAATCGTTATCACAACAACAAAATTAATTTGAACAAACTAGATGAAAATTAAATTTGTAAAACAGATCAATTTAAAATTATATCAAATTCGGTGAAATATTCAGAGGTGTGATCACGTGTTTAATGTAGGAGGATAAAACTAAAGACCTTGGTAAAAGGGATCACATTTCGCGCTCTAGTGGCAAAATTGCTCAAACGGCGCCATGTTTGGAAGATTTTGCACTTCGTAAAAGATATAACCAAACTAAAAATAAGGCGGATGCTCTTATAAACTAAGCTTATTTGGGTTAACTAACCTATTTTCTTGGATTTAAAAATATGCGGGGGTCAAGTGCCTATGAAAAATCATAATTAAAAGATGCGCTAAATTCTCCGTCGCTTCGTGCGTTCATAAGTTTCGATTTTCAAACAGCAAATAAATTTCTTTGTTCTTCAATACTTAACAAATAGTTACTTACAGTTACAATCGGTACAAAGCGAGAGTTTTTGGAGCAAAGACGATTGTTTAAACGGGCAAGAAAAGCCTATTCTCGAGCGAACGGGTGTGCGGACGTGTGGTGTCGAATGAACTCGGGGTGTGTGGGTATTGTTCACTTGAAAACACCCAACGAATGACGTCATAAAAAGTGCTTTTCCGTATCTGTTCTCGAGAAGTTGTTGATACGAGATACAACTACTACTTTTTAATTGTTTAAATAAATGCTCAGATAGCAACTCTAGTTGCTAATTAAATGTTTATGGTTGATGTGATGGAATATTCTCTACGAATATTTTTATTATGAAAATCCTAACTTTTTCAAGTTTTGAGGCGTTGTCATCATTCTTTAGTCCGTGGTTGGTAAATTGAGAAATGATGACGTCACGTTACCGATGCTCAGTGCTGGAAGCTGCAAATTTGTTCAAAACGGACTTTATCCAACTCTGCTCCGTGGTCTTAGTTTTAGTCTAACAAATTTCAGTGGGTGTGTAGCGGGTTTATTTACACTTTTAGATATGTAAATTTATGTTTTAATTGGAACAAACGGAAATTTTTAATTTTGGGTTGTTTGTAAAACATTTTGTTGGAGTTTGTTGTCATTAGAGAGGTTCTGCCAGGCATTAGACGGGAACGGCGCTTATTCGAAGCCCGGCGCTCATTCAGGCCCGGCGCATAACTGAAAAATCGCCGATTTTTTGCTAAAAATGACCATTTTCGTAGAAGTCACCGATTTTTTGCTAAAAATGACCATTTTCGTAAAAGTCACCGATTTTTTTGCTAAAAATGACCATTTTCGTAAAAGTCACCGATTTTTTGCTATAAATGACCATTTTCGTAAAAGTCACCGATTTTTTGCTAAAAATGACCATTTTCGTAAAAATCACCGATTTTTTGGTACCCGGTGTTTATTCGGGGCCAGCGACAATTACTGAAATGGCCGCTTAATGCCCGGCGTTAAATCGAGGCAGTACGGTATATACTATTGTGTACTTTTGATTCTGTGAAGGTGGATGAAGGTACGAATAACTTTAATAATACATTTATCCTCGTTCTTATATTTCACATTCAAATTTACCACTTATTCGTATTCACGCCATCTAGTGGCAACATTGAGCACTGATAATTATGGTTTCATAACCGTCACACCTTTTACCTCGTCGAAACATGACAAAAGGAAAACGAATGATCGTTTCAAGCGCGCATTTACAAACTGCAGGCGCTTCAGGAATCCCTGTAGTTTGTAAATGTGTGTTCCGCGCGCCAATTGTGATTTTGATTTAATCATTTTGATCGTTTCAGGCGACGATTGTCCCATGTTTTTCGATGACGGCGGAAACCCGTGGGGAACCGCAACAGACAATGTGAAAGTTTTCCATTACGACGACTACTTAAATGATGAGGGAAGTTTAATCCTGCCATTTTTCACGTCCCTTGTCATCGGCATCGTGATGTGCGCCTTCATTTCGTAGCTGTAACTGTGTAATATATATCGTCGTCCGTCCAAATGTACCGAATTCACAAGTCGGTTTTTTGTAACTCTATATTTTTCTTGTCATTTAAATAACGAGACATTTTTGTCACGATTTTCAGCTATTTTTTTTTTTTTTTTGTGAAATATAATTATTTTCAAAGTGTTTAAATTGGTTTAACAAATACTTAATTACAAAATATGTGGATCGTGACGTTAAGACATATTAAATTAAGAAGCACTGGATTTTTATTGAAGGATTTTACGAAAGGAGGTGTTTAAAAAACGTGTCTTTTAAGGCATTTGTTGTTATTCAGGAAAAAAATTGTTGTAATAAATTTTTCTATTATGCAAAATATTACATGTTACTATTAGTGATCACGGAAATAGAATAAATTTTTACATTTTTTAAAGAAAAGATGGCTACACATTTCTATTTTTTTACAATTTATACAGTGGTTCATATAGAAAAATGCTTGGTCTATATTTTTTTTTTCTGCCGCCAAATTTTTAATAACTTATTTTAACACTAGATGTCGCTAAACCAAACAATACAACCCAACAAACCCACGCCATTAATATATTATTAACATGTTGAGTTATTTATTTCTTTTAATTTAGTATATAGGTATGATTAGTCTTAAGATATACGCCGGTAATTTAAATTTCTAGTAATTATATTTCGATTTTGTGTAATAATGAATGAAGCAAAAAGTAAGATTCTCCTTGTTCAGATATTGTAAAGTTTTCCACGCATTACGAATCGAATATTGCAGATGTTTTAATTCGTTCGTCAAAATCGGCTCCGGTTGCTACTGTAACCAGCGAGAAAGTGTCGATAAAATCAACCCGCAGTTCGCTATCGCTCGTTGATTTACGATTGGTTGATTCCTTGCAAGTGTTGGAAGTGAAATCCTTTCCGAATGTGTTTGTAGGCAAACATGGCCGAACTACCGGAACCTACAACGGCGAATTAGATGAACAATTGCTTGTGAGTGCGAAGACGTTGATTCGAAATGAAATTTCAAACACTTTTCTTTCGCATTTAGAAGTCCATACACAACAATCTAAACCTGAAGGAACTCTCGTATATTGATGTCCATGGGAAACATCTAACTCGAGTATAATTTCTTCTATATTTTTTTTACTTTTCTTGAGATTATCTTAAATTATAGTCGAATCTCGTTATAATGAACCGCGATATAACGAATACTTAAAAAAGGCTTGGTTGGTTGGTCAGAAAACACCATGTTAAAATTTTTTGATATGGCAAACTTTCGTTAAAGCGAACTTTCGTTATAGCGAACTTTTGTTATAGCGAATTTTCGTTATAGCGAACTTTTGTTCCAGCGAACTTTCGTTATGGCAAACTTTCGTTATGGCAAACTTTCGTTATGGCAAACTTTCGTTATGGCAAACTTTCGTTATATCGAACCTTTGTTATAGTGAACTTTCGTATAGCGAACTTTCGTTTTTGTGAACTTTTGGAAAAGCAAACTTTCATTATAGCGAACTTTCGTTACAGCGAACTTTCGTTATATGGCGAACTTTTGTTATAGCGAACTATCGTTATAGCGAAGTTTTGTTATACGAACTTTCGTTATAGCGAACTCTTGTTACAGCGAACTTTCGTTATATGGCGAACTTTCGTTATAACAAACTTTCGTCAAAGCGAACTTTCGTTATAGCAAACTTTCGTTATATGGCGAACTTTTGTTATATGGCAAACTTTCGTTGTATGGCGAACTTTTGTTATAGCAAACTTTCGTTATAGCGAACTTTTGTTATAGCGAACTTTCGTGAGAGCAAACTTTTGTTATAGCGAACTTTTGTTACAGCGAACTTTTGTTATATGGCGAACTTTTGTTATAGCAAACTTTCGTTTTTGCGAACTTTCGTTATATGGCGAACTTTCGTTATAACAAACTTTCGTCAAAGCGAACTTTCGTCAAAGCCAACTTTTGTTATATGGCGAACTTTCGTTATAACGAATAAATTTCTTGGGTTTTTGCGATTCGTTATAACACGGCTCGACTGTAAGATGTTTTTCAAACAGGTTGATAAAAACATATTCAAACTCTGCAAAAATCTAATCGGTGTTAATGCGGGTGAAAATTTATTTGAATTAGGTATTAATGTCATTTGCAGTGATTGACATTTGTAACTGTTAGCAGAGTTTTTCAGACACGGATGGGAATTGCAAGAACTGCTTCTACCTCTCAACAAAATCACAGTCATTAACATTAATCCAGGGGACTTTGCAAAACTAGTGGTAAATAAATAAATTACTACTGATGTGTGTCAGGAATAAATGGAGGAATTAATTATTTAATGATTTAATTATTTTCTTTTAGTATCTTGATTTGTCTTGCAACGACGTGACTCCGGCGGCCATTTACGCGCTGGGACATCTCAATTCGCTGAAAATATTGAATCTGACTGCGAACAACATCGAGTTATTGCCAAGCGGGTTAAACACAACGAGTTATCCGCAGTTGAACGTTCTAATTCTGGATTCCAATTCCATATGTCACCCAAACAATATAAAAATTTTATCTCGACTTCCAAGGTAGGACTCCGAGTAAAAATTAATTTTTCCTTTGTTTTAAAATTAATTTAGTTTGAGGTACCTGAGTTTGGAGCAGAATGGGATTTGGTGTTTACCTTTCGTCGAAACCAAAGCAACCATCGACAGCGTGTGGATGGAGATGAAGAAATTAGGTGTGAAGGAAGTAATGCCGAACGAAGCAATCTTAAAGATCAAACCAAGATCCTTTGATAAAAAGACAACCCTGCAAATACTGAAGAAATCAAACAGATTTTCAAAATTCATACACACTTCAATGTTGAAAGTGACCAGCTGGAAACATATTGGAATTTACTTGCGGGATGAGAAAAACGAACATTTACCATTTCCAAACCTTTGCCAGTTAAATCTAAAGCAAAACAAGGTAAAGAATAAATAAACAATCCCCAGAATGAGCATTTTTGGTTGGATCCACCAGGTAGAGCAAAAACTCACTGATAGTTGTGACAAATTGGCATTTTGTGAGTGGCGGACAGGGCTGGACTGGGAACAAATTTAGTGCCGGGAAATCTGGATGTTCGGGCCACAATTAATCAAGTCGGGATGGGCCACAGCAAGCCACGACGGGCCACCGGGAAATTCCCGGTATCCCGCCGGGCCAGTCCAGCACTCGTGGCGGACAGACATCGCATGTAATGAGGAATGCCGTGGTGATGGTGGACGCATCTCACTTAGATGAAAACAACAACTAGAAACTATATTTGAGAGTGTTCGGACGGAGGCCACGTGGTCAGGGGAGGGCCAGGAGACGCGAGTCGCCACGCCGATCAGTCCGGTCGCTATCGCAATCAGTTCTGGAGAGACGGTCGGAATGCGACTGTTCACCATGCTGGCTGTGTAACAACTTAGGGGCTACTACAGAGCCCACCCACTTCCGGAAAGGTCACTTCCGGGGCCCGATTGGTGAATCAAGGGCCCGCAGCTTCACCTGGTTGCGGAGGATAGTGATCAGCGCACAGGGGCAGCTGGTTACAATATAATAGTAAAATATAAAACTCTTGTGGTCGTCTATGGGGGTTAGTATAAGTGACCAAAGGTCACAATTGAGACAATGTCCCTCAATCATCTTGGGACCAACTGACCACCGCCAGTCGGCACTGGCGACATCAAGAAGAGGATTCTCAGCAGCTTATTGTCGAAGCTGAGTCCTAATTACAGCCAATCAGGACAGAGGATTAAGCAAGGTCTTTTCGTGGCTCGACCGCCATCTTAGAGACAGTTCAATCTGCAGTCCCATGCTGACTGGTTGTAAGAGCTGAGTGAGTTTTTGCACTACCTGGTGGATACAGCTGAAAACACTCATTCTGGAGGTTAGCTTCAAGCTGGACTGGGATGATTTTTATGACCACGACTGTACATTCCCTGTACACTAGATTGACGAAGAGAGCGGCTTGTTTCCAGTGCAAACCTGGAAACAAATGAAAGAATTAGTTATACTTGACAACAAAGTGGCCAGTCTGAAATCCTCGCGTTTAAAGCCGATCGACAAGTTTATCGTATCTAGTCTGAATATCCGCTACAGCCAATTCAGTTGTCGCATCCACGACCCTCTTCTAGATCCTTTCCACAATCAAGGACTCGTCAAAATGCTTCTACCGCGCGATGTATCGTTGATATTTATTTTATACAGAGTGGACCAAAAGTCTGATCCCCTCACATATTTCCTGAGCAATTGCATCTAGGCGATCGTATAGGAAGTTGGGTGAGAGCAATCCAATGATGTGATCAAATTTGACCTTGAAGGCCATTTTCAAGGTCATTCACTTGCTAACTTCTAAACCAATCAGGTTAGAGCAACATTTCCAATTACAAATTTGTAGAGCACCATCAAATTAGTACTATCCAACTTATCTTAGTCATCTAAGATGCAATTGCTCAGGAAATATTTGAGGGGATCATACTTTTTGTCCACCCTGTATAATCGTGTGGGTGTTAAGAATTTTATTCTAGGTCAGGGATAAAGGTTACTGCCGTTGCCACAAGATACAGCGCACGACAAGTCAAAAGGAGAAACACAAAGTGTTTAATTTTGAATCGGTCGCGACTACGGCTGCGGGAATGCAATCTTTGGCGCAGCAATCGCAGATGAAAGATGTATTCGAATAATTTTTATTTGCATTTTAAATTTGGTTGACATGAGAAATAATTTTAGGTAAACCGAGGTGAGGATACTGTGAAGTCGTCGGTTTTTCGTTTTTGTCCAGAAACTTCGTTTCGCTTGTCGGAATTATGTTTGACCACTCTGGAGCGTGTCGCGCCGTCAACTTTACCTTCAAGTAATTGATTGCGTTGGGTTGGATTGGATTCTAGGTGAATTGTTGATTTTTAGCTATCCAAGCTGTTAAAATTGCTATGGCCAAAGTGCTGAAACCGTACCTGTTCGAAGATTTCAATAAATCGTTGAGTAATGATGTATGTTGACAGGTTGAATTATTGGAATTTTAGAAATTTATAATTTGCACATTTTTCTGATGAAAATAGGAGTCTACAACGTGGCAAAATGACGAGGACCAAATGTTTACAGTAACATTTGATCTGTTCAATAAGGTATTCATTTATATTGTAAAATCATACATTTCAGAAGTCTGATTTTCTTTTCTAGCTGAAACGTAGTCGTAGAACATCCCGTTGAAAGTCGTTATTTTGAAAAAGCGAACATAGTTTTGTAAATTAATGAGTTTTGCTAACCTTTATTGATGGTCCTAGGTGAGCAATGAATATAATAAAGGTGTTTGTAAAGGTGGGATTTCGTAAATGCTTTGCACCACCTCTTGTTTAGTGTTGTTTAAATGTATGAACCTTTATTAATTTGTAATAAAAAAAAAATTTAAAAGAATTAAGATTAAAAATGTTTTTTTTTTTTAATTATGGTAAATAATTTTTCCACATTGTACACCTTGAAAGTTTTCGTGAGTAAAGGGTCCACTGAAATAAAAATAAAAAATTTAAATACAAAAATGCAATTTTTTTTATTTTGCTTTTTGTTAGGCAATAAATAAAATTTTATTTGGCTCAAAAACAACTTGGGAATGTGCTGCCACCTGTGATTTAAAAGTGAAAGCTTGGAGGGAATTTCAGTGTGTCTTGATTGGTGGTTTAAAGTCCGAGATTGTAATTTGAAGATAACAGCTGCAGTGATAACGAACTAGGGTGAGTTTTGAGTTTGAAGAAACAAGATTCCACAGCTCACAAAGCCACAGAGTTTAACCATGTTGAATTTAACTGTTGATCCCCCGGATATCGAAGTAAGTTTACATTTAGTTGCAATTGTTTTCTCCAATCTGAGAAGAACTTTTAATTTTTTAAATGAAAAACAACAACAACAACAACTGATAACATGGTTTTTATTTCATTATTTCAAAGAATATTTTGGCGTTAAATCCAAGAGTTACATCAGTTGCAACGTTAGTTCCCAGCAAGGACACTAAAAGCAACAAGAAACACTGGAAAAGAAATCCAGACAAGAAGTGTGGGGTAAATATACAAATTTATTAAGAATTTTTATTTAAAAAAAAAAAAAAATATTATCAATAATAAATTAGATATTTTTTTTTATACATTATGTAACATCACAAAATTTTATAACTGTCCTACTGTACAAACGGAAGACCAGTTATCATTTTTACTGATAAATAAAAAATTGTTGATTCAACCTTCTTTTTTAGAGTTGTAAGCCTCTGGTAAACAACTTTGATGACATCAAACACACGACACTAAGTGAGAGGGGTGCACTCAAAGAAGCAGCAAGATGTTTGAAATGTGCAGATGCTCCGTGCCAGAAAAGCTGTCCGACACAACTAGACGTGAAATCTTTTATTACAAGCATTGCTAACAAAGTAAAAATACTAAAAAAAACTATTTACAACTACAAATCTGATGATTAAAATTATATATTTTTGTTTTAAGAATTATTATGGAGCATCCAAAGCAATCTTATCAGACAATCCACTCGGATTAACTTGTGGAATGGTTTGTCCTACAAGTGATTTATGTGTTGGCGGATGCAATTTGCAAGCGTCTGAGGAAGGAGGCATTAATATTGGAGGATTGCAACAGTTTGCAGTGGAGGTATTGTAGATAGGATTATGTACTTATCAGGCTCAGTCAAACAAGATTTTAAGAACAATTAAAATAAATGGTTTTGAGAACAACAAAATCTGATGAAAATTGAAATAAACAAATAAAAAAATATAAAAAAAAAACAGAAAAAAATGAATTGTAATTACTAATTACTAATTATAATTCATTTACATCAAGAACACTTTGAAATGGCATTAACTTGTGTTATGCTGGGGCATCACGTTGAAATAAAGGAGAGGTTTTTAAAGTGGAAAACAAAACACACGTCTTTACTCGTGGGTAAAATACAAGCAAGTGAGGAGTAATACAAAATTGTCATGGTAACGCTTTTACAACAATGTAACAGTATGATATAGCAGTAACACGTTCTTAACAATGAACTCAACATCACATTAACATAACTTAACATTACTTCCCCTGAAACCCATTATGCCCTGATAATTGGTTTCACACCTAATAATTCTCTGAAATTACTTAATTTCACTTTATCTAAAGGCTTTGTCAATAAATCAGCTTCATTGTTCTCGGTTGGAACAAATTCCAATTTGACTCGTTTCGCCTTTATCTGTTCTCTGATGTAGTGGTACCGGACATCAATATGTTTTGATCTCCGGTTCTCCACATTGCTTTGTGCAAAAACTTTAGCTGGTTGGTTGTCGCATCTCATGATTGTTGGTCCTCCGATCAACGTTGACAAATCCAACTCTTCGATCAGTCGTCGCATCCATACAATGTCTTTCGAACAATTGCACATCGAGATGTACTCGGCTTCCATGCTGCTGGTGGCTACGACCTTCTGCTTGCTGCTCTGCCATATTACTAAATTCTCGGCTAGTTTCAGCAAAGTTCCGCTGTAAGATCTTCGGTTAATCTTGCAATTCGCCCAATCTGCGTCTGCGAATGCAGTCAAAAATCCTTTATTCTCATTGTAAACCAATCCGTGTTTCTTGGTTCCCGACAGATATCGTAGAATGCGTTTGGCCATTTGCCAGTGATTGGTTTTTGGTTTGCTGTTAAATTGTGCTAACACATTTACAGCGTGTGAAATGTCCGGTCTCGTACTGTTGGCCAAGTAAGATAAGCAGCCAATTACCTCTCTATAAGGCTCGACCGTCAGATCTTCAAATTCTTCTGGCTCTTTCTTATTGTTGTCAGTACATTTCACCATTGGTGTCGCCATTGGTTTTGAATCAGTCATGTTGAATCTCTTCAGGATTTTCTCAACATATTTTTCTTGCGTTAAAAACATGTTTCCGTTTTTATCCCGTCCAAATTCGATTCCTAACATGTACTTCAGAGTTCCAAGTTCTTTGATTTCAAAACATTTACGCAGTCTCTTTTTGATTTCTCGACACATGTTTTCTGATTGTCCGGCTATCACCATGTCGTCGACGTAAACCCCGATAATTCCGCGTTCGTTTCCTATTTGAATCCAATAAACACACGCGTCGGAAAAACAACGTTTGAAACCCTGTTTCTCGAGTTCCTCGTCCAACTTGTCATTCCACGCACGTCCTGATTGTTTTAATCCGTATAACGACTTGATTAGTCTGCACACTTTGTTTTTCCATTTTCCCACTAAGCCTTCGGGAATTTCCATGTAGACTTCTTCTTCGAGTATACCATTTAAGTATGCTGTCGTTACATCAACTTGTTCCAACACCCAACCCAAAATTACAGCTATAGCAATTATGAGTCGCATTGTCGCAATTCCGGCCACTGGAGAATATGTCTCGGTATAATCATGACCGTAGCGCTGTGTAAATCCTTTGGCCACTAAGCGCGCTTTATACCGCTCAACTGAACCATCTGGGTTTTGTTTAACTCGAAACACCCATTTACAGCCAATCGCTTTGCTGTCTTTTGGTAAATCCGTAATCTCCCATGTTTCATTCTTGTGTAAGCTGTTTAATTCGTCATCTATTGCGGTTTGCCATTTCGTTGCGTCCTTGGAATTCAATGCCTCTTGGTAGGTAGAAGGTTCTTCAAAATGACAAAACATTGCTGTTCCTATCAAATCCTCTTCATCTTCCTCCTCAGCATCTTCCGTTTCTGCAACTTCCGGTTCCGCTTGTTGTTGCACCTGACTTCGGAGAATCATCTTTGTTGGTTCGTACTGTTTTTGAACGGCTTCAGCTTTTGTCGGTCGTCCACGTTTTGGTTTTGCCGCTGGCGGAACTTGTTTCGGTTCGTCGAAAGTGAGAGTCATTACTTCCTTCGCGTCCAGTTCATCCGTTTCGTTGAATCCGAATTCATTTTCTTTGAACACGACGTCACGTGAAGTCATCACTTTTCTTTTCTTGGTATTCCACAACCGATATGTCTTCTCCCCGGCTGAATACCCAAGAAATATGCATTTTTCTCCGCGATTGTCCAATTTTCTTCTTTTGGCCGCGGGAACGTGCATCACTGCATTGCAGCCAAACACTCTTAAGTGTTTCACGGATGGCGTTCGCCCGTACCAAACTTCATACGGCGTTTTCCCAGTGATTTGTGTCACTGTCCGGTTTCTCACGTAAACTGCAGTATTGACTGCTTCAGCCCAAAAATCTGCACCCAATTGCGTTTGGATCAAACTTGACCGCACCAGATCCAGCAATGTCCGGTTTAATCTCTCAGAAATTCCATTTTGTTCTGGGGTGTACACTGCGGTGCGTTGATGAGAAATTCCTTTCTCCTTCAGGAAACGGTCAAATTCTTCGTTGCAGTATTCGAGCCCGTTATCCGTTCGCAAGGCTTTTATTTTCTTCCCCGTTTTTCTCTCCATTCTCGTCATGTAATCTTGAAA
The DNA here is from genome assembly GCA_949358305.1 of Strigamia acuminata. Classification (NCBI taxonomy): domain Eukaryota; kingdom Metazoa; phylum Arthropoda; class Chilopoda; order Geophilomorpha; family Linotaeniidae; genus Strigamia; species Strigamia acuminata. The sequence continues at coordinate 45,469,703 of OX442314.1, forward strand.
TTTTTCAAGCGCTTCAGATTTGTGGGTCAGAAAGTAGACATCTATTTTCCTTGACTTATCATCAATAAACGTAATGTAGTAACGATGCCCTCCCTTGCTCTTTGTTTGAAGTGGACCCGCAATGTCCGAATGGATCAAATCCAGTACTTCGGATGCCATCTTCCGTTCTTCCTTGTTGAATGGTTTTCGGGTGGATTTTCCTTGGAGACATGAATCACATTTGCTGATTGCATCTTTGTTGATCTCCAATCCCCTGACTTTGTCTTTTTCGGCCATCTTTTGTAGACTGTCCAAAGACACGTGCATGTATCTTTGATGCCAAATTTCGTTTTTGGTCGCTTCCGTTGTCGCCGTCATCCCGTGATGTGACGCCTCGTTGACCAGATACATTCTGTTTTCTCTCTTCGCTCGAAGAATCACGACATCCTTTGAATTCATCACGTTGCAAAATCCGTTCTTGAATGACAACCAGTAGCCTTTTGCTTCCAGTTGCGCGACGGAGAGTAAATTCATCGTCACTTCCGGCACGTAAAGTACTTCTTTTAAAATCGTTGGTACTGTCTGCCCATCGTACACGAAATCTACGTTGATGTCCCCTTGAGCTTCTACTTTGACCTTCTTTCCGTTTGCGATATTTATTTCCGCCACTTTGGGATTTTGAAGTTCCAAAAATTTCCCTTTCTGCGCTGTCATGTGATGACTCGCTCCTGAATCGATCACCCAAACGTCCTTATCCGCTCGCGCCGCAAATGCCGACATAACATTGGCCTTCTTGTGGTCACTGGAATTCTTGGACTCAGCGCTTCTTTCCTTCTTGGGCTTGTGGCAGTCCCGCGCATAATGGCCAAATTTGTTACAATTGTAACATTTGATCTTTTTAAGATCACGTTGCTGTGGAATCTTGTTCGCAATTAGCACAGCCGAATCCCGTTTGGTATTGTCTGAAGTCTCTCTTCTTGAAGACTCCGCCAATATCATGTCTTTTATTTTGTTCGACGTGAAATCCGCTTTTGCAATCGTGTGTACTGACGCAATCAGTCCTTCGTATTCTTTGGTCAAACCACATAACATGGCCCAAGCCAAATCTGTGTCCCCGACCGTTTGGCCCGCATTCGTTAATCTCTCGGAGCATTCGGACACTCTCATGAGATACTTGTCCATATTTTCACCGGTCTGCTTCATTGTTGAATAAAGTTCTCGGCGGAGTTGGACGATGCGTAACGAGTTCGTCGGTTCGTAGACTTCTTTCAGTCGATCCCAAGCTTCTTTTGGACTTTGCAATCCCCGTATATGTGATTGCTGTTGTGTTTTGATTGTCAAACCAATTATTGAAAAAGCTTTATTTGTCAAATCAGCCAATTTCGTTGCATCGGCTTCAGTTTCTGTCCCGTCTACTACTTTCCAAAGTTTCTTCTCGGTTAATAGAAGCTTGACACTGAATGCCCAAGACAAATAGTTGGTACCATCCATTTTTTCTATCCCGTAGGAAGTAATGCTAGATGAAGTCTCAGTCGTCATCTTGTCTCGGAAAATTTTCAAAATTGCAAATAGCACAGACTGTTGTCAGTTTCAAACAATTTTCCCCCAAAATAGCAACAACAATTGAAACAAACTTAATTGTATCTTAAAACTACAACAAAGCTTCGTTGCGCAGATCCTAACAATACAAGTTTTAAACAATTGCATGCACAAATAGCTCGTCTTGCTTCAATAATGGCGTCGTTTTCTTCTCGTTTCGGTTGCACGTGCAGTTCGAAAATGGCGTCGTTCGAATCCCGTTCGTTGCAAACTCGTTGAAAATTATGCCTTTCGTCCCTTATGGCTCATGAAGCTAATTACTAGTCGAAAATAACTCACAGTTCCCGACCTCGTTTGCGTCCTCGTTCGATTTAGGCCCGTCTTGCCACACGTTCGATTCCGCTCGTTTTTCCGTTTTCTCGGAACGTCTGCCGCACGTTCGAATCGTCTGCCGTACGTTCGAATCGTCTCGTCGTGCCGTGGAAACGTTCGTCTACCTTTCCGATATTCGTTGGACACACCCGCGCTGCTTAACGTCCTGGACCCATAACCAATTTGTTATGCTGGGGCATCACGTTGAAATAAAGGAGAGGTTTTTAAAGTGGAAAACAAAACACACGTCTTTACTCGTGGGTAAAATACAAGCAAGTGAGGAGTAATACAAAATTGTCATGGTAACGCTTTTACAACAATGTAACAGTATGATATAGCAGTAACACGTTCTTAACAATGAACTCAACATCACATTAACATAACTTAACAACTTGTTATTTAACACCTGATTTCACTCGAATAAATTTTTTTATTTTGCATAAAATGGGATTTTTGGTGCATACTTCATGTGCATAAAACGAATTTTATTTTGCATAACTATCTGGTGTCTATTAACAATAGTAATAATATTTTACATCCTTCTTAAAAAAAATAACGATATTAAAATTAATTTTATTGACAGGTGTTTAAATCGATGCGAATTCCACAAATCCATTCGCCAGACGTACTGCCAATCGATAAGCGCCATCAAAGTTATTTCAGCAAAATTGCATTAGTTGGATGTGGACCTGCAAGCATTAGTTGTGCAACCTTTCTTGCTAGGATGGGCTACACGGACGTCACAATTTTTGAGAAAGAAAAGTTTGTCGGCGGATTAAGCTCTTCCGAAATCCCGCAATACCGTCTGCCTTTCGATGTCGTTGCATTTGAAGTGGAATTAGCCAAAGATTTGGGTGTAAAGGTATTACTAATAAATCAAGATTATGTAAATTTTTTTCTTTAAATTTTTGTTTACATGTTTTTTAGGTCGTATACAATCGTTCTTTTAGTAGAAATGATTTGACAGTTGAAAAATTGCAACAATCTGGCTACAAAGCCATTTTTCTGGGCATTGGAATGCCACAACCAAAAATCATTCCAATGTTTGAAAAGTTGACTGTAGATGAAGGTTTTTACACTTCTAAAGATTTCCTACCATTAGTGTCTAAAGCAAGTAAACCAGGTAAATATTGTCGAAACAATTTTTAATTATTTTTAACAATTATTATTTTTTTAGGCATGTGTAATTGCAGTAAAAATGAATTGCCACAATTGCATGGAAACGTTGTGGTATTGGGCGCTGGAGACACTGCTTTTGATTGTGCCACTTCCGCTATTCGCTGTGGCGCTAGGAAGGTTTTCATAGTTTTCCGTAAAGGATTCACCAACATAAGAGCCGTGCCCGAAGAAGCAAGAATATTTATTCCTGCCAATGTTTTATCACATTCTAAATATTTTTTTAAATTGACATTTTGCAGATGGAATTAGCCAAAGAAGAAAAATGTGAATTCATGCCTTTCTTATCACCGAGAAATGTTATTATAAAAAATGGGAAAGTTACGGCAATGGAATTTACCAGAACCGAAGAAGACGAACAAGGGAACTGGATAGAAGATGATGATCAATTTGTACGACTGAAGGTCAATTATATCATTTCAGCGTTTGGATCTGGTCTTTTCGATGACGATGGTACGTATAAATAAATCTTCGATACTCACTTTAAAGTGTTTGAAGTCAAATATTTCTGCAACTGGGACGCTGGACGCAACACACATTATGAAATATTATACGAAATACACAGGAGACACAGGTTTAGTTATTATTGGCTTTATTATGTCTAGGGGTATGATGTAGTGTCTCATGGTGCATTTCCCAAATGCAATGGCTGCGATAGCCATCCCTAGTCAGACCGCGTGTCACGGCGACCATGATGCGCGTGGTCGGTGTTACATTTGGGTCACGCCGTCGAAATCACAAATTCTGTTCAACATTTTTGCTTATTGTTTTATTTATATTTATTAATTTTTTTATTTTTAATTAGTAAAAGCAGCAATGGGGCCTGTAAAATTATTGCAAAATTCATGCGTTCAAATCGATACTAATACCATGCAGACCTCTGAACCCGGCGTGTTTTGTGGAGGAGATTTGGCAGGGATTGCTGAAACGACCGTAGAATCTGTAAATGATGGCAAAACTGCATCATGGTTTATGCATAAACATATCCAGGTGATAAATTGCCAGAGAACAAAAAGATGACAATCATTCATTAATTTGACCTCAATTTTGAATATTTTAGGACCTGCATCATTTTACTTTACCGGATGAGCCGAAGTTACCTCAGTTTTACACACCTATTGACTTAGTAGATATTAGTGTGGAAATGTGTGGATTAAAATTCGTTAATCCATTTGGATTAGCCAGTGCAACTCCCACCACCAGTGGTGCTATGATCCGAAGAGCTTTTCAAGCCGGATGGGGTTTTGCATTGACGAAGACTTTTGCTTTGGATAAAGTAAAGAATTATTCCAGGATTTAGAACCAGATTTATTTCTCTATTCTAAAAATAATTTAGGATATAGTTACCAATGTTTCGCCAAGAATTGTACGTGGAACCACATCCGGGTACAGCTACGGTCCGGGTCAAGGATCATTTTTAAATATTGAACTCATTAGTGAAAAAACTGCAGCTTATTGGTGTCGATGTGTTTCTGAGCTGAAAAGCGAGTTTCCTGATAAGGTTGAACTTTTTTTTATTTGTTTTTAATGTAAAAAATTAATAATTTTTTTTTTGTAGATAATAATTGCAAGCATTATGTGCAGTTACTCAGAACTGGATTGGACTCAACTTGCTCAAATGGCAGAAGCTTCCGGTGCAGATGCTTTGGAATTGAATTTATCGTGTCCACATGGAATGGGAGAACGTGGAATGGGCTTAGCGTGCGGACAGGTAAGTTAATAAAAAATGGGTCCCATTTAAAACCCCACTGAAGTTCCTTGGATTTCCACTAAAAAGAAACTTTTTCTCACACTGACTGATTTTTCCACTATCGGTAATTTTTTGTCCCACTAATTTAGCTAAGGCAAAAAAAACTATTTTTTTTCACTAAAATTAAATTGGCAAGAAAAAACTGATTTTACCACTACTATTACTACTTTGGTAAGATAGTTTTGCGAACGTTTTGCACCTCAAATCCGTCTCAGCGGGCAAAGAGGACGACCAACCATCCCCCGCATGGTCTACAAGCCCCCCCCCAACAGTCGCCCGCTCCCGCAAGCGAGTCCCCACCAAGGCCCCAGTCCAAGTCACGTGTCGGGACCCAACAAGACCTCGATACCCCTCGCAACCAAGTCCCCACCCAGTCCCAACAAGACCTCGATGCCCCTCGCAACTGAGTCCCTGCCCAGTCCCAACAAGACCTCGATGCCCCTCGCAACCGAGTCCCCGCCAAGGTCCCAGTCCTAGTCACGTGTCGGGACCCAACAAAACCTCGATGCCCCTCGCAACCGAGTCCCTGCCCAGTTCCAACAAGACCTCGATACCCCTCGCAACCGAGGGTCACGTGTCACGTGTCAGGACCCACTCCCAACAAGACCTCGGACTCCCCGTTGAGATGCCGGGCCTTCATTTCATAATAGGGGAAAAAGTGGATGTAATAAGTTTTTTTAGTGGAAAAATAAGTTGGGTTTAAATAAATATTTTTAGTGGAAAAATTAGTTTTTTTTGGCTTAGTTAAATTAGTGGGACAAAAAATTAACGATAGTGGAAAAACCAGTCAGTGCAAGATTTAGTTTTTTTTTAGTGGAAATCCAAGCCACTTTAGTGGAATTTTAATTTATGCCCATAAAAAATTGTGACATTTTTAAGAGACAAATTAATGGTTCGTCTATTTTTTCAGAATCCTGAAATGGTTTACAACATCTGCTTGTGGGTCCGCAAAGCTACAAAAATCCCATTTTTTGCAAAATTGACACCAACTATTACCAACATTGTGGAAATAGCTCAAGCTGCTTATAATGGAAAAGCTGATGGAGTTACAGCAACTAACACAATGTCAGGTTTAATGGGTCTAAAAGGAAATGCTAGTCCTTGGCCAAGTATAGGCAATGAGCAACTATCAACTTATGGTGGTGTCTCCGGTAATGCCATCCGGCCCATTGCTTTACGTGCGGTTTCTGCAATTGCTAATGCTATTCCTGGGTTTCCAATACTGGCAACTGGCGGAATTGATTCAGCAGAAGCCGGATTACAATTTTTACACGCAGGAGCATCTGTGTTGCAGGTTAAATCTAATATTTTACCGTATTACCTCGCTTTAAGCCGCATGTCGGTGGATATGGGTTTATCATGTTTTTGGAGTTTATACCGGCATGCCAGTATAAAGTGAAACATGCTGGTATAAGTGAAAAAGTTTTTTTTTTTTTTACTTAAAAGAACCCGAAGGAAAAATTTATGTTGGAATTTTGGCTTAAAATTTGAGTTTTCTTGATTTTCTGAAGATTATTACTAAAAACTGGTTAATTTATAGAAGTTTAGGCCAATTTCCTACATTTTGGACATCTATAAATTTGTTTTAGGCTTTTTTAGGCTCAATTATTATTGAAAAAAATTGTCACTCACTTTCACCGGCATGCCGGTAAAATTCGCACTCGCGGCTTTAAGTGGGGAAGTACGTTAATAATATCTTTTACCTTATACTTCTCTCTTGTTATTAGGTTTGCAGTGCAATACAAAATCAAGACTTTACTGTCATTGAGGATTACATTACTGGACTCAAAGCACTGTTATACTTACAAGCTCTGGAAGAAACCAAGGACTGGGATGGACAGTCACCACCCACACCGAAACATCAGAAGGGAAAACTTGTTGTTGATCTAAAGCAGGTCATTGGAAAAGTAAGAAATAAAATGATGAGAATCATCCCGTATTTGATTTTCTTGTTCTATCTGTTGCAGACTTTACCACATTTTGGGACTTACCAAAAGGAAAGAGATTTGATTCTGTCCAAAATGAAGAAAAAAGATCTTTGTGAACCTGTGTCAAAACCTGCAGTGAACAAACCCAGATTGCCAATACCCGGAGTAAAAGAGATGATTGGCCGTGCTCTTGCACATATTGGCAATTACAGTGACTTGGATAATGTGAAACAAGTTGTTGCACTGATTGACGAGGTAATGATAGAATTGTAGAAGGGAAACGATTCTATTGTGATTTTCTTGCTAATTATTCATTTTGGTTGCTCTAGGACATGTGCATCAATTGTGGGAAATGCTACATGACTTGCAACGATGCAGGTTATCAGGCCATCACATTCGATCCTGAAACACATTTACCATATGTAACTGACAAGTGCACGGGTTGCACACTCTGTGCATCTGTTTGCCCGATTATTGATTGCATTCGTATGGTTAAGAGAATGACTTCGTATGCACCGAATGTAAAATCCAGATTTGGATTTAATGTTTAGTAATGATTTCAATTTATGTTTAATTTTAGTGTTTTATTTCGAAAAGTGTTTTAAGTCTCTTTGTAATTGTTTTTATCGAATATCGAATTGTATTGGTAATGTTTTAACGACAATAGTGTTTTTTGATCGAGGGACACCAAGAGTGCCCTCTGGTGTGTAATCTGTAATTTTGACCGGTCCTTGTTGACCGGAAGTTGACCCCGTTTTTGGGATTGACCACCATCTTTTTTACCTGTATCATCGTGTGTCACCACGCGATTTTCCTTGTTAAAATCTTCAACGATTAAAATTAGTTAAGTTTAAAAATACGTCTCAAATTGTTGCTCGCGCGTGCTGCAATCGCAGCTAGATTATTTCGAAGTCTCGAAATTGGTGCCGAAACCCGGGAGAAAAATCCAGGAACCTGAAGAACTGAAATCTATAAAAACCGCAAGTAAAATTTGAGAAAAATAAAAAATGGCCGAAGATCTCAACGTGATCAAGTCACAACGAACAGTGGCCAGAAGAATGACGACCGCCACTATAACCAAGGCGAAAACGATTCTTGCGGCAATACCACAGAATGAACTCGAACTAAAAAAAATTAAGGCCAACCTGAAGGCCAAGTCCGCCGAATTAAAGGCGTTAGACGGAAAAATATTGGCGGCGTTGGTTGACGACGACGAGATCGACCAAGAAATCACACAGTGCGAAACTAATTATAATGAGAAGATAATCGACTGCGAGGTCGAGCTCGAAGAAGCGCTGAAGAAAATGAATGCGCTGGCAATCGCCCCGCCACTCGCCCCGATCACCAACAATTACCATGGTACCGTTAATGCCCCGCACGAGACGACGATGCGACTCCCCAAGTACGAGGCCATAAAATTCAGTGGCGACCCCCTCGAATGGGATGATTTCTGGGGGAATTTCGAAATCAGCATCGATTCGAAGCCTAACATCACAAATAAAAGCAAGTTAGTGTATTTAAAGTCGTATTTGGACGGTGAAGCGGCGCTCGTGTTGAAAGGACTGCCGCCAACTGATGAGAATTACCCCGTCGCCAAGGAACTTTTAATTGAACGTTACGGGCGAAGTGACGTTATTCTCAGTGCGCACATGAGAGCGTTAATGAAAATGCAACCTGTAAAAGATATTTTAGACCCCGTGCCTCTTCAAAAGCTCTACGACCGCTGCGAGTCACACGTGCGCGGATTGTTGGCGTCAAAAATGAACACTGAAGCTATCGATGCGACAGCTTGTCCGCTGATATTGGGTTTGGTCCCAAAACAAATTTCACTAGACTTTTCGCGACAACACCCTGATGGGAAATACAAAGCAAAAGACTTATTGGACATGATTCGAGCTGAACTAATTCATCATAGCAAAATTGATAGTTTTCAGGACCTGCATCGCACTAAAGACCAGGAGAAGTCGGGAAAAGCAGAAAAACAGGACACGGAGAAGACATTTCGCAAGAACAACGATCGTGTCCCGTCTGCTCGAGTATTGAGCACGATGATCGCCAACTGCATGTTTTGCAGTAAGACCCACGAACGTGACGGCTGTTCCACGACTGCAGCGGAGCGAAAAGAATACGTGGTTAAAAATGGACGGTGTTTTAAGTGCTTAAAAAAGGGGCACACGTCGAAAACGTGCTCCTACCGAATCACGTGTAAGATTTGCCAACGAAATCACAATCCTTTGGTGTGTGATGGAGCGAGGAAAACCGTTAATGAAAGTTTGACCACTCACGTGGCTACGTGTGCAGAATTATCAGCGTTCGTCCCTCCTCCTGCTGCAGCGTTGGCGTCAATTTTTGTGCGTGTTGTGCATCAATCAAAAGAAGCGATCGTGCAGTGTCTTCTCGACCCCGGCAGCCAAACGACATTCGTGTTGTCCAGTCTTGCTAAAGACTTGGGGTTGCAATCGAAAGGAACTGAAAATTTGTCCGTACTGACTTTTGGCAGTCAAGTGTCGCAAAGTGCAAAGCGAGAACGATTCGAGTTGAATTTGTGCAACGTGGACGACAAGAATAAATCGCTCACGGTCACAGCAATCGAGACGCCGTGGATAACGCGGCCGATAAAAACTGAGTTGCAGGCTGGCTTGCGAGCCGCCTTAGCACGCAACAATATTGTAATAAATTTTGAACAATACACTAATTTTGATGTTTTTTGTTTGATAGGCGCCGATAATATCGCTAAAATTTTGACTGGACGTCTCGAGAAGTTTGAAGAGGATCTGGTGGCAATCGAAACAATTTTTGGCTGGGCGTTGATGGGTAGCTCGCCCAACGTGACGACTTTGTCTACAATGGTCACCCGCGTATTCAACGTGCGGCTCGACGACCGCTTAGATGACCATCTTAAACAATTCTGGGAACTCGAAGCGATTGGAATCCGACACGAGTCCATTGACGAGTCGCCAACAGATCGCAACACGTGCACAAAGCGCTTCCGCGAGCTGGTGACGCGAGAGGACGGACGATATGTGGTGCCACTACCGTGGTTAGTCGATGCCAGTCAACTCAACAACAATTTTGAAGTAGCCAAGCGGAGATTTTGGCATTTGGTGCGCAAGTTCAAGAAGAACCCCGGCTTTTATCAAGCTTACAAAAAAATCTTCGACGATCAGCTGAAAAACGACATCATCGAAGAAGTGAAAGTGCAAGACCCAGAACATTCATATTTTATGCCGCATCGTGCAGTTGTGCGAGAGGATCGTGCGACGACAAAAATTCGTATTGTTTTCGACGCGTCATCAAAGGGAAAGAACGAGCTTTCGCTGAACGATTGTTTGGACAGCGGCCCCAATTTGTTACCGGAAATATTGAAACTTTTGGTGCTATTCCGACGTGAGCTTGTAGCGTACATCTCGGACATCGAAAAAGCATTTTTGCAGCTTCTGCTAAGACTTTGCGACCGGAACTTTGTTAGTTTTTTGTGGGTACCAGAGAATTGGGACGGTTTGGAATTCCTCGTGCCAAGAATTATGCGTCAGAAGCGAGTCACGTTTGGAGTCAGTTCCAGTCCCTACTCGTTAAACGACACGATCCAAATGCATCTGGACGAAATGGAGAATTTGTATCCGGACACCGTCAAGCAGATTCGAGAGAAATTTTACGTGGACGACCTTCTGGATTCGATGCGAGCTGAAAATCAAGTTTTGACCGTTTTTTATGAGGCGCGGAAGTTGATGATGGACGCGCATTTGCCTTTAAGAAAATGGCATTCGAATTCTCCACGACTACGAGAAATATTTGCTAAGGAGATCCCCGAAGATGAAGAAATTATCGCCGCCGAAAATGGTCAAACTACCGTGCTAGGTTTGATTTGGAATTACGAGACCGATAGACTTCAACTCGAAATAGGAGAATGGGCTGAAAAGAAACCAGAAAGCGGTCAAGGATCGAAGAGGGCGATTGTACAAGCAGTGGCGAAAATTTATGACCCGTTGGGCTTCGCCTCACCATTCGCGATCGTCGGAAAACTCATGTTTCAGGAGTTGTGGTCCAGAAAAATCGATTGGGACGTCCCCTTGCCCCCCGACATTGCCAAGCGGTGGTGTGAATGGTACGAACAGGTGACAACATTACGAACAATCTCAGTCAAACGACCGTACAGTCCAAACTTGAGCGACAACTCTCAACAGGAAATTCATCTCTTTTGCGACGCGAGTCCGAAGGCGTACGGCGTCGTAGTTTACGTGCGCACAGAAACAAATGGAACTGTCGACGTGTCGTTGTGCATGTCCAAGTCACGCGTTGCGCCGTTGAAGCCACTTACTTTGCCAAAATTGGAACTCATGAGCGCCCTTTTGTCATCACGCGTTGCAGTGAAGTTACGAGTTTTGGAAATCAAGAAAATGCATTGTTGGACCGACTCTTCAATTACATACTTTTGGATCCAACAGCAACAGAAGAAAACTAATCCTTTCATCGCGAATCGAGTACGGGAAATTCGTACAAACACCGACGTCGAATCTTGGCGACACTGCCCCGGCAGGGTAAATCCTGCGGATAAATTGACGAGAGGGATGGAAGCAGTGAAACTGGTTGACGATAACGAGTGGTGGCAGGGCCCCGAGTGGCTACGAAAAGGTGAAGAACATTGGCCACAAGAAATAAGCGCAGAATTAGAAACCCAACTTGAAGAGTTCGAAGAAAATTGCACGAGCGTCAACGCGACTCGATCGGCGGAAAAAATGGAGCCGATATTCGCCCTGGAAAACTACAGCAGTTGGACAAGAGTCGTAAGGATCACAGCCTGGATGCTACGCTTCATTCGAAACTCGAGAAAGAATCAATCAATTGTCGGACCGCTGAAAACTGAGGAAATCGAGGCAGCAGAAACATATTGGTTCCGCCATGCTCAGCGTTCAAGGTTCGCAGAGGAATTGGATTGCGTGCAGAGCGCTGTGAAATTAAACAGAGAATCACCGCTATCGCAAGTGGAATTAATCATCGACGAGAGAGAAGTACTAAGAATAAATTCTCGAATTCGCGACCACATCGGATCGAAAAACTTCATTTATCCAGTCGTATTGGACGCGGACTCGCCGATGACCAAATTGATAATAAGGGACTGTCATTTACGTGCCTTGCATGGAGGACTGGGAGATACGTTGGCAGAATTTCGCTCAAGATTTTGGACCCGAAGAGCCAGAAAAACGATAAAAAGTTACGTGTCCAAATGCATAACGTGCCGTCGCGTGAACTCGAAGCTGATGACACAAGCCATCGGGCTTCTCCCTTCTGACCGCATCAATCGTGCTGCCCCCTTCCAGATAATAGGCGTGGATTTCGCGGGCCCACTTTACATGCGGAGTGGCGAGAAATGTTATATCGCATTATTCACCTGCGCGGTAGTACGAGCCGTACATCTGGAGTTAGTTTCAGACCTGACGACAGAAAAGTTTATTCTGGCATTCAAACGTTTGATATCACGACGAGGAATTCCGAGTATCGTGTATTCGGACAACGCAAAAACGTTTAAGCGGGCAGAAAAGGATTTGGCGCTGTTCATAAATGGATTTGCAGGCGAAGAGTTCCAGGGATTTTTATCTCACAACAAGATACAATGGAAATTCATTGTCGAGTTGGCTCCTTGGTGGGGAGGCTTTTGGGAGCGCCTCGTCAAGACGGTCAAATTGAGTCTGAAGAAAGTTCTGGGAAGATCGTCGCTTTGTTTTGAGGGACTGACAACTGTATTGACGGAGGTCGAAGCAATAATAAACTCGCGCCCTATAACCTACGTGACGGACGATCCGACAGAGCAAGAACCGCTGTCGCCATCACATTTTTTGATCGGGACCCGAATTTCAAGTTTGCCCGACATTTACAACTCGGAGCATCACGTCGATATTTCGAAGAGAACGGAGTTAGTTAAACGATGGAAGTTGCGCCAGAGATTTACAAATTTATTGTGGCGTCGTTGGTCCCATGAGTACCTCGTGGAGTTGAGGGAATTTCGACGAGTACGAGCATCTAAAGAGATTTGCGTTAACGATTTAGTCCTCGTGCAGGAACAGGGTCAGCCACGCATGACGTGGAAGACGGCGAAAATTACGAAGACGTTTGACGGTAGAGATGGGAAAATTCGATCTTGCGAGATGATGCTGCCGGGAGGGAAAACGTTAAGAAGACCGGTGCAGAGACTTTGCTCGTTGGAAGTCGCCGACGACAATTAGATTTGTGGTTTTTTCCCCCGGCAATGTAAAATCCAGATTTGGATTTAATGTTTAGTAATGATTTCAATTTATGTTTAATTTTAGTGTTTTATTTCGAAAAGTGTTTTAAGTCTCTTTGTAATTGTTTTTATCGAATATCGAATTGTATTGGTAATGTTTTAACGACAATAGTGTTTTTTGATCGAGGGACACCAAGAGTGCCCTCTGGTGTGTAATCTGTAATTTTGACCGGTCCTTGTTGACCGGAAGTTGACCCCGTTTTTGGGATTGACCACCATCTTTTTTACCTGTATCATCGTGTGTCACCACGCGATTTTCCTTGTTAAAATCTTCAACGATTAAAATTAGTTAAGTTTAAAAATACGTCTCAAATTGTTGCTCGCGCGTGCTGCAATCGCAGCTAGATTATTTCGAAGTCTCGAAACCGAATAGGGGACTTCCTTTAGGAAACGATTCTAATACTGAAGTGAATCGTGTTATAATGGTTGCTCAATGAAATAGCAATACTACCGGTGGTTTGAGTTAATAACTTGTAAAGTACGAGTACTTTATGTCTAATAAAAATTAATCTTGCAGAAGAATAACGTGTTTATTGATTGATGACACAGTCTAGCAAGGTCATGGACTCCAACTAAATACATGGTCCGCATACCCACTCCTAGGAAATTACGTAACAAAACTGACCACCCCCTCCCCCCCCCAGTTTTTATAATACAAATTCAGTAATTTTCAATTTTAATTTAAAAATAACTTTTTACAAATTTAATTTTACATTTTCGATATTGTTAAAATGAATACAGGTATTTTTGACTTTTTAAACTTCATCTTCCCAAGGCAAACTCGTATGTTTTTTCAATGTTCAATATTTCAATAACGTTACGTAACATTAAAATAAGAAATATTTTTACTTCAAATTGTAGAATTACAAAAGTGTTGCTACCAATACTCAATTACCAGCTTCCGCATTAATCATATCCTATACATTTGAATAGAAAAGGAATCGTGGAAGGTGAACAGTACATGGTTGTTGCATTGTGACCACTGAAACGCGGTCGTGTCACCTGGAGATGAAAGAATAAGAGAGAAAAGAAATTTCTGTATTTATTCATTGCTCAGCCATTCAGTTATGACTTCATTTCCTCCCTTTTATTCATCTCATAGATCCCACTTTCACTATTTTTCTTTCTCATCACGTGATTCTCTTTTATACATTTCATTTTGTAAAACCTGAAAATTTTATGTAACAATTCATATTCCAACACGTATTCATAGACAAGGATATTTCTTCTCAGTTAGACAAACTACACAGTTTGTGTCATCAAGTGGTAAGCCTTCATTCAAATTCAGCTTCAGTTTGCCCAACAATGAAGTTAAGTGCAGCTAAGTGGCTAACTTTATCTGCAAGTGGTTTAGTCTGTTTGATTATAGTGTGGAAAACAGAAATGTTTAATTACAGCACTTTTCTGATTTACCACAAATCACATGCAAATAATACAACTAAGAATAAGAATCTATCTAGTCCAGTAACTACAGAATCAGGGACAAAGATTGTCAGTAATGTTCACTCTATTTCAATGAAGAAGAATGTTATTGATTATGATTACGATTACCAATCTAGTCCAACATCAATTGAAGCAACCATCAACTTAAGCCGGATTGGTTACATCGCCAACCGACCATTCATATGCTCAAAGTCCCCTTTATTGGAAATGGTTGCTGTGATCATTTCCTCGCCAGAGCATTTCCAAAGAAGACAGGATTTAAGAAACTCTTGGACAAAGCCGTTATCGCTATCCAGCAACACTTCTGTCGTCTTTTTTACCGGCCGGTCCAGACATGATCCGATCAATAAAAATGTGTTATTCGAAGCGAGAAGAACCCTAGATATGGTAATAGTTGATTTTGACGAAAGTTACAGAAACTTAAGTGTGAAAACACTTCTCATGCTGAGATGGGTCAAGGATTATTGTTCCAATGCAAAGTTTATACTGAAATCCGATGATGACATGTTTGTAAATATTTATAACTTAATGGATTTCATCAATAGCGAAGAAGCAAATGATTCAGCAATTTATGGGAAAGTTGGTCACAATTGGTCACCTCAAAGAAAAAAGAGTTCTAAATGGATGGTCACAAAAGAGGAATATTCCAAAAGTAGGTATCCAGATTTTGTCACCGGTCCATCGTATTTATTCGGAACCAAACACATTGCTCGGCTGCTGGATGTGTGTTTCCGGCTTCCATATTTGTACTTGGAAGGTAAAAGTGTTACTATACTCTGTCTCACCATAAGAGTGGTGTTATAAATGGTATCTTTTAACACAGATGTGTTTGTCACTGGAATATGTGCAGAAGAAAGTAAAATTTCTAGACATCACCACGCAGGATTTATCAATAGTTCACGTAAAGGAGATAGATGTATATTTTTGCGAATTATATGTCGGCATGAAGTTAATGGCTTGTATTTACAAAATGTGTGGAAATCACTGTCGGATTTAAGTTTGTACAAAAATTGTAAAATTAAACAACCACAATTTTTCATTTAAAAACAAGGTAACTTGGTTATTTTAATCTAAAAAAAGCGATCGGAATAGGTTAGAAAACCATAAAATGACGAGATGATATCAAAACAATCAAATCCCATGTGTTCATAATATTTTGGGCCTCACCTTATAGTACGAGTAAAAACAAAATATAAATTTCAAAAATTAATAACATCATCTCATAAAAATGCAGTTAGAAAAATTTACAATCACAACACGTTTTTATTTCATGGAAACACAAATTGAAACAAATTTTCACTTTTCTGCATTTTTGTTATGCTTTGTTAAATGTTTTTTCAAAGTATTACAATGCGCACAGGAATAACCACAATGATGGTACTTGAATGGTTTTTTTCAAGTGTGAGTTGCAATATGCTTTTTTTAAATTACAACTTTTAATACTGGCGTAATCACATAAATGACACTTGAATGGTTTTTCACCCGTATGTATTAACAAATGAGTTTTTAAATCCCCATTTCTAACACAGGAATAAGCACAAAGATGGCACTTGAATGGTTTTTCACCCGTATGAGTTGCAATATGTTTTCTTAAATCCCCACTTGTAATACAGGAATAAGCACAAAGATGGCACTTGAATGGTTTTTCACCCGTATGAGTTGCAATATGTTTTCTTAAATCCCCACTTGTAATACAGGAATAAGCACAAAGATGGCACTTGAATGGTTTTTCACCCGTATGAGTTGCAATATGTTTTCTTAAATCCCCACTTTTAATACAGGAATAAGCACAAAGATGGCACTTGAATGGTTTTTCACCTGTATGAGTTGCAATATGGTTTCTTAAATCCCCACTTGTAATACAGGAAAACTGAAACACGAACGGCAATCGCAGGTTTTGATGAGCGCCTGAATTTACAGCGACGGGAAGTCGCAGCCATCCGATTGACCATACAGACATTGGCTGCATTTTGTGCATTGAAAACGAACGTTCGATTAGTCGAAATTATTATTTGGGAGCTTAGAAGTCAATTGGAAGGACTTACGGTTGTCAAAAAGACATGAAAACTCTGGATACGTCACCCGCCATCTCAAAAAATGGGCAACTGACAAGTGCACGGGTTGCACACTCTGCGCATCTGTTTGCCCGATTATCGATTGCATTCGAATGGTTAAGAGAATGACTCCGTATGCACCGAATAGAGGACTTCCTTTAGGAAACGATTCTAATACTGAAGTGAATCGTGTTATAATGGTTGCTCAATGAAATGGCAATACTGCCGGTGGTTTTAGACGAAAAATTCATTTCTTTAGACGAAAAATTCATTTTTTTTATCGGAAAATTCATTTTTTTATCGAAAAATTCATTTTTTTATCGAAAAATTCATTTTTTTTTATCGAAAAATTCATTTTTTGATCGAAAAATTCACTTTTTAGACGAAAAATTCATTTTTTTAGACGAAAAATTCATTTTTTTTATCGAAAAATTCATTTTTTTATCGAAAAATTCATTTTTTTGATCGAAAAATTCATTTTTTGATCGAAAAATTCACTTTTTAGACGAAAAGTTCATTTCTTTAGACGAAAAATTCATTTTTTTTAGACAAAAATTCATTTTTCCAACTAAAATATTCAATTTTCGAAGTAAAAATTTATTTTTTGGCCCATTCAATTTCAAATCGAAAAATCGATTCTCTCGAATTTCTCAGATGGAAACGTGTCGTGTTTTTTAGAAGCGGATTATTGAAAAACCGATTCTTTCTCATACTCCACGTTTGGGGTTGATTCTTTGGTAAACTTTTATTGCAAAGACTTAAGTTTATCCGAATGATTTCTTATCAGGAAACGAGTGTACTAATACATTCATTTCCTGATAAGATATTATTGGCCAACTAGTCCTGCAATCAACAGAACTTGATTCCAGAACACTCAGAACTGTGCATGCTCAACATTTGCTAGAATCAACTCGTTCAAAGCCAAAAAACGATTAGATAATCAACTAAAAGTGCACGGTTGGGAACCGAAAATGCATTTTCGGCCTAAAAAGTGCATTTTTGGTTCCTGGAAAGCACGAAAAATTGCCAAAATCGGAAAAAGGTGGGAAAAAAAACCCAAAATTAGGCCAAAAAACTGCAATTGGGAGGAAAATGCAATTTTCCTCCCAAAAATTGTAATTATCCTCACAAAAAATGCAATTTCCGCACCAAAAATGCAATTTTCCTTCCAAAAATGCAATTTTCCTTTCGGAGAATGTAACCTTCCACACCAAAATGCATTCTTTTTCCTTCCAAAGTGCACTTTCCTCACCAAAAATGCAATTTTTTTTACCAAAAATTGCAATTTTCCTGCCCAAAAATGCACTTTTTACGCCAAAAAAGCTTAGAAGTAAAGAACAAAAAAAAGGCCACCTCACCTTCTAGTGTCACCAAAGTCGGGGGCAGTCGGGGGCAGTCGGGGGCTGTCCAGGGGCCTTTGGGCGGTCGAAACAAGCTGCAGTCGTCATTTGAAAATCCTAGATATAAATTTAAGTTTTTAATAAACTATCTAAAGATTGTGGATAGTTTATTTAAAACCGAGATCAGACGACACTTATCTGACAGAAGTCCCGAGATGGCGGCCAAACCCAAAATTGGGCCAAAAAAAAAGTTTTCATCGGCCAAACTCGCCGAATCCAACCTCACGTGTCCGTGTCGTAGTCCGGGGGGTGTGCGGGGGTCGTCGGGTGGTCGAAACCAGCTGCAAAAAGAACAAAAATCAATGAATACAGCCCAAAAACGCCTCGCGTGCTCATACTTACTCGGCGAGAAAGAAAAAAAAAAAGAAAAAGAAAAAAAAAAAAAAAAAAAAAAAACCCTTTCTGGATGTTGAATGGAGAAGGAATTCCTGCTGCCCCCTGCCTGCGATGTTGCCTCGGACCCAGCTTGGAGTGTCCAGTACCTGAAACATCAATAAATCGATAAATGAGTAAAAATAAAAATCAAATCAACAAAAACCTTCCACTCGGAGAAGGATTTTGCCGCGACGTTGGGCCCAGCTTGGCGTGTCCGGGAGCTGAAACGAGAAAGAAAAACGATAAAAGAACGATGCAGACAACAAGCACAATAACCCTTACGATAACCCTAACAAACTGTACGCGTAATTGCTGGAATAGAAAGCAAAAATCTCACCCACCTCGCCTTCTAACGCACCGGGACGAGAAAGAAAAAGCCTACTCACTGCGTAAACGGGCATCGTACGTGCGATACTTTCTCGCCGGGAAGCGCCGAACGAAAAGGGCCAGCTGGAAACGGAGAGACGAAATGCGAACACAAAAATAGGCCTGCGCGCCTGCTATGCACCGTAACGAGCAGCGCGCCGGCAGCGCCCGTGTCGGGCGGTGGCGGCGCTCTCGACCGAGCCGAGCCGAGCCGAGCCGAGCCGAGCCGAGCCGAGCCGAGCCGAGCCGAGCCGAGCCACGCCATTGGACCCGTTGCCCGATGCCGGAGCGGGTCAATCCCCAGGCCCCAAATCCGCCAGGCATATAAATATTGGGGCAAAAAAATAAACAAATATTTTTGTAAAAATTTTCATTAAAATGGCAAAAAAAACGAGAAAAGTAAATATGGCGGCATTCACAAGAACCTACAATGATATGGAAAAGAACACGAAGAACCAATTCGCCAAAAAAAAAAAAAAATACTTATCTGAAATATTGGGCAGTCCATTTGGGCAGTCCATTTGGGCAGTCCAAATGACCTTAAAAATAATGTAAAAATCGTGCGAAAATCAGACAAAAAATGCATTAAATCAAGAAATAAAAATCGAATTATCCAACAAACCTACCTTTCCCGAGGTTCCGCAGAAGGAGAGCCGTTTAAAGGAATGCAAACCATCTGAAAAACTAAGAAAATAAATTGTAAATGTGTGTTTTCAACGTTGGGAGACGGAAATGAATAAAAGCGCCAGTGAAATCAACTGTCGTGCCTGATTTCGCGGCGTAGCCGCGATATCGTTAATTCCCCAACAACTAACAAAACAAAAATCAATGAAAACTAAAAACATTAATGCTAAAGTTAATGATCAACCCAAAAAGCCACTCACCTCAATTCACTTGCTAAACCATTTTCCATATCAGGAATTATAATTAATGCTAAAAAAAAAACAGCTTCCCCGCCCCCCTGTGCCTAAAGGCTCTGCAAAGTTATTATTTGGTCAGCTGCTGCAGAGCAGGCCTAAAGCTGAGGGAGTTGCTGTTGTTTGTTGAGCCTAAAAACGAGGGGCTTGTTGCTGCGCAAAGTTGGACATTGTCGGCGGCGGGGCATTGTTGCGACTGGGTCCGGTCGGGCCCGGGTGCACGCTGGCGGGCCGACCGCTCGGGGGGAGGGGCCTGGCTGCCGGTTCGGTCAGGGGGAGGGGTGCTTCGCTATCTAAAGATTGCTTTTTGTTAGGCAATAAATAAAATTTTATTTGGCTCAAAAACAACTTGGGAATGTGCTGCCACCTGTGATTTAAAAGTGAAAGCTTGGAGGGAATTTCAGTGTGTCTTGATTGGTGGTTTAAAGTCCGAGATTGTAATTTGAAGATAACAGCTGCAGTGATAACGAACTAGGGTGAGTTTTGAGTTTGAAGAAACAAGATTCCACAGCTCACAAAGCCACAGAGTTTAACCATGTTGAATTTAACTGTTGATCCCCCGGATATCGAAGTAAGTTTACATTTAGTTGCAATTGTTTTCTCCAATCTGAGAAGAACTTTTAATTTTTTAAATGAAAAACAACAACAACAACAACTGATAACATGGTTTTTATTTCATTATTTCAAAGAATATTTTGGCGTTAAATCCAAGAGTTACATCAGTTGCAACGTTAGTTCCCAGCAAGGACACTAAAAGCAACAAGAAACACTGGAAAAGAAATCCAGACAAGAAGTGTGGGGTAAATATACAAATTTATTAAGAATTTTTATTTAAAAAAAAAAAAAAATATTATCAATAATAAATTAGATATTTTTTTTTATACATTATGTAACATCACAAAATTTTATAACTGTCCTACTGTACAAACGGAAGACCAGTTATCATTTTTACTGATAAATAAAAAATTGTTGATTCAACCTTCTTTTTTAGAGTTGTAAGCCTCTGGTAAACAACTTTGATGACATCAAACACACGACACTAAGTGAGAGGGGTGCACTCAAAGAAGCAGCAAGATGTTTGAAATGTGCAGATGCTCCGTGCCAGAAAAGCTGTCCGACACAACTAGACGTGAAATCTTTTATTACAAGCATTGCTAACAAAGTAAAAATACTAAAAAAAACTATTTACAACTACAAATCTGATGATTAAAATTATATATTTTTGTTTTAAGAATTATTATGGAGCATCCAAAGCAATCTTATCAGACAATCCACTCGGATTAACTTGTGGAATGGTTTGTCCTACAAGTGATTTATGTGTTGGCGGATGCAATTTGCAAGCGTCTGAGGAAGGAGGCATTAATATTGGAGGATTGCAACAGTTTGCAGTGGAGGTATTGTAGATAGGATTATGTACTTATCAGGCTCAGTCAAACAAGATTTTAAGAACAATTAAAATAAATGGTTTTGAGAACAACAAAATCTGATGAAAATTGAAATAAACAAATAAAAAAATATAAAAAAAAAACAGAAAAAAATGAATTGTAATTACTAATTACTAATTATAATTCATTTACATCAAGAACACTTTGAAATGGCATTAACTTGTGTTATGCTGGGGCATCACGTTGAAATAAAGGAGAGGTTTTTAAAGTGGAAAACAAAACACACGTCTTTACTCGTGGGTAAAATACAAGCAAGTGAGGAGTAATACAAAATTGTCATGGTAACGCTTTTACAACAATGTAACAGTATGATATAGCAGTAACACGTTCTTAACAATGAACTCAACATCACATTAACATAACTTAACATTACTTCCCCTGAAACCCATTATGCCCTGATAATTGGTTTCACACCTAATAATTCTCTGAAATTACTTAATTTCACTTTATCTAAAGGCTTTGTCAATAAATCAGCTTCATTGTTCTCGGTTGGAACAAATTCCAATTTGACTCGTTTCGCCTTTATCTGTTCTCTGATGTAGTGGTACCGGACATCAATATGTTTTGATCTCCGGTTCTCCACATTGCTTTGTGCAAAAACTTTAGCTGGTTGGTTGTCGCATCTCATGATTGTTGGTCCTCCGATCAACGTTGACAAATCCAACTCTTCGATCAGTCGTCGCATCCATACAATGTCTTTCGAACAATTGCACATCGAGATGTACTCGGCTTCCATGCTGCTGGTGGCTACGACCTTCTGCTTGCTGCTCTGCCATATTACTAAATTCTCGGCTAGTTTCAGCAAAGTTCCGCTGTAAGATCTTCGGTTAATCTTGCAATTCGCCCAATCTGCGTCTGCGAATGCAGTCAAAAATCCTTTATTCTCATTGTAAACCAATCCGTGTTTCTTGGTTCCCGACAGATATCGTAGAATGCGTTTGGCCATTTGCCAGTGATTGGTTTTTGGTTTGCTGTTAAATTGTGCTAACACATTTACAGCGTGTGAAATGTCCGGTCTCGTACTGTTGGCCAAGTAAGATAAGCAGCCAATTACCTCTCTATAAGGCTCGACCGTCAGATCTTCAAATTCTTCTGGCTCTTTCTTATTGTTGTCAGTACATTTCACCATTGGTGTCGCCATTGGTTTTGAATCAGTCATGTTGAATCTCTTCAGGATTTTCTCAACATATTTTTCTTGCGTTAAAAACATGTTTCCGTTTTTATCCCGTCCAAATTCGATTCCTAACATGTACTTCAGAGTTCCAAGTTCTTTGATTTCAAAACATTTACGCAGTCTCTTTTTGATTTCTCGACACATGTTTTCTGATTGTCCGGCTATCACCATGTCGTCGACGTAAACCCCGATAATTCCGCGTTCGTTTCCTATTTGAATCCAATAAACACACGCGTCGGAAAAACAACGTTTGAAACCCTGTTTCTCGAGTTCCTCATCCAACTTGTCATTCCACGCACGTCCTGATTGTTTTAATCCGTATAACGACTTGATTAGTCTGCACACTTTGTTTTTCCATTTTCCCACTAAGCCTTCGGGAATTTCCATGTAGACTTCTTCTTCGAGTATACCATTTAAGTATGCTGTCGTTACATCAACTTGTTCCAACACCCAACCCAAAATTACAGCTATAGCAATTATGAGTCGCATTGTCGCAATTCCGGCCACTGGAGAATATGTCTCGGTATAATCATGACCGTAGCGCTGTGTAAATCCTTTGGCCACTAAGCGCGCTTTATACCGCTCAACTGAACCATCTGGGTTTTGTTTAACTCGAAACACCCATTTACAGCCAATCGCTTTGCTGTCTTTTGGTAAATCCGTAATCTCCCATGTTTCATTCTTGTGTAAGCTGTTTAATTCGTCATCTATTGCGGTTTGCCATTTCGTTGCGTCCTTGGAATTCAATGCCTCTTGGTAGGTAGAAGGTTCTTCAAAATGACAAAACATTGCTGTTCCTATCAAATCCTCTTCATCTTCCTCCTCAGCATCTTCCGTTTCTGCAACTTCCGGTTCCGCTTGTTGTTGCACCTGACTTCGGAGAATCATCTTTGTTGGTTCGTACTGTTTTTGAACGGCTTCAGCTTTTGTCGGTCGTCCACGTTTTGGTTTTGCCGCTGGCGGAACTTGTTTCGGTTCGTCGAAAGTGAGAGTCATTACTTCCTTCGCGTCCAGTTCATCCGTTTCGTTGAATCCGAATTCATTTTCTTTGAACACGACGTCACGTGAAGTCATCACTTTTCTTTTCTTGGTATTCCACAACCGATATGTCTTCTCCCCGGCTGAATACCCAAGAAATATGCATTTTTCTCCGCGATTGTCCAATTTTCTTCTTTTGGCCGCGGGAACGTGCATCACTGCATTGCAGCCAAACACTCTTAAGTGTTTCACGGATGGCGTTCGCCCGTACCAAACTTCATACGGCGTTTTCCCAGTGATTTGTGTCACTGTCCGGTTTCTCACGTAAACTGCAGTATTGACTGCTTCAGCCCAAAAATCTGCACCCAATTGCGTTTGGATCAAACTTGACCGCACCAGATCCAGCAATGTCCGGTTTAATCTCTCAGAAATTCCATTTTGTTCTGGGGTGTACACTGCGGTGCGTTGATGAGAAATTCCTTTCTCCTTCAGGAAACGGTCAAATTCTTCGTTGCAGTATTCGAGCCCGTTATCCGTTCGCAAGGCTTTTATTTTCTTCCCCGTTTTTCTCTCCATTCTCGTCATGTAATCTTGAAATTTTTCAAGCGCTTCAGATTTGTGGGTCAGAAAGTAGACATCTATTTTCCTTGACTTATCATCAATAAACGTAATGTAGTAACGATGCCCTCCCTTGCTCTTTGTTTGAAGTGGACCCGCAATGTCCGAATGGATCAAATCCAGTACTTCGGATGCCATCTTCCGTTCTTCCTTGTTGAATGGTTTTCGGGTGGATTTTCCTTGGAGACATGAATCACATTTGCTGATTGCATCTTTGTTGATCTCCAATCCCCTGACTTTGTCTTTTTCGGCCATCTTTTGTAGACTGTCCAAAGACACGTGCATGTATCTTTGATGCCAAATTTCGTTTTTGGTCGCTTCCGTTGTCGCCGTCATCCCGTGATGTGACGCCTCGTTGACCAGATACATTCTGTTTTCTCTCTTCGCTCGAAGAATCACGACATCCTTTGAATTCATCACGTTGCAAAATCCGTTCTTGAATGACAACCAGTAGCCTTTTGCTTCCAGTTGCGCGACGGAGAGTAAATTCATCGTCACTTCCGGCACGTAAAGTACTTCTTTTAAAATCGTTGGTACTGTCTGCCCATCGTACACGAAATCTACGTTGATGTCCCCTTGAGCTTCTACTTTGACCTTCTTTCCGTTTGCGATATTTATTTCCGCCACTTTGGGATTTTGAAGTTCCAAAAATTTCCCTTTCTGCGCTGTCATGTGATGACTCGCTCCTGAATCGATCACCCAAACGTCCTTATCCGCTCGCGCCGCAAATGCCGACATAACATTGGCCTTCTTGTGGTCACTGGAATTCTTGGACTCAGCGCTTCTTTCCTTCTTGGGCTTGTGGCAGTCCCGCGCATAATGGCCAAATTTGTTACAATTGTAACATTTGATCTTTTTAAGATCACGTTGCTGTGGAATCTTGTTCGCAATTAGCACAGCCGAATCCCGTTTGGTATTGTCTGAAGTCTCTCTTCTTGAAGACTCCGCCAATATCATGTCTTTTATTTTGTTCGACGTGAAATCCGCTTTTGCAATCGTGTGTACTGACGCAATCAGTCCTTCGTATTCTTTGGTCAAACCACATAACATGGCCCAAGCCAAATCTGTGTCCCCGACCGTTTGGCCCGCATTCGTTAATCTCTCGGAGCATTCGGACACTCTCATGAGATACTTGTCCATATTTTCACCGGTCTGCTTCATTGTTGAATAAAGTTCTCGGCGGAGTTGGACGATGCGTAACGAGTTCGTCGGTTCGTAGACTTCTTTCAGTCGATCCCAAGCTTCTTTTGGACTTTGCAATCCCCGTATATGTGATTGCTGTTGTGTTTTGATTGTCAAACCAATTATTGAAAAAGCTTTATTTGTCAAATCAGCCAATTTCGTTGCATCGGCTTCAGTTTCTGTCCCGTCTACTACTTTCCAAAGTTTCTTCTCGGTTAATAGAAGCTTGACACTGAATGCCCAAGACAAATAGTTGGTACCATCCATTTTTTCTATCCCGTAGGAAGTAATGCTAGATGAAGTCTCAGTCGTCATCTTGTCTCGGAAAATTTTCAAAATTGCAAATAGCACAGACTGTTGTCAGTTTCAAACAATTTTCCCCCAAAATAGCAACAACAATTGAAACAAACTTAATTGTATCTTAAAACTACAACAAAGCTTCGTTGCGCAGATCCTAACAATACAAGTTTTAAACAATTGCATGCACAAATAGCTCGTCTTGCTTCAATAATGGCGTCGTTTTCTTCTCGTTTCGGTTGCACGTGCAGTTCGAAAATGGCGTCGTTCGAATCCCGTTCGTTGCAAACTCGTTGAAAATTATGCCTTTCGTCCCTTATGGCTCATGAAGCTAATTACTAGTCGAAAATAACTCACAGTTCCCGACCTCGTTTGCGTCCTCGTTCGATTTAGGCCCGTCTTGCCACACGTTCGATTCCGCTCGTTTTTCCGTTTTCTCGGAACGTCTGCCGCACGTTCGAATCGTCTGCCGTACGTTCGAATCGTCTCGTCGTGCCGTGGAAACGTTCGTCTACCTTTCCGATATTCGTTGGACACACCCGCGCTGCTTAACGTCCTGGACCCATAACCAATTTGTTATGCTGGGGCATCACGTTGAAATAAAGGAGAGGTTTTTAAAGTGGAAAACAAAACACACGTCTTTACTCGTGGGTAAAATACAAGCAAGTGAGGAGTAATACAAAATTGTCATGGTAACGCTTTTACAACAATGTAACAGTATGATATAGCAGTAACACGTTCTTAACAATGAACTCAACATCACATTAACATAACTTAACAACTTGTTATTTAACACCTGATTTCACTCGAATAAATTTTTTTATTTTGCATAAAATGGGATTTTTGGTGCATACTTCATGTGCATAAAACGAATTTTATTTTGCATAACTATCTGGTGTCTATTAACAATAGTAATAATATTTTACATCCTTCTTAAAAAAAATAACGATATTAAAATTAATTTTATTGACAGGTGTTTAAATCGATGCGAATTCCACAAATCCATTCGCCAGACGTACTGCCAATCGATAAGCGCCATCAAAGTTATTTCAGCAAAATTGCATTAGTTGGATGTGGACCTGCAAGCATTAGTTGTGCAACCTTTCTTGCTAGGATGGGCTACACGGACGTCACAATTTTTGAGAAAGAAAAGTTTGTCGGCGGATTAAGCTCTTCCGAAATCCCGCAATACCGTCTGCCTTTCGATGTCGTTGCATTTGAAGTGGAATTAGCCAAAGATTTGGGTGTAAAGGTATTACTAATAAATCAAGATTATGTAAATTTTTTTCTTTAAATTTTTGTTTACATGTTTTTTAGGTCGTATACAATCGTTCTTTTAGTAGAAATGATTTGACAGTTGAAAAATTGCAACAATCTGGCTACAAAGCCATTTTTCTGGGCATTGGAATGCCACAACCAAAAATCATTCCAATGTTTGAAAAGTTGACTGTAGATGAAGGTTTTTACACTTCTAAAGATTTCCTACCATTAGTGTCTAAAGCAAGTAAACCAGGTAAATATTGTCGAAACAATTTTTAATTATTTTTAACAATTATTATTTTTTTAGGCATGTGTAATTGCAGTAAAAATGAATTGCCACAATTGCATGGAAACGTTGTGGTATTGGGCGCTGGAGACACTGCTTTTGATTGTGCCACTTCCGCTATTCGCTGTGGCGCTAGGAAGGTTTTCATAGTTTTCCGTAAAGGATTCACCAACATAAGAGCCGTGCCCGAAGAAGCAAGAATATTTATTCCTGCCAATGTTTTATCACATTCTAAATATTTTTTTAAATTGACATTTTGCAGATGGAATTAGCCAAAGAAGAAAAATGTGAATTCATGCCTTTCTTATCACCGAGAAATGTTATTATAAAAAATGGGAAAGTTACGGCAATGGAATTTACCAGAACCGAAGAAGACGAACAAGGGAACTGGATAGAAGATGATGATCAATTTGTACGACTGAAGGTCAATTATATCATTTCAGCGTTTGGATCTGGTCTTTTCGATGACGATGGTACGTATAAATAAATCTTCGATACTCACTTTAAAGTGTTTGAAGTCAAATATTTCTGCAACTGGGACGCTGGACGCAACACACATTATGAAATATTATACGAAATACACAGGAGACACAGGTTTAGTTATTATTGGCTTTATTATGTCTAGGGGTATGATGTAGTGTCTCATGGTGCATTTCCCAAATGCAATGGCTGCGATAGCCATCCCTAGTCAGACCGCGTGTCACGGCGACCATGATGCGCGTGGTCGGTGTTACATTTGGGTCACGCCGTCGAAATCACAAATTCTGTTCAACATTTTTGCTTATTGTTTTATTTATATTTATTAATTTTTTTATTTTTAATTAGTAAAAGCAGCAATGGGGCCTGTAAAATTATTGCAAAATTCATGCGTTCAAATCGATACTAATACCATGCAGACCTCTGAACCCGGCGTGTTTTGTGGAGGAGATTTGGCAGGGATTGCTGAAACGACCGTAGAATCTGTAAATGATGGCAAAACTGCATCATGGTTTATGCATAAACATATCCAGGTGATAAATTGCCAGAGAACAAAAAGATGACAATCATTCATTAATTTGACCTCAATTTTGAATATTTTAGGACCTGCATCATTTTACTTTACCGGATGAGCCGAAGTTACCTCAGTTTTACACACCTATTGACTTAGTAGATATTAGTGTGGAAATGTGTGGATTAAAATTCGTTAATCCATTTGGATTAGCCAGTGCAACTCCCACCACCAGTGGTGCTATGATCCGAAGAGCTTTTCAAGCCGGATGGGGTTTTGCATTGACGAAGACTTTTGCTTTGGATAAAGTAAAGAATTATTCCAGGATTTAGAACCAGATTTATTTCTCTATTCTAAAAATAATTTAGGATATAGTTACCAATGTTTCGCCAAGAATTGTACGTGGAACCACATCCGGGTACAGCTACGGTCCGGGTCAAGGATCATTTTTAAATATTGAACTCATTAGTGAAAAAACTGCAGCTTATTGGTGTCGATGTGTTTCTGAGCTGAAAAGCGAGTTTCCTGATAAGGTTGAACTTTTTTTTATTTGTTTTTAATGTAAAAAATTAATAATTTTTTTTTTGTAGATAATAATTGCAAGCATTATGTGCAGTTACTCAGAACTGGATTGGACTCAACTTGCTCAAATGGCAGAAGCTTCCGGTGCAGATGCTTTGGAATTGAATTTATCGTGTCCACATGGAATGGGAGAACGTGGAATGGGCTTAGCGTGCGGACAGGTAAGTTAATAAAAAATGGGTCCCATTTAAAACCCCACTGAAGTTCCTTGGATTTCCACTAAAAAGAAACTTTTTCTCACACTGACTGATTTTTCCACTATCGGTAATTTTTTGTCCCACTAATTTAGCTAAGGCAAAAAAAACTATTTTTTTTCACTAAAATTAAATTGGCAAGAAAAAACTGATTTTACCACTACTATTACTACTTTGGTAAGATAGTTTTGCGAACGTTTTGCACCTCAAATCCGTCTCAGCGGGCAAAGAGGACGACCAACCATCCCCCGCATGGTCTACAAGCCCCCCCCCAACAGTCGCCCGCTCCCGCAAGCGAGTCCCCACCAAGGCCCCAGTCCAAGTCACGTGTCGGGACCCAACAAGACCTCGATACCCCTCGCAACCAAGTCCCCACCCAGTCCCAACAAGACCTCGATGCCCCTCGCAACTGAGTCCCTGCCCAGTCCCAACAAGACCTCGATGCCCCTCGCAACCGAGTCCCCGCCAAGGTCCCAGTCCTAGTCACGTGTCGGGACCCAACAAAACCTCGATGCCCCTCGCAACCGAGTCCCTGCCCAGTTCCAACAAGACCTCGATACCCCTCGCAACCGAGGGTCACGTGTCACGTGTCAGGACCCACTCCCAACAAGACCTCGGACTCCCCGTTGAGATGCCGGGCCTTCATTTCATAATAGGGGAAAAAGTGGATGTAATAAGTTTTTTTAGTGGAAAAATAAGTTGGGTTTAAATAAATATTTTTAGTGGAAAAATTAGTTTTTTTTGGCTTAGTTAAATTAGTGGGACAAAAAATTAACGATAGTGGAAAAACCAGTCAGTGCAAGATTTAGTTTTTTTTTAGTGGAAATCCAAGCCACTTTAGTGGAATTTTAATTTATGCCCATAAAAAATTGTGACATTTTTAAGAGACAAATTAATGGTTCGTCTATTTTTTCAGAATCCTGAAATGGTTTACAACATCTGCTTGTGGGTCCGCAAAGCTACAAAAATCCCATTTTTTGCAAAATTGACACCAACTATTACCAACATTGTGGAAATAGCTCAAGCTGCTTATAATGGAAAAGCTGATGGAGTTACAGCAACTAACACAATGTCAGGTTTAATGGGTCTAAAAGGAAATGCTAGTCCTTGGCCAAGTATAGGCAATGAGCAACTATCAACTTATGGTGGTGTCTCCGGTAATGCCATCCGGCCCATTGCTTTACGTGCGGTTTCTGCAATTGCTAATGCTATTCCTGGGTTTCCAATACTGGCAACTGGCGGAATTGATTCAGCAGAAGCCGGATTACAATTTTTACACGCAGGAGCATCTGTGTTGCAGGTTAAATCTAATATTTTACCGTATTACCTCGCTTTAAGCCGCATGTCGGTGGATATGGGTTTATCATGTTTTTGGAGTTTATACCGGCATGCCAGTATAAAGTGAAACATGCTGGTATAAGTGAAAAAGTTTTTTTTTTTTTTACTTAAAAGAACCCGAAGGAAAAATTTATGTTGGAATTTTGGCTTAAAATTTGAGTTTTCTTGATTTTCTGAAGATTATTACTAAAAACTGGTTAATTTATAGAAGTTTAGGCCAATTTCCTACATTTTGGACATCTATAAATTTGTTTTAGGCTTTTTTAGGCTCAATTATTATTGAAAAAAATTGTCACTCACTTTCACCGGCATGCCGGTAAAATTCGCACTCGCGGCTTTAAGTGGGGAAGTACGTTAATAATATCTTTTACCTTATACTTCTCTCTTGTTATTAGGTTTGCAGTGCAATACAAAATCAAGACTTTACTGTCATTGAGGATTACATTACTGGACTCAAAGCACTGTTATACTTACAAGCTCTGGAAGAAACCAAGGACTGGGATGGACAGTCACCACCCACACCGAAACATCAGAAGGGAAAACTTGTTGTTGATCTAAAGCAGGTCATTGGAAAAGTAAGAAATAAAATGATGAGAATCATCCCGTATTTGATTTTCTTGTTCTATCTGTTGCAGACTTTACCACATTTTGGGACTTACCAAAAGGAAAGAGATTTGATTCTGTCCAAAATGAAGAAAAAAGATCTTTGTGAACCTGTGTCAAAACCTGCAGTGAACAAACCCAGATTGCCAATACCCGGAGTAAAAGAGATGATTGGCCGTGCTCTTGCACATATTGGCAATTACAGTGACTTGGATAATGTGAAACAAGTTGTTGCACTGATTGACGAGGTAATGATAGAATTGTAGAAGGGAAACGATTCTATTGTGATTTTCTTGCTAATTATTCATTTTGGTTGCTCTAGGACATGTGCATCAATTGTGGGAAATGCTACATGACTTGCAATGATGCAGGTTATCAGGCCATCACATTCGATCCTGAAACACATTTACCATATGTAACTGACAAGTGCACGGGATGCACTCTCTGCGCATCTGTTTGCCCGATTATCGATTGCATTCGTATGGTTAAGAGAATGACTCCGTATGCACCGAATAGAGGACTTCCTTTAGGAAACGATTCTAATACTGAAGTGAATCGTGTTATAATGGTTGCTCAATGAAATAGTAATACTGCCGGTGGTTTGAGTTCATAATTTGTAAAGTACGAGTACTTTATGTCTAATAAAAATTAATCTTGCAGAAGAATAACATGTTTATTGATTGATGACACAGTCTAGCAAGGTCATGGACTCCAACTAAATACATGGTCCGCATACCCACTCCTAGGAAATTACGTAACAAAACTGACCACCCCCCCCCTCCCTAGTTTTTATAATACAAATTCAGTAATTTTCAATTTTAATTTAAAAATAACTTTCTACAAATTTAATTTTACATTTTCGATATTGTTAAAATGAATACAGGTATTTTTGACTTTTTAAACTTCATCTTCCCAAGGCAAACTCGTATGTTTTTTTAATGTTCAATATTTCAATAACGTTACGTAACATTAAAATGAGAAATATTTTTACTTCAAATTGTAGAATTACAAAAGTGTTGCTACCAATACTCAATTACCAGCTTCCGCATTAATCATATCCTATACATTTGAATAGAAAAGGAATCGTGGAAGGTGAACAGTACATGGTTGTTGCATTGTGACCACTGAAACGCGGTCGTGTCACCTGGAGATGAAAGAATAAGAGAGAAAAGAAATTTCTGTATTTATTCATTGCTCAGCCATTCAGTTATGACTTCATTTCCTCCCTTTTATTCATCTCATAGATCCCACTTTCACTATTTTTCTTTCTCATCACGTGATTCTCTTTTATACATTTCATTTTGTAAAACCTGAAAATTTTATGTAACAATTCATATTCCAACACGTATTCATAGACAAGGATATTTCTTCTCAGTTAGACAAACTACACAGTTTGTGTCATCAAGTGGTAAGCCTTCATTCAAATTCAGCTTCAGTTTGCCCAACAATGAAGTTAAGTGCAGCTAAGTGGCTAACTTTATCTGCAAGTGGTTTAGTCTGTTTGATTATAGTGTGGAAAACAGAAATGTTTAATTACAGCACTTTTCTGATTTACCACAAATCACATGCAAATAATACAACTAAGAATAAGAATCTATCTAGTCCAGTAACTACAGAATCAGGGACAAAGATTGTCAGTAATGTTCACTCTATTTCAATGAAGAAGAATGTTATTGATTATGATTATGATTACCAATCTAGTCCAACATCAATTGAAGCAACCATCAACTTAAGCCGGATTGGTTACATCGCCAACCGACCATTCATATGCACAAAGTCCCCTTTATTGGAAATGGTTGCTGTGATCATTTCCTCGCCAGAGCATTTTCAAAGAAGACAAGATTTAAGAAACTCTTGGTCAAAGCCGTTATCGCTATCCAGCAACACTTCTGTTGTGTTTTTTACCGGTCGGTCCAAACATGATTCGATCAATAAAAATGTGTTATTCGAAGCGAGAAGAACCCTGGATATGATAATAGTTGATTTTGACGAAAGTTACAGAAACTTAAGTGTGAAAACACTTCTCATGCTGAGATGGGTCAAGGATTATTGTTCCAATGCAAAGTTTATACTGAAATCCGATGATGACATGTTTGTAAATATTTATAACTTAATGGATTTCATCAATAGTGAAGAAGCAAATGATTCAGCAATTTATGGGAAAGTTGGTCACAATTGGTCACCTCAAAGAAAAAAGAGTTCTAAATGGATGGTCACAAAAGAGGAATATTCCAAAAGTAGGTATCCAGATTTTGTCACCGGTCCATCGTATTTATTCGGAACCAAACACATTGCTCGGCTGCTGGATGTGTGTTTCCGGCTTCCATATTTGTACTTGGAAGGTAAAAGTGTTACTATACTCTGTCTCACCATAAGAGTGGTGTTATAAATGGTATCTTTTAACACAGATGTGTTTGTCACTGGAATATGTGCAGAAGAAAGTAAAATTTCTAGACATCACCACGCAGGATTTATCAATAGTTCACGTAAAGGAGATAGATGTATATTTTTGCGAATTATATGTCGGCATGAAGTTAATGGCTTGTATTTACAAAATGTGTGGAAATCACTGTCGGATTTAAGTTTGTACAAAAATTGTAAAATTAAACAACCACAATTTTTCATTTAAAAACAAGGTAACTTGGTTATTTTAATCTAAAAAAAGCGATCGGAATAGGTTAGAAAACCATAAAATGACGAGATGATATCAAAACAATCAAATCCCATGTGTTCATAATATTTTGGGCCTCACCTTATAGTACGAGTAAAAACAAAATATAAATTTCAAAAATTAATAACATCATCTCATAAAAATGCAGTTAGAAAAATTTACAATCACAACACGTTTTTATTTCATGGAAACACAAATTGAAACAAATTTTCACTTTTCTGCATTTTTGTTATGCTTTGTTAAATGTTTTTTCAAAGTATTACAATGCGCACAGAAATAACCACAATGATGGTACTTGAATGGTTTTTTTCTAGTGTGAGCTGCAATATGCTTTTTTAAATTAAAACTTTGAATACTGGCGTAATCACATAAATGACACTTGAATGGTTTTTCACCCGTATGTATTAACAAATGAGTTTTTAAATCCCCACTTTCAATACAGGAATAAGCACAAAGATGGCACTTGAATGGTTTTTCACCCGTATGAGTTGCAATATGTCTTCTTAAAACCCCACTTTCAATACAGGAATAAGTACAAAGATGGCACTTGAATGGTTTTTCACCTGTATGAGTTGCAATATGACGTCTTAAAACCCCACTTTCAATACAGGAATAAGTACAAAGATGGCACTTGAATGGTTTTTCACCTGTGTGAGTTTGCATGTGGATAACTAATTTTCCTTTAAGCCTAAAAGAAATTGAACACACTTGGCATTTGAAGGGTTTTTCACCAGTATGTATAAGCATGTGATTCTTCAAATGTGAATAAAATGAGCGCGAATAATCACATAGATTGCAACTGTAACGCTCTTGTTTCCTCTCCATTTTGAATATTAACGAGACTCCAAGATCCGTGTATAAAACGTTTGCTAGGATATCACTCAATCACATCGAAAATAAACATTCTGAAATTAAAAGAATTCAAATATTATTGGTTTATTTTATAAGCAAGTAGTCAAGTGAAAAAGTGCACTTTTCCCCCATATCCTTACAGCAATACCGAGCAAAAACAAATTCCCTTCTGCATCAAACTCC
This sequence comes from Strigamia acuminata, assembly GCA_949358305.1. Lineage (NCBI taxonomy): Eukaryota > Metazoa > Arthropoda > Chilopoda > Geophilomorpha > Linotaeniidae > Strigamia > Strigamia acuminata. The sequence goes on from OX442314.1 coordinate 45,503,933, forward strand.
CGGATCACATTTGATGTTTTCTAAACATTTATAAAAAGTGATTTCTTCTCTTTGAAGCTAGCAAATATCCAGGCGAGTATCCCAGAGGCTCCAGCTATTCCCATTTCTCACAAAAACACAAATTGACACGAATTTTCAGTACGGTATTCTGAATTTATGAGTTTGTATCACTACCCGCACTGGGATAAGCACATAAAAATAATTTAATTGTTAATTAAATTGTTTTTCTCTTGCATGCCTAGCTGTGTCTTTCTAATTGCCCATTTTGAATGCAGGAATCACTACACAAGCGACACTTAAATGGTTTTTCTCGTGTATGGGTTCTAAAATGTTTTTTTTTTTTAAATACCAAGTTTCAACGAAAGAATAAGCCCACAAATGACACGTCAATGGGTTTTTTCTTAAACATACCTGGCATTTGAATGGGTTTGCACCAACGTGTATTCAAACACGAATAAAATGAACTCGAATAATCACACCGACTGTTGTTTACTCGTCATTTTGGATTTGAAAAGTAACGAGTTCAAGCTGAGTGTGCGAAAAATGTTTGTTTTGCAATCAATCACTGACTTTATGCTGATAGAAATCACTAAACCACATCGAAATACAACTTATTCTAAAATTAAAATCAAATCAAACATTAGGAACATACTTTTCATAAATAATATTGATCTATGCTCTCACTTTCTTACAGTAATCTAGTGAGAATTTCATTTATGTCTTCATTTTCAGCAGTTGGTTATGATTTGGCCACAATGTTTTCGTGCTGCGGCACTGAAGATCACGGAGCCTTGAATAGACTTATGGATCTTACAGATCAGCAAACTACAAAACAAAAGTCAAAGGTAAGTTTAGAAGTGGCAATATTGAACGTCAGATCATACCCCAATTCATATTTTTCGGCAAACAAATGTGAAATGATTTTCTCAAGCGCGCAGTGGGTATTAGCTAGCGAATGGAAAACATGAGGTTGCAGGGTGAGAGTAAAACCCGATGTGAAGTTGAATTTTGCGCCATCTCTTGGTAAAAATGAATAAAGCGACGTGTTGGCCGATTGGAAGGAGCGTGAGGATTAGTGGCGCCGACATCTTCCGTTGTAGCAGGGTGCTGCTACAAAAACCTGAGACGAATTCAGGTATCCCAATGCAGCTCATTATTACAAGACAATTTAATTGACGAGCAAGAAATGAGAGAAATTGTAGAATTGATGAACAAGAAATGAGAAAAAATCCAGAATTGGTGAACAATAAATATGTGAATTTATTTCCAACTGATTATAGATATCGAAACACTTGTTTGCCAGTGATGAGACATTCGGTGGGTTGGTCATGATAATCTTTTTCGATTTTTTTCTGTCGTACAACAACTGTTCTTGTTGACGCAATCATCGGATTCAAATACGGCAGAAACCGTCTGGATGTGCTTGGGTTGTTCGCAGATGAAACACTATTCAATTTTATTTTTTTCTTCTGTCTCTGTCTTTGTCTTTTGGCGATTTTGTCTATCATCGCCTGGCCATCTCGTTCCATAACCTGAATTGCTTCTCGAACAAAAGAAGTTTTAGTCGCACGAACGGCAATCGCAGGTTTTGATGAGCGCCTGAATTTACAGCGACGGGAAGTCGCAGCCATCCGATTGACCATACAGACATTGGCTGCATTTTGTGCATTGAAAACGAACGTTCGATTAGTCGAAATTATTATTTGGGAGCTTAGAAGTCAATTGGAAGGACTTGTTGTGACCCGACTGGACCGGGGTCAACGAAGAGTTTCTCTCGTGACCTCGTTTCGGGTGTAAGGGGAGCCGCAAGCGCGTCTCCCTTCCCTCAGTGCATTGACATCTAGTCAATGGACAGGCGTCTGCCCTGAGGGAGTGGGGATGGCTCGTCCACCCCACCATTGGGTGATTCCGGTCACCTGTCAACCCCGCTTTGTGCAAAGGAATGTGCCTTGCACTGAGCGGGCAGAACCAACACAACCATCAAACGAGAAACACACGTAAACCCGTCGTCCTACAAGATCAGGCCCAAGTAAATATACTGGGATTGACCAAGGACAAAGGACAATTTACCGTGAGTACGTTTGGTCAGTGTCAAACTCCGCAGAGTAACCTGCGAGATAAGATTACCACACTATTTTAGCACACCAGCTAGAAATAGTAAAAACCACTCCAGTTTAGCGAGTTGTGCAGACAAACGGTCGCACAAGCCTAAACTGCAGTAAAACCACGACGAGCGTTCCCGCCGCTGTGTGACCGCCGGGAGCCAGAAGAGTCCGCCGCTGTGTGATCGCCGGACACCACACAAAAACCTAGACAACAGCCCGAAGTAAGCCTTTTAACTAAGCATTCACTCGCGCCCGACCAGCGTGAACCCGAAGGACCAGCCAGAGACGAGCCGAGGACGCCATATTGCCACGCCGGCCCAAGACGACACCACGTTGCCACAACGAGGACGCCATCTTGGACACGACCGAGACAACAGACGACCTCGCCGATTCCAGCCAGCTTTCATCATACCTTTACCTTTCCATTTCCCTTCACCCATTCCGATTTACCTTTTACCTACCTTTTATATATATATATATATAAGATATATCTGTACATTGTCCCACAGAATAAATCTATATTATATTTTACCTTTTATATCTGTGTAATCATTTCTTTGGGTAAACCGCTTGAGCAAAGCGGTAGTGAGTTAGTCGAATTAAGTAATCAACCCACGAGTTAGCGACGGTTAGAGTTGAGCGCGACACGTGGGGGCCTGTCCGGGATCAAGTCGAATAACTGATTCTAACCTGTGATTACATCATACCCAAAGCAAGAAATGGCAGATAATACCCGAGTAACAGATTCCGACTCCGACGCAAACAAGAGAGCCGGCAGTCGTAAAGGCGCCGACTATCACTTGCGATCTGGAGGTCCCTTACCCAAAGCCTCAGCGCACGAAGCGAGGCAAAAACGGCGTAAGCCTAAACCCGATCGTAGAAGCGCATCCGAGGCATCGCACCCGTCTCGCACCGAGACGAGGCAGCGATTGGACGAGACAGAGCGGGGTGAAGAGCAATCTCACTCCAAACTGCCGCGTTCTAACCGTGACGGCGAGACGAGCGGAAACGAGGTTTTATCCCGTAACCAATCGCCTCGTCTAACGCACGACACCGAGGTGGGCAGTCCGAAAGCAGCGTCTCCGATACAAAAGACGGCCTCAAATACGACCGCTAATTCGGCACTAAACACGCCAATTACGCAAAGCCGCCCAGCTTCGGTCAGGTCCGAAGGACACAAGTCCAACTCATCCTCTGTCAAGCGTGTTTCGAGCCAGCCTTACAGCGTCTCGGGCACCTTGATTGATGCGATGCAATTGGCACAGGCGGAAGGAGTGAGATACACCCTTCCGACGGGGAAAATTACCGTGTACGAAACGTTACAGATCGTACGTGCAGCTTTAAAAGCGCACAGTGTATCCCCACAAATCACCATTGTTGAAGGTGCACACGCTCAACAATTGGTTGATTCCGCTCAATTTGAAGCGGATGCAGAGAACGAGGCTCGTCAAGCCATTCGCGAGAGACGGAGGAAGCTGGCGGAAAGAGAAGCGCAAGCTCTCGAGTACGGCAGAACCCAGCCCAATCCGACTACTCCCGAGGAGGTAGAAATAGTTGACCGAGCCCTGAGAGCACATCGATATGCTTTCCACTCGCAACAAGAAGCAGAGCGAGCATTTATGGCCAGATTGCGACGAGATGACCCGAAATCCGTCCGCAAACCAGAGGTCAGTTCATCCGAGCTGTCCGACGAGAGCCTAGAGGGAGACCCAAAGCGCACGCCGAAGGCCAAACCCAAACCCCAGCCGGAGAGAGCAACACCAGCTACTCCGCGCAAGAGAGATGCGTCGGCCAGAGAACAACAAACTCGGCCCCGCATGCAAGCTCTCGATTCAGCCACAAATAATGCGATAACGCGATTAATCAACGCTAATAATGCTAGGCGAAATGAAGAGCAAGCTCTCACAAGCCAACAGCATGATAATCCACAAGGGACTGAGTGGCAACAACCAGTGCCCATCCTTAAAGACGACGAGTCGTCAAGGAGACAATCGCATGATCGCACCTCTTCGCGAGAAGAAGGCAAACGCGATGAAAGACCGAAATATTTTCACTACGGAAATAGTGATTCGTCGTCAGATGGACTGGAGTCAAATGCACCCAGTCATCACGATTCGGAGAGAGGTTCCGGAGAAAGACGAAGGGAAAGAGAACGCGATGAACGCAGAGAAAGGGAACGTGACGACCGTCGTAGGGGCCGGAAAGAGTCAAACTCTTCACGGCGCAACCCGCCACGCCGCTCACCGTCTCCCGACCCCAGCTCCGACCCCTCATCCAACGACGACAGACGAAAGGAAAAATCAAGTAATCGCCGGAAGAGATCCAACTCTCCGCGCGATAGAGAGAAACGACGTCGATCGGAAAATAGCGACCACCGACGGGAGGAGTTTCAGGACCTTCCCCGACAAAGCGCGTTTACCGATTCGACGGGTCGGCAGTATACGATGGGAGAGCTTGGAAGAGCCCTACTCGGCTCGTTAAAAGCCGAGGGAATTGATCTGAGCAAACGAAACGATCGTAATCGTAGCACTGGTGACCGCGTAAAGAAAAAATACGCTGTCTCCCGACGTGACACCATGAGTGTTACCGGGAATATTAGGTGGCAATTTTATATTCAGAACCGTTTCGACGGGTCATGGAAAGCGGGAGATCGCTTCCTTGACGAAGTAATTCGAATTAAGACTGCCACTAAAGCCACCGTAGGAGACATGCTCACCCACGGTATTGTCGAGCTAATGACAGGCTCGGCACGTGAGTGGTACCAAGGATTGAAAGGCGTCAATTGGGACGACTTTTTAATGAGATTCGACCTGCGCTACGGCGAGACACCCGAAGAGGTGAGCCGAAAGATGCGAGGTCTTCGCCAGATGCCTGGTGAAACCATAATGGATTACGACATTCGCGCCAGATTGTTGTTCGAAAAGGCCCCGATGGAATTTCACGCCACGGGATTCAACCTTTTCTTTCTCGGCGGTTTGTCGGAATACTCGCAAAGGGTGCTACTTGAAGAAAGGGCACCGACAGGAGGTAGCTACGAGGAGATGAGCGCCTTCCTGTTCGAGAACACGATAGATATCGAGAAGAGATATTATTCCGCTTTACCAGAAGCGGAGAAAGCAGCGACCGCAAAACGTCTCAAGTTGAGTGCGGAAAGATATGGGGCGACAGATAAGATTATGCGCCCTACTGAATATCTTAGCGGTATAATGGAGCTGGCAGAAGCTAGCGTTGGTTTGCAAATAAAAAATAAACTGACATCCCCGCTGCCTTCCAACCCTTTGGCCGCCCCTAAAAAGGCACCGACAGCGTCAGCCATGCAAGCGACACTGGAGGAGGTCAAGGAGGGGGAGGAAGCCGAACAAAATGTCGGAAAATCAGACGAAAAAGAAGAAAAAGACGATTATTCGACGGACGAAGAAATACGAAGCTATCGCGATACCTTATCAACGGGTTGCGATGAGGAAGGACCGCTAGTACATCTCATCCATCGAGATAGAGCGGTAGAAGAATTTCGCGCCAGGTTAAAACCAAATGCCGGTCGAATTCCGAAGTATTTTCGGAAAAATTACACGCCACCGTCGAAAGCAGACCCTGAAAAGAAAAAATCGACTGAAGCCCCAAGAGACAAATCAAATATTCGCTGTTTCAAGTGTAACCAACCGGGCCACTACTCCAATGAGTGCCCAAGAACAGCGAAAGAAGACGCTAAGTTTGACGCGATAATGAAGCAGATGGCAGAGATTAAACTCGCCATGGCAAAAAACGAGTCAAAAAACGAGTCAGCGCAGGCGGCGAAGAAATAATTTCTCGACCGTCTGCGCCATTCATGAAGAAAAAGGGGTTTAACAAAGGGTTCGATAAGCCGCCACCAGTCAAAGAAATGGGTAGTGACATAGCTAACGCCCAAATTCAAGACAGGGCCAACAACGCTTTGCAGGTAATTACCGCAAACGCTGAGGCTGAGGCGGAAGAACCGAACCTACTGCTTGAAGAATTACCTCAAGTAGTCGAAGACACAGAAGAATTTCGTGTTTTCATGTGCAACGTGGCGGTCGAATACACCAACCGCCTATGTATGTTGCCCATGACAATAGAACGTGAAAAAATTATGGGACTACTAGACTCGGGAGCAGATCGCTCGTTCGTTTCCGAAGACATAGTAGCATCATTGGGTCTCACCGATAAGATAAAAGGCGTTAATAAAAATATACGTCTAAAAACCGCCAACGGAATGGCGCGTCCAAAAGGAGTTATATTATTGACCATGGAGTGGCTCGGAGGAGTAGAACAGCACCCTTTCCTGGTCCTGCCCACATGCGACAGAATTTTTCTGTTGGGCTTAGACCTCATGGCGTCAATGGAAATACAACCCAATCCAATAACGAAATCTTGGAATTATATCAGAAATGATAAGGAAAGACCCGCAATTGTCGTGCCACCAGCTCTTGTAAAAGAAGCGGCCGACAAGACACAGTGGGAGAAAGGCCTAAAGAAATTCGTTCAAGATTACGATTTTAAAGCATTCGTAACAGAATTGCAACGGGACAATGTAGTGGAAACGCTTGTCGCCGACGCCGCTTTAGAATTAAACGAAGCGGCAGCCCTACGAAGGGTCCTACTTAAATATGAGGGGATCCTGTCGAAAAAACCGGGCCGAACGAATAGGGCTATTCACGAAATTAAATTGACGGATAATAAACCTATACGAGTTGCGTATAAGGGAATGAACCCGCAAAAACGTGAAATAGTGCAAAAAATGTGCCAAGAAATGCTAGACAGTGGCATTGTCTCCGAGGCCCAGGGAGAATACGCGACGCGAGTTGTGCTCGTGATGCGCCCGGGCTCGGACCCACGCCTATGCATTGATTACCGCCCATTAAACGCGGTGACAGAAATAGATCCCATACAGATGCCGTCTATCGAATCCATTTTGAGAGAGCTTAGCCCCTTTTCTTGGGTTACGACGATGGATCTGTCGAAGGGATACTGGCAAGTTGAGATGAGGCCAGAGGATAAGTTAAAAACAGCATTTTACTCGCCAATTGGACGGTTGATGTTCAACGTCATGCCATTTGGTTTAGTGAATGCTCCCAGTACCTTTCAGAGACTAATCGAAAGCGTATTGGGTGATATCCTGCATCAGTTTGTGTGGGCATACCTAGATGACATAGTTATTGCCTCTAAAACATTCGAAGAGCACATTGAGCACATCGACCAAGTGCTCACCCGGCTGGCAAAAGCTGGGTTACACGTGCATCCGGGCAAAAGCAAGTTCTGTCGAAAGGAGCTTGCCTTCCTGGGTTATCGCATTGGAGTCAATGGTTTAGCTATTGGCCCCGAAAAAATCGATGCGATTAATCGTTTCCCACCACCCGAGGACGTTAAAGGTGTCCAACGGTTTATGGGAATGATAAACTTCTTCGGCAGGTTGCTACCGGGTCTAGCTGAAGTGGCAGCCCCAGTTACCGACCTCCTGAAGAATGAAAACGAATTTGTATGGTCAAATGAGTGCAACATCGCATTTAATGCAATAAAGAGGATGCTGACGGAAGTCGGCGTAATGCCTCTACCCGACTTAAACCGGCCGTTCATATTACACACGGACGCCAGCAGAGTTGGGTTAGGAGCGGCGTTGCTCCAAACACACGTGCGCGACGGAGTCGAACAAGACCTGCCGTGCATGTTTATAAGTCGCAAACTCCAAGGCGCTGAAAAGAATTACAATGCCACCGAGTTGGAGTGTTTGGCCGTTGTGTGGGCCATAAGGAAATTCAGAGATTATCTCGAATATACCAAATTTGTGGTCCACACAGATCATCAAGCGTTACAATGGCTGATGAAATTAAAAGAGCCAGCCGGTCGACTAGCCAGATGGCAGTTAGAACTGATGGCATGCGACTTGACCATTCAATACAAGCCCGGCAAATATAACGTCGTGGCTGACGCTCTGTCACGGGCACCAGTGTCAGATCCAATCGACGCTGACGATGATGGCGAGGATGACTCCCGCATCATTTATTGCCCTACGAGTTGTCACCGTTGGGATTTAAGGAAGATGAATGAAATTCCCACCGCGTCTCCGGCAGATGTAAAATTCTGTGGATTTTGGACGCGGTTATACCAACCAGCTGCTGACAATTACCCAAATGCAAGGAAGGAATTTAAGCTAGAGCGGAGAATAAATGACCCGCTTCTAAGCGCCTTCCACGCTCATGTCGGCGAGCAGATGCAAAGCAGTCCCCCGACAAGGGAGGAAATAATTGTGCAACAAAAATTAGACAAGAAATGTCAGGACAGAGCTAGATTCGTACTGACAGGAAAATATCCGCCCAATCTAACCAGAAGGCAGAAGCGTCGTTATGCACACGAATCCATAGATTACCTATTGGATGACGGCCTTTTAGTGAAACATCACCCAAATCACCAAGATGACTTGAGTGAATCGGACACCGCAGTAAAGGTAGTAATACCTGCTTCCTTAATCGGTCGCGTGCTGTGGTTGTTACACGGGCACCCGCTTGCGAGCCATGCGGGAGTAAGCAGAACACTCTATCGTGCTACACAGCTTTTTCACTGGACAGGGATGAAAAAAGATATTGCTCTTTTTGTCCACCAATGTCAGCGATGTCAAGCGTGCAAGCCGAGGAGTAAATCACCATTCGAAACTATTTTCTTAGGGCCTTACGCGCCTTTTGATTGTTTAAGTGTCGATGTGATGGGCCCAAAACCCGTTACGGGAAATAAAAATGCGTACATTATCGTTATAATGGACGTGGCAACTCGTTGGCCCGAGTTGTACGCCGTCGCTAGACCTTCAGCAGAGAAAATCGTTGAATGTATCTACGACGTGGCGTTACGTTACGGATTTCCACGTAAAATTATATCCGATAACGGACCCCAATTTATCTCGAAAATTTGGGGTAAGTTTTGTGAGAAATTCGGGATTGTGGCGTCACATACTTCGACCTACAATCCCAGAACAAATCCCGTTGAGCGACTCAACAGGGACATTAAATATGCACTAAGCATATTCACTGACATCCACAATAGGTGGGATGAATACTTGAGGGAGATCGCGTTCAGCATACGAACAACAGTCTCGAGGACGAGAGATTTTTCTCCGGCCTACCTCAACTTCGCCCGAGAGCTACGAGTGCCTTGGGACCCACGAGTGGCAGAGTCGGTAAATGTGGTGGACCCAGAGAAACCACATGAGTATGTATATAAATTGGAGCAAACAATTTCGAGCACATACAAACATATGATGGCGCACATTTTTAACATGCGCGACCGCATTTTACAAGATAAAAGCGGTGGAAAATTTGTGAATTTCGAGAACAATGATTTAGTGTGGAAGGACACACACATCCTCTCAAATGCAGCGAGAGGAATCACCGCCAGCTTGGCCGACAAGAGAGATGGTCCGTATGTGATCATCGGCAAGCATGGCGGTAACGCGTATAAATTACGCAAGCTCGAGGACAACACCGAGCATAAGTCGATACAAGTACGAGAGTTAACTCCGTACATTCCGGAATTCCCGCAAGAAATGTGGGCCAAAGGCCAAGTCAAGTCTAAAACTGACGGCCAAATCGTCGATATGTTCGCTGGCGAGTCGGAAAAAGCACCGCCAAGTGACAACGAGGAGTATTTCGACGCCCCTTCACCTCCGGTAAACGAGATAGTTGAATCCGTTCCGGATCCAATTTTGGTCGGGGGGGAAACAGGAGAAACTCCTGAAACAAACACAAAAAACACGGATAAAAAAGAAAACAATAATGAGGAGGTACAGACACAAAAAACAACAAAAAATATCGTACCTGCCTCGATCCGTAACCTGCGACCAAAAAGAGATAATCCGTTCATAAAAGGCGGAAAGGTCGTAGGAAAGAAGTAAAATAAATTACGAGTCGATGGCGGCACTAAAAATAAATGTAATCGACCGATAGTGCAAGCCATCACGTCGCAGAAAATTTCGCTAAGTCCAACAAAGCGGATATCGGTCGAATTCGCGTCACGAGATGGCGTGGAAACGCGGGACCCGTAGCAAAATTATCGGCACGGGTCGGATACCGCGTGCAAAAGACCCCGTAGCAGCAATCGCGCACGGGAGTGAGAACAAAGGAGACCCGTAGCGTAACATGCGCACGGGTAGGTGCGCACTAGTCTCAAACACCCGGGTTCTGGAGTATATTACCCAGAATCCATCGCGATTACCTCGTGTTCACACAGACTTCCGCTTTTCACAGCTGATCGCTGCATTCGTGCGTGATCCTCGTTTTTAACGTTTTACCGAGTTTTTCACCGAGTTTTTGAGATAGTTTTATCATCCTTTTTAAATCGTGATTGAGATTTTTGTGCGCGCTCCTCGCCATGGACGAGGAAGAGAACGACGTGCTGGCCATAGAGCACGAGGACGAGGAAAACTGGGACCGCGATGTAAACCAAGTCCATCCCGATCAGGTAGAAGTCGGCATCGGCACATGAGAACTAGTTCCGTGCTGCTGAAGAAGAAATTTTGTTGACTAATACCTGACATGAGTGCTTTGCACTCACAATAGCGTATAATTAATTATTAACCGCGATCGCTCACACGATCGTATTTTTTTCTTGTTAATTTGTTTTCGGGGTGCGAGCGCAGACTTCAAGTCGCCTCGCGTCTCGAAAATTCCTCATGACTTGAGTCACGAGCGAGACAATGGGCTCGAGCCATAGATAATTTTATGACAAGGGGAGAATATTCTGTAAAAGAATATTTTTTCTCCACAAGTAATTTGACGCATCAAATTGATGCAACTTAACATTCGTACGATGAATTTTTCGGTGTGTTGGATAAATTTAATTTGACTTTAACTTTTTTAAAAATTAGACAAAGTCCGACTTCGGAATAATTCTTTATTAGGTTTATTTATTTAATAACATTTCGACAAGCACATTTATTGTGCGATTTTAGTAATAATTTACACCCGACGAATTCTTTTTACGAATGACTGATAATTATTAATTTAATTATTAGTAATGTTCTAATTAATGTTAGAATTAATTTGAAGTAAAATCTGATGATAAGAATCCAGATTAAAGGCTCGATTCCGTCTCGCTGTGCGTTTTGGACATGAGACAGATTTTTCACGTGATGACTTCTCTTTTTCTATCCGACGAGGGACAATTCGTCCTACGTTTGCACCGATAGACAGGAATCGGTCTCGACGGACGGCTGCACGTACTGGCAACGTCCCTCGAAACCAACCATTTATCTACGTATTTAAATATTAACTTTTTATTAATTGTTTATTTCTCCATCCTTCCAGATGGCACTACGTAAAACATGGGGACCATTAGACCCCGCTTGCATCACTCGTGGCGGGATATTTCGAGGCGCGCTGCCCGATTTTTACCGACGATGTTTCGGCGAGGACGCCGACCCTTGGCGCCTGCGAATACTACATTCCCGATGCATCGCCCGACGTTGGGTACGAGACTGTACGCTCCTGGACACGTTCCCGGAGGGGATGCGCGAAGGCATCGCCACAGAGTTAGCTCGTGACGAGGACCCGAAATCGCCAATTTTCCACCCCGGATTGTCAAGTCAGTACACTGGCACTCCGGCGGAGGAACACGTGCTGCATGCGTGGCGAGCAGCCGAGACAGAAGAGGCCCGTGAGGCCATCTATCAGCAGTATAGACAACAGCTGGTGGATACCGCTGCGGCAGTGGCCGAGCGCATCCTCCAAAACGAGGGGATGACCGCGGATGATATTCATCTGTGGTTTGAGAGGCTGCGATTGGGAGAGAGTACGCCCCAGTGGAGACCTCGGATGGGAATTTTAACGTCCCAGGCCGAGATGTGGCAGCTCCACCACCTGGGGATTTTGGGGCCCAAAAGCAGCTACCCGCGGAAGCGCAAGCGCTCCAAAGGCGCCGGGAACAGCCAGTCGCGTTCCCCGGTGACAACCAAGAAGCAGCGTGTCGCTCAAAACACGACTGAAAGCAACGAAGCTGGGCCATCCACTAGTACGGTGCGTGACCCTTCGCAGTATTCACGACCGCGAATTTTCGTAAACCGTCAGATTAAAGACGGTAAGGAGTGCAAGGAGGTTTGGATGTCTGGTGATGAAGAGCGAGTCTCTCGTCCCAGCACTTCTAGACGTCCGCTGACTCATCGCGAGCAGCGGAAAAAAGATCGCAAGGAGCGATACTTCGCGAGGTGCGAAGCTCGGGGCCGTCCCATCCCCGAACCCGCCTACATCTCCAAGAGAGCGGGTCGACGAAGTGGTAGCCAGTCAGGTGAGCGACACGTCCCAGCGGCAGATACGCGGGACCTTCGCGAGATTCTGACTCAGATGAAGCGGACGAAACTGACACGTTTCGATCCCGCGATGAAACACGCCAGGAAGATGGGTGTTGTCACCGACGGGAAGGTGACCCCACACGAGGTGGCAAGGTGGCTCGCAGACTACATTAATTCGCGACCACGACCCGATGGCATGCCAACCGCCATCGTGCAGCCTTCAGGCTCCGGACAACATCTCCCGGCGCTCCAAGTCGCAATGACTGGAGTGCAGACGACGGAGACGCCACCACCGCCGACGCAGCCAACACCACCGCTGCCGACGCCGACGCTGCCGACCAAGACGCAGCCGCCTCCGAACCTGCCGCCGCCGTCGTTGTTGAATTCGAGCGATCCGCCGGATTTACCCACCGACCGCTCAGTCCCTCTCCCCGTTGGACAGAGCATTGCGCAGGAATGTCGAGCCAATTTGACCGGCATTTACAGGCCGAGCCAACCCCGATCCGGTTCCTCGGCCCTGTTTTTCGAGAGGCGAGACGAAGAAGCGCGACTCGCGAGAGAAGCCGCCAATCCGACTATCTCCGAGCTCTCAGCGTTTCGCTTCGTGATGGAAGACCCAAGAGTCTCCGCGCCCGCCTTGCGAGGTGTGGATCAGGCCCAGCGATATTTCATCGAATGGGCAACGGCGATGATGAGTAAGCTCTCGTGTGCCTTCACTGCGGATTCGGAGCGATCGAATCCAGTGAATCGTCGCAGCCTACAGCTATCATTGACCAAGGTCATGATGCAGCTGCTAACCCCAGCACTCTTCGGAGAAGGGCGTCAGGCGATGGCCGCATGGTCTGTCGTGGACAGAGAGGGTGTACAGGTTCCCCGTGCACTCCTCGCAGAGTGGAGCTCCATTCTGCCCGACCCTGTGTTGACTCGGTACGAGCTAACCAGGGATGTGGTAAACCCCGAATTTGAGGGGTACAAGTTGCGAAGCACGGCGTTTCGTTATACCTCCGCCACCTGGACAGCGGCGCCTACCCAACAACTGCGCGCCTTGACCATCCAGACGGAAGAATCGGCAGAGGATGTAGAAATGGTGATCTCGCCGACGAGCGGAGTTCCGATTCCGCCACCGATGCCTGCGGAGATATCCCCGCAAGGACCCGCCCTGTTCGAAGTGGCGGGTAAACCAAAGCGCTTGCTGTGCCGAACGCCACCCGTCAGGTCCGTCGAGCAAACGAAGCCGACACCGCCCGGGACCTCACCGGCCCGAGCGGCGACAACGACGCAAGCCGCTATTCCCGCGGCCACCCAGAAGCCGAAGCCGGCACCGCCTCCGCCAGACTATTACGGGCGAATCATCGAAGAGTTTCCCCATCTCTCGATGACGACGGCGACCAGGAGGTTTATCCTCGCGCAGCGGGACAAAGGCAAATCAGTCTTCATCTGGCTTCACAACCAGATCCGGAAGACTAGAGACCTCATCTTCCACCAGAGGTTGCTGAGAGCCCACCGTGTGCCAGTGACGCCAGCGGAAGCCAATGCCATCCGGCATACGAACACCGGCTTCTCCGCCTACATCCCGAGCGTTTGGTTACACGAGAGGACGCGTGCCCCGCATGAGCCAGTTGACGGCCATGCATTATGCTTCATTACGGAGCATGAGGACCCCCGAGATCGGTCCTCGGCGTTAGTAGGCGATCTACCCGCGCCACCCGGCACTCAACCGCCTGTCCCTGGAGTGAGTTACGCCCAGGTGACGGACTCAGTGTCGGGTCCCCCAGGAAAGAAGTGATCGCTCAGCCCCACGGTCTGAGCTCGGAGGGGGAAGTGTTGTGACCCGACTGGACCGGGGTCAACGAAGAGTTTCTCTCGTGACCTCGTTTCGGGTGTAAGGGGAGCCGCAAGCGCGTCTCCCTTCCCTCAGTGCATTGACATCTAGTCAATGGACAGGCGTCTGCCCTGAGGGAGTGGGGATGGCTCGTCCACCCCACCATTGGGTGATTCCGGTCACCTGTCAACCCCGCTTTGTGCAAAGGAATGTGCCTTGCACTGAGCGGGCAGAACCAACACAACCATCAAACGAGAAACACACGTAAACCCGTCGTCCTACAAGATCAGGCCCAAGTAAATATACTGGGATTGACCAAGGACAAAGGACAATTTACCGTGAGTACGTTTGGTCAGTGTCAAACTCCGCAGAGTAACCTGCGAGATAAGATTACCACACTATTTTAGCACACCAGCTAGAAATAGTAAAAACCACTCCAGTTTAGCGAGTTGTGCAGACAAACGGTCGCACAAGCCTAAACTGCAGTAAAACCACGACGAGCGTTCCCGCCGCTGTGTGACCGCCGGGAGCCAGAAGAGTCCGCCGCTGTGTGATCGCCGGACACCACACAAAAACCTAGACAACAGCCCGAAGTAAGCCTTTTAACTAAGCATTCACTCGCGCCCGACCAGCGTGAGCCCGAAGGACCAGCCAGAGACGAGCCGAGGACGCCATATTGCCACGCCGGCCCAAGACGACACCACGTTGCCACAACGAGGACGCCATCTTGGACACGACCGAGACAACAGACGACCTCGCCGATTCCAGCCAGCTTTCATCATACCTTTACCTTTCCATTTCCCTTCACCCATTCCGATTTACCTTTTACCTACCTTTTATATATATATATATATAAGATATATCTGTACATTGTCCCACAGAATAAATCTATATTATATTTTACCTTTTATATCTGTGTAATCATTTCTTTGGGTAAACCGCTTGAGCAAAGCGGTAGTGAGTTAGTCGAATTAAGTAATCAACCCACGAGTTAGCGACGGTTAGAGTTGAGCGCGACAGACTTACGGTTGTCAAAAAGACATGAAAACTCTGGATACGTCACCCGCCATCTCAAAAAATGGGCAACTGACAAGTGCACGGGTTGCACACTCTGCGCATCTGTTTGCCCGATTATCGATTGCATTCGAATGGTTAAGAGAATGACTCCGTATGCACCGAATAGAGGACTTCCTTTAGGAAACGATTCTAATACTGAAGTGAATCGTGTTATAATGGTTGCTCAATGAAATGGCAATACTGCCGGTGGTTTTAGACGAAAAATTCATTTCTTTAGACGAAAAATTCATTTTTTTTATCGGAAAATTCATTTTTTTATCGAAAAATTCATTTTTTTATCGAAAAATTCATTTTTTTTTATCGAAAAATTCATTTTTTGATCGAAAAATTCACTTTTTAGACGAAAAATTCATTTTTTTAGACGAAAAATTCATTTTTTTTATCGAAAAATTCATTTTTTTATCGAAAAATTCATTTTTTTGATCGAAAAATTCATTTTTTGATCGAAAAATTCACTTTTTAGACGAAAAGTTCATTTCTTTAGACGAAAAATTCATTTTTTTTAGACAAAAATTCATTTTTCCAACTAAAATATTCAATTTTCGAAGTAAAAATTTATTTTTTGGCCCATTCAATTTCAAATCGAAAAATCGATTCTCTCGAATTTCTCAGATGGAAACGTGTCGTGTTTTTTAGAAGCGGATTATTGAAAAACCGATTCTTTCTCATACTCCACGTTTGGGGTTGATTCTTTGGTAAACTTTTATTGCAAAGACTTAAGTTTATCCGAATGATTTCTTATCAGGAAACGAGTGTACTAATACATTCATTTCCTGATAAGATATTATTGGCCAACTAGTCCTGCAATCAACAGAACTTGATTCCAGAACACTCAGAACTGTGCATGCTCAACATTTGCTAGAATCAACTCGTTCAAAGCCAAAAAACGATTAGATAATCAACTAAAAGTGCACGGTTGGGAACCGAAAATGCATTTTCGGCCTAAAAAGTGCATTTTTGGTTCCTGGAAAGCACGAAAAATTGCCAAAATCGGAAAAAGGTGGGAAAAAAAACCCAAAATTAGGCCAAAAAACTGCAATTGGGAGGAAAATGCAATTTTCCTCCCAAAAATTGTAATTATCCTCACAAAAAATGCAATTTCCGCACCAAAAATGCAATTTTCCTTCCAAAAATGCAATTTTCCTTTCGGAGAATGTAACCTTCCACACCAAAATGCATTCTTTTTCCTTCCAAAGTGCACTTTCCTCACCAAAAATGCAATTTTTTTTACCAAAAATTGCAATTTTCCTGCCCAAAAATGCACTTTTTACGCCAAAAAAGCTTAGAAGTAAAGAACAAAAAAAAGGCCACCTCACCTTCTAGTGTCACCAAAGTCGGGGGCAGTCGGGGGCAGTCGGGGGCTGTCCAGGGGCCTTTGGGCGGTCGAAACAAGCTGCAGTCGTCATTTGAAAATCCTAGATATAAATTTAAGTTTTTAATAAACTATCTAAAGATTGTGGATAGTTTATTTAAAACCGAGATCAGACGACACTTATCTGACAGAAGTCCCGAGATGGCGGCCAAACCCAAAATTGGGCCAAAAAAAAAGTTTTCATCGGCCAAACTCGCCGAATCCAACCTCACGTGTCCGTGTCGTAGTCCGGGGGGTGTGCGGGGGTCGTCGGGTGGTCGAAACCAGCTGCAAAAAGAACAAAAATCAATGAATACAGCCCAAAAACGCCTCGCGTGCTCATACTTACTCGGCGAGAAAGAAAAAAAAAAAGAAAAAGAAAAAAAAAAAAAAAAAAAAAAAACCCTTTCTGGATGTTGAATGGAGAAGGAATTCCTGCTGCCCCCTGCCTGCGATGTTGCCTCGGACCCAGCTTGGAGTGTCCAGTACCTGAAACATCAATAAATCGATAAATGAGTAAAAATAAAAATCAAATCAACAAAAACCTTCCACTCGGAGAAGGATTTTGCCGCGACGTTGGGCCCAGCTTGGCGTGTCCGGGAGCTGAAACGAGAAAGAAAAACGATAAAAGAACGATGCAGACAACAAGCACAATAACCCTTACGATAACCCTAACAAACTGTACGCGTAATTGCTGGAATAGAAAGCAAAAATCTCACCCACCTCGCCTTCTAACGCACCGGGACGAGAAAGAAAAAGCCTACTCACTGCGTAAACGGGCATCGTACGTGCGATACTTTCTCGCCGGGAAGCGCCGAACGAAAAGGGCCAGCTGGAAACGGAGAGACGAAATGCGAACACAAAAATAGGCCTGCGCGCCTGCTATGCACCGTAACGAGCAGCGCGCCGGCAGCGCCCGTGTCGGGCGGTGGCGGCGCTCTCGACCGAGCCGAGCCGAGCCGAGCCGAGCCGAGCCGAGCCGAGCCGAGCCGAGCCACGCCATTGGACCCGTTGCCCGATGCCGGAGCGGGTCAATCCCCAGGCCCCAAATCCGCCAGGCATATAAATATTGGGGCAAAAAAATAAACAAATATTTTTGTAAAAATTTTCATTAAAATGGCAAAAAAAACGAGAAAAGTAAATATGGCGGCATTCACAAGAACCTACAATGATATGGAAAAGAACACGAAGAACCAATTCGCCAAAAAAAAAAAAAAATACTTATCTGAAATATTGGGCAGTCCATTTGGGCAGTCCATTTGGGCAGTCCAAATGACCTTAAAAATAATGTAAAAATCGTGCGAAAATCAGACAAAAAATGCATTAAATCAAGAAATAAAAATCGAATTATCCAACAAACCTACCTTTCCCGAGGTTCCGCAGAAGGAGAGCCGTTTAAAGGAATGCAAACCATCTGAAAAACTAAGAAAATAAATTGTAAATGTGTGTTTTCAACGTTGGGAGACGGAAATGAATAAAAGCGCCAGTGAAATCAACTGTCGTGCCTGATTTCGCGGCGTAGCCGCGATATCGTTAATTCCCCAACAACTAACAAAACAAAAATCAATGAAAACTAAAAACATTAATGCTAAAGTTAATGATCAACCCAAAAAGCCACTCACCTCAATTCACTTGCTAAACCATTTTCCATATCAGGAATTATAATTAATGCTAAAAAAAAAACAGCTTCCCCGCCCCCCTGTGCCTAAAGACTCTGCAAAGTTATTATTTGGTCAGCTGCTGCAGAGCAGGCCTAAAGCTGAGGGAGTTGCTGTTGTTTGTTGAGCCTAAAAACGAGGGGCTTGTTGCTGCGCAAAGTTGGACATTGTCGGCGGCGGGGCATTGTTGCGACTGGGTCCGGTCGGGCCCGGGTGCACGCTGGCGGGCCGACCGCTCGGGGGGAGGGGCCTGGCTGCCGGTTCGGTCAGGGGGAGGGGTGCTTCGCTATCTAAAGATTCTAGGCGAAAGGTCTCTTTCTTTGCATTGCGATTGGATAAAGCCGATTTCTTTGCCATGCAATTGGCTGAAATTGGCTTTGTCATGTGATATTTAAGTGTGTGACGATTGGTCGTCGGCATTTAGTTGTGTTTGATCCCTGCAGGTGGCGCACCCACGGCATCCAGGGAAGGGGGCGCTGGTGGCGCGTTATCGATTTTAATGAGCACTAGGTGGCGCCATATCGAGTCGTCCAGGAAGCGCTGGTGGCGTGCCGTTGATGAAAACGCCCCCAGCGCCCCCTGGACGGCTGGGTCGGAGCGCCACCTGGTGGCCTGCAGACGCAGCTTTAACTTGGTTATTTTAATGTAAAAAAAGCGATTGGAATAGGTTAGAAAACCATAAAACGACGAGATGATATCAAAACAATCAAATCCCATGTGTTCATAATATTTTGGGCCTCACCTTATAGTACGAGTAAAAACAAAATATAAATTTCAAAAATTAATAACATCATCTCATAAAAATGCAGTTAGAAAAATTTACAATCACAACACGTTTTTATTTCATGGAAACACAAATTGAAACAAATTTTCACTTTTCTGCATTTTTGTTATGCTTTGTTAAATGTTTTTTCAAAGTATTACAATGCGCACAGGAATAACCACAATGATGGTACTTGAATGGTTTTTTTCTAGTGTGAGCTGCAATATGCTTTTTTAAATTAAAACTTTGAATACTGGCGTAATCACATAAATGACACTTGAATGGTTTTTCACCCGTATGTATTAACAAATGAGTTTTTAAATCCCCATTTCTAGTACAGGAATAAGCACAAAGATGGCACTTAAATGGTTTTTCATCCGTATGAGTTGCAATATGTTTTCTTAAATCCCCACTTGTAATACAGGAATAAGCACAAAGATGGCACTTGAATGGTTTTTCACCCGTATGAGTTGCAATATGTCTTCTTAAAACCCCACTTTCAATACAGGAATAAGTACAAAGATGGCACTTGAATGGTTTTTCACCTGTATGAGTTGCAATATGACGTCTTAAAACCCCACTTTCAATACAGGAATAAGTACAAAGATGGCACTTGAATGGTTTTTCACCTGTGTGAGTTTGCATGTGGATAACTAATTTTCCTTTAAGCCTAAAAGAAATTGAACACACTTGGCATTTGAAGGGTTTTTCACCAGTATGTATAAGCATGTGATTCTTCAAATGTGAATAAAATGAGCGCGAATAATCACATAGATTGCAACTGTAACGCTCTTGTTTCCTCTCCATTTTGAATATTAACGAGACTCCAAGATCCGTGTATAAAACGTTTGCTTCGTAAACTGACAGATAGGATATCACTCAATCACATCGAAAATAAACATTCTGAAATTAAAAGAATTAAAATATTATTGGTTCATTTTATAAGCAAGTAGTCAAGTGAAAAAGTGCACTTTTCCCCCATATCCCTATAGCAATACCGAGCAAAAACAAATTCCCTTCTGCCTCAAACTCCCGGGTCACTTTTGATGTTTTCTAAACATTTATAAAAAATGATTTCTTCTCTTTGACGCTAGCAAATATCCAGGCGAGCATCCCAGAGGCTCCAGCTATTCCCATTTCTCACAAAAACACGAATCGACACGAATTTTCAGTACCGTATTCTAAATTTATGAGTTTGAAAAAAGAATGATATTTAAATTAAAAAATTTAAATGCACAATTTAATTGTTAATTAAATTGTTTTTCTCTTGTATGCCTAGCTTTGTCTTTCTAATTGCCCATTTCGAATGCATGAATAACTACACAAGCGACACTTAAATGGTTTTTCTCGTGTATGGGTTCTAGAATGATTTTTTTTTTAAATCCCAAGTTTCAACGAAAGAATAAGCCCACAAATGACACGTCAATGGGTTTTTCCTTAACATACCTGGCATTTGAATGGGTTTGCATCAGCTTGTGTCTTCAAACACGAATAAAATAAACTCGAATAATCACACCGACTGTTGTTTACTCGTCATTTTGAATTTGAAAAGTAACGAGTTCAAGCTGAGTGTGCGAAAAATGTTTGTTTTGCAATCAATCACTGACTTTATGCTGATAGAAATCACTAAACCACATCGAAATACAACTTATTCTAAAATTAAAATCAAATCAAACATTAGGAACATACTTTTCATAAATAATATTGATCTATGCTCTCACTTTCTTACAGTAATCTAGTGAGAATTTCATTTATGTCTTCATTTTCAGCAGTTGGTTATGATTTGGCCACAATGTTTTCGTGCTGCGGCACTGAAGATCACGGAGCCTTGAATAGACTTATGGATCTTACAGATCAGCAAACTACAAAACAAAAGTCAAAGGTAAGTTTAGAAGTGGCAATATTGAACGTCAGATCATACCCCAATTCATATTTTTCGGCAAACAAATGTGAAATGATTTTCTCAAGCGCGCAGTGGGTATTAGCTAGCGAATGGAAAACATGAGGTTGCAGGGTGAGAGTAAAACCCGATGTGAAGTTGAATTTTGCGCCATCTCTTGGTAAAAATGAATAAAGCGACGTGTTGGCCGATTGGAAGGAGCGTGAGGATTAGTGGCGCCGACATCTTCCGTTGTAGCAGGGTGCTGCTACAAAAACCTGAGACGAATTCAGGTATCCCAATGCAGCTCATTATTACAAGACAATTTAATTGACGAGCAAGAAATGAGAGAAATTGTAGAATTGATGAACAAGAAATGAGAAAAAATCCAGAATTGGTGAACAATAAATATGTGAATTTATTTCCAACTGATTATAGATATCGAAACACTTGTTTGCCAGTGATGAGACATTCGGTGGGTTGGTCATGATAATCTTTTTCGATTTTTTTCTGTCGTACAACAACTGTTCTTGTTGACGCAATCATCGGATTCAAATACGGCAGAAACCGTCTGGATGTGCTTGGGTTGTTCGCAGATGAAACACTATTCAATTTTATTTTTTTCTTCTGTCTCTGTCTTTGTCTTTTGGCGATTTTGTCTATCATCGCCTGGCCATCTCGTTCCATAACCTGAATTGCTTCTCGAACAAAAGAAGTTTTAGTCGCACGAACGGCAATCGCAGGTTTTGATGAGCGCCTGAATTTACAGCGACGGGAAGTCGCAGCCATCCGATTGACCATACAGACATTGGCTGCATTTTGTGCATTGAAAACGAACGTTCGATTAGTCGAAATTATTATTTGGGAGCTTAGAAGTCAATTGGAAGGACTTACGGTTGTCAAAAAGACATGAAAACTCTGGATACGTCACCCGCCATCTCAAAAAATGGGCAACTGACAAGTGCACGGGTTGCACACTCTGCGCATCTGTTTGCCCGATTATCGATTGCATTCGAATGGTTAAGAGAATGACTCCGTATGCACCGAATAGAGGACTTCCTTTAGGAAACGATTCTAATACTGAAGTGAATCGTGTTATAATGGTTGCTCAATGAAATGGCAATACTGCCGGTGGTTTTAGACGAAAAATTCATTTCTTTAGACGAAAAATTCATTTTTTTTATCGGAAAATTCATTTTTTTATCGAAAAATTCATTTTTTTATCGAAAAATTCATTTTTTTTTATCGAAAAATTCATTTTTTGATCGAAAAATTCACTTTTTAGACGAAAAATTCATTTTTTTAGACGAAAAATTCATTTTTTTTATCGAAAAATTCATTTTTTTATCGAAAAATTCATTTTTTTGATCGAAAAATTCATTTTTTGATCGAAAAATTCACTTTTTAGACGAAAAGTTCATTTCTTTAGACGAAAAATTCATTTTTTTTAGACAAAAATTCATTTTTCCAACTAAAATATTCAATTTTCGAAGTAAAAATTTATTTTTTGGCCCATTCAATTTCAAATCGAAAAATCGATTCTCTCGAATTTCTCAGATGGAAACGTGTCGTGTTTTTTAGAAGCGGATTATTGAAAAACCGATTCTTTCTCATACTCCACGTTTGGGGTTGATTCTTTGGTAAACTTTTATTGCAAAGACTTAAGTTTATCCGAATGATTTCTTATCAGGAAACGAGTGTACTAATACATTCATTTCCTGATAAGATATTATTGGCCAACTAGTCCTGCAATCAACAGAACTTGATTCCAGAACACTCAGAACTGTGCATGCTCAACATTTGCTAGAATCAACTCGTTCAAAGCCAAAAAACGATTAGATAATCAACTAAAAGTGCACGGTTGGGAACCGAAAATGCATTTTCGGCCTAAAAAGTGCATTTTTGGTTCCTGGAAAGCACGAAAAATTGCCAAAATCGGAAAAAGGTGGGAAAAAAAACCCAAAATTAGGCCAAAAAACTGCAATTGGGAGGAAAATGCAATTTTCCTCCCAAAAATTGTAATTATCCTCACAAAAAATGCAATTTCCGCACCAAAAATGCAATTTTCCTTCCAAAAATGCAATTTTCCTTTCGGAGAATGTAACCTTCCACACCAAAATGCATTCTTTTTCCTTCCAAAGTGCACTTTCCTCACCAAAAATGCAATTTTTTTTACCAAAAATTGCAATTTTCCTGCCCAAAAATGCACTTTTTACGCCAAAAAAGCTTAGAAGTAAAGAACAAAAAAAAGGCCACCTCACCTTCTAGTGTCACCAAAGTCGGGGGCAGTCGGGGGCAGTCGGGGGCTGTCCAGGGGCCTTTGGGCGGTCGAAACAAGCTGCAGTCGTCATTTGAAAATCCTAGATATAAATTTAAGTTTTTAATAAACTATCTAAAGATTGTGGATAGTTTATTTAAAACCGAGATCAGACGACACTTATCTGACAGAAGTCCCGAGATGGCGGCCAAACCCAAAATTGGGCCAAAAAAAAAGTTTTCATCGGCCAAACTCGCCGAATCCAACCTCACGTGTCCGTGTCGTAGTCCGGGGGGTGTGCGGGGGTCGTCGGGTGGTCGAAACCAGCTGCAAAAAGAACAAAAATCAATGAATACAGCCCAAAAACGCCTCGCGTGCTCATACTTACTCGGCGAGAAAGAAAAAAAAAAAGAAAAAGAAAAAAAAAAAAAAAAAAAAAAAACCCTTTCTGGATGTTGAATGGAGAAGGAATTCCTGCTGCCCCCTGCCTGCGATGTTGCCTCGGACCCAGCTTGGAGTGTCCAGTACCTGAAACATCAATAAATCGATAAATGAGTAAAAATAAAAATCAAATCAACAAAAACCTTCCACTCGGAGAAGGATTTTGCCGCGACGTTGGGCCCAGCTTGGCGTGTCCGGGAGCTGAAACGAGAAAGAAAAACGATAAAAGAACGATGCAGACAACAAGCACAATAACCCTTACGATAACCCTAACAAACTGTACGCGTAATTGCTGGAATAGAAAGCAAAAATCTCACCCACCTCGCCTTCTAACGCACCGGGACGAGAAAGAAAAAGCCTACTCACTGCGTAAACGGGCATCGTACGTGCGATACTTTCTCGCCGGGAAGCGCCGAACGAAAAGGGCCAGCTGGAAACGGAGAGACGAAATGCGAACACAAAAATAGGCCTGCGCGCCTGCTATGCACCGTAACGAGCAGCGCGCCGGCAGCGCCCGTGTCGGGCGGTGGCGGCGCTCTCGACCGAGCCGAGCCGAGCCGAGCCGAGCCGAGCCGAGCCGAGCCGAGCCGAGCCACGCCATTGGACCCGTTGCCCGATGCCGGAGCGGGTCAATCCCCAGGCCCCAAATCCGCCAGGCATATAAATATTGGGGCAAAAAAATAAACAAATATTTTTGTAAAAATTTTCATTAAAATGGCAAAAAAAACGAGAAAAGTAAATATGGCGGCATTCACAAGAACCTACAATGATATGGAAAAGAACACGAAGAACCAATTCGCCAAAAAAAAAAAAAAATACTTATCTGAAATATTGGGCAGTCCATTTGGGCAGTCCATTTGGGCAGTCCAAATGACCTTAAAAATAATGTAAAAATCGTGCGAAAATCAGACAAAAAATGCATTAAATCAAGAAATAAAAATCGAATTATCCAACAAACCTACCTTTCCCGAGGTTCCGCAGAAGGAGAGCCGTTTAAAGGAATGCAAACCATCTGAAAAACTAAGAAAATAAATTGTAAATGTGTGTTTTCAACGTTGGGAGACGGAAATGAATAAAAGCGCCAGTGAAATCAACTGTCGTGCCTGATTTCGCGGCGTAGCCGCGATATCGTTAATTCCCCAACAACTAACAAAACAAAAATCAATGAAAACTAAAAACATTAATGCTAAAGTTAATGATCAACCCAAAAAGCCACTCACCTCAATTCACTTGCTAAACCATTTTCCATATCAGGAATTATAATTAATGCTAAAAAAAAAACAGCTTCCCCGCCCCCCTGTGCCTAAAGACTCTGCAAAGTTATTATTTGGTCAGCTGCTGCAGAGCAGGCCTAAAGCTGAGGGAGTTGCTGTTGTTTGTTGAGCCTAAAAACGAGGGGCTTGTTGCTGCGCAAAGTTGGACATTGTCGGCGGCGGGGCAGACCTCTGAACCCGGCGTGTTTTGTGGAGGAGATTTGGCAGGGATTGCTGAAACGACCGTAGAATCTGTAAATGATGGCAAAACTGCATCATGGTTTATGCATAAACATATCCAGGTGATAAATTGCCAGAGAACAAAAAGATGACAATCATTCATTAATTTGACCTCAATTTTGAATATTTTAGGACCTGCATCATTTTACTTTACCGGATGAGCCGAAGTTACCTCAGTTTTACACACCTATTGACTTAGTAGATATTAGTGTGGAAATGTGTGGATTAAAATTCGTTAATCCATTTGGATTAGCCAGTGCAACTCCCACCACCAGTGGTGCTATGATCCGAAGAGCTTTTCAAGCTGGATGGGGTTTTGCATTGACGAAGACTTTTGCTTTGGATAAAGTAAAGAATTATTCCAGGATTTAGAACCATATTTATTTCTCTATTCTAAAAATAATTTAGGATATAGTTACCAATGTTTCGCCAAGAATTGTACGTGGAACCACATCCGGGTACAGCTACGGTCCGGGTCAAGGATCATTTTTAAATATTGAACTCATTAGTGAAAAAACTGCAGCTTATTGGTGTCGATGTGTTTCTGAGCTGAAAAGCGAGTTTCCTGATAAGGTTGAACTTTTTTTTATTTGTTTTTAATGTAAAAAATTAATAATTTTTTTTTTGTAGATAATAATTGCAAGCATTATGTGCAGTTACTCAGAACTGGATTGGACTCAACTTGCTCAAATGGCAGAAGCTTCCGGTGCAGATGCTTTGGAATTGAATTTATCGTGTCCACATGGAATGGGAGAACGTGGAATGGGCTTAGCGTGCGGACAGGTAAGTTAATAAAAAATGGGTCCCATTTAAAACCCCACTGAAGTTCCTTGGATTTCCACTAAAAAGAAACTTTTTCTCACACTGACTGATTTTTCCACTATCGGTAATTTTTTGTCCCACTAATTTAGCTAAGGCAAAAAAAACTATTTTTTTTCACTAAAATTAAATTGGCAAGAAAAAACTGATTTTACCACTACTATTACTACTTTGGTAAGATAGTTTTGCGAACGTTTTGCACCTCAAATCCGTCTCAGCGGGCAAAGAGGACGACCAACCATCCCCCGCATGGTCTACAAGCCCCCCCCCCAACAGTCGCCCGCTCCCGCAAGCGAGTCCCCACCAAGGCCCCAGTCCAAGTCACGTGTCGGGACCCAACAAGACCTCGATACCCCTCGCAACCAAGTCCCCACCCAGTCCCAACAAGACCTCGATGCCCCTCGCAACTGAGTCCCTGCCCAGTCCCAACAAGACCTCGATGCCCCTCGCAACCGAGTCCCCGCCAAGGTCCCAGTCCTAGTCACGTGTCGGGACCCAACAAAACCTCGATGCCCCTCGCAACCGAGTCCCTGCCCAGTTCCAACAAGACCTCGATACCCCTCGCAACCGAGGGTCACGTGTCACGTGTCAGGACCCACTCCCAACAAGACCTCGGACTCCCAGTTGAGATGCCGGGCCTTCATTTCATAATAGGGGAAAAAGTGGATGTAATAAGTTTTTTTAGTGGAAAAATAAGTTGGGTTTAAATAAATATTTTTAGTGGAAAAATTAGTTTTTTTTGGCTTAGTTAAATTAGTGGGACAAAAAATTAACGATAGTGGAAAAACCAGTCAGTGCAAGATTTAGTTTTTTTTTAGTGGAAATCCAAGCCACTTTAGTGGAATTTTAATTTATGCCCATAAAAAATTGTGACATTTTTAAGAGACAAATTAATGGTTCGTCTATTTTTTCAGAATCCTGAAATGGTTTACAACATCTGCTTGTGGGTCCGCAAAGCTACAAAAATCCCATTTTTTGCAAAATTGACACCAACTATTACCAACATTGTGGAAATAGCTCAAGCTGCTTATAATGGAAAAGCTGATGGAGTTACAGCAACTAACACAATGTCAGGTTTAATGGGTCTAAAAGGAAATGCCAGTCCTTGGCCTAGTATAGGCAATGAGCAACTATCGACTTATGGTGGTGTCTCCGGTAATGCCATCCGACCCATTGCTTTACGTGCGGTCTCTGCAATTGCTAATGCCATTCCTGGGTTTCCAATACTGGCTACTGGCGGAATTGATTCAGCAGAGGCCGGATTACAATTTTTACACGCAGGAGCATCTGTGTTGCAGGTTAAATCTAATATTTTACCGTATTACATGCCGGTGTAAGTGAAAAAGTTGTTTTTTTTTACTTAGAAGAGCCCGAATGAAAAATTATGTTGGAATTTTGGCCTAAAATTTGAATTTTCTTAATTTTCTGAAAATTATCACTAAAAACTGGTTAATTTATAAAAATTTAGGCCAATTTCCTACATTTTGGACATCTAAAAATTCGTTTTATGCTTGTTTAGGCTCAATTCTTATTGAAAAAAATTGTCACTCACTTTCACCGGCATGCCGGTAAAACTTGCACTCGCGGCTTTAAGTGGAGAAATAATATCTTTTACCTTATAATACTTCTCTCTCGTTATTAGGTTTGCAGTGCAATACAAAATCAAGACTTTACTGTCATTGAGGATTACATTACTGGACTCAAAGCACTGCTATACTTACAAGCTCTGGAGGAAACCAAGGACTGGGATGGACAGTCACCACCCACACCGAAACATCAGAAGGGAAAACTTGTTGTTGATCTAAAGCAGGTCATTGGAAAAGTAAGAAATAAAATGATGAGAATCATCCCGTATTTGATTTTCTTGTTCTATCTGTTGCAGACTTTACCACATTTTGGGACTTACCAAAAGGAAAGAGATTTGATTCTGTCCAAAATGAAGAAAAAAGATCTTTGTGAACCTGTGTCAAAACCTGCAGTGAACAAACCCAGATTGCCAATACCCGGAGTAAAAGAGATGATTGGCCGTGCTCTTGCACATATTGGCAATTACAGTGACTTGGATAATGTGAAACAAGTTGTTGCACTGATTGACGAGGTAATGATAGAATTGTAGAAGGGAAACGATTCTATTGTGATTTTCTTGCTAATTATTCATTTTGGTTGCTCTAGGACATGTGCATCAATTGTGGGAAATGCTACATGACTTGCAATGATGCAGGTTATCAGGCCATCACATTCGATCCTGAAACACATTTACCATATGTAACTGACAAGTGCACGGGATGCACACTCTGTGCATCTGTTTGCCCGATTATTGATTGCATTCGTATGGTTAAGAGAATGACTTCGTATGCACCGAATAGGGGACTTCCTTTAGGAAACGATTCTAATACTGAAGTGAATCGTGTTATAATGGTTGCTCAATGAAATAGCAATACTACCGGTGGTTTGAGTTAATAACTTGTAAAGTACGAGTACTTTATGTCTAATAAAAATTAATCTTGCAGAAGAATAACGTGTTTATTGATTGATGACACAGTCTAGCAAGGTCATGGACTCCAACTAAATACATGGTCCGCATACCCACTCCTAGGAAATTACGTAACAAAACTGACCACCCCCTCCCCCCCCCAGTTTTTATAATACAAATTCAGTAATTTTCAATTTTAATTTAAAAATAACTTTTTACAAATTTAATTTTACATTTTCGATATTGTTAAAATGAATACAGGTATTTTTGACTTTTTAAACTTCATCTTCCCAAGGCAAACTCGTATGTTTTTTCAATGTTCAATATTTCAATAACGTTACGTAACATTAAAATAAGAAATATTTTTACTTCAAATTGTAGAATTACAAAAGTGTTGCTACCAATACTCAATTACCAGCTTCCGCATTAATCATATCCTATACATTTGAATAGAAAAGGAATCGTGGAAGGTGAACAGTACATGGTTGTTGCATTGTGACCACTGAAACGCGGTCGTGTCACCTGGAGATGAAAGAATAAGAGAGAAAAGAAATTTCTGTATTTATTCATTGCTCAGCCATTCAGTTATGACTTCATTTCCTCCCTTTTATTCATCTCATAGATCCCACTTTCACTATTTTTCTTTCTCATCACGTGATTCTCTTTTATACATTTCATTTTGTAAAACCTGAAAATTTTATGTAACAATTCATATTCCAACACGTATTCATAGACAAGGATATTTCTTCTCAGTTAGACAAACTACACAGTTTGTGTCATCAAGTGGTAAGCCTTCATTCAAATTCAGCTTCAGTTTGCCCAACAATGAAGTTAAGTGCAGCTAAGTGGCTAACTTTATCTGCAA
Organism: Strigamia acuminata; assembly: GCA_949358305.1. Lineage (NCBI taxonomy): Eukaryota > Metazoa > Arthropoda > Chilopoda > Geophilomorpha > Linotaeniidae > Strigamia > Strigamia acuminata. The sequence continues at coordinate 45,533,224 of OX442314.1, forward strand.
GTGGTTTAGTCTGTTTGATTATAGTGTGGAAAACAGAAATGTTTAATTACAGCACTTTTCTGATTTACCACAAATCACATGCAAATAATACAACTAAGAATAAGAATCTATCTAGTCCAGTAACTACAGAATCAGGGACAAAGATTGTCAGTAATGTTCACTCTATTTCAATGAAGAAGAATGTTATTGATTATGATTACGATTACCAATCTAGTCCAACATCAATTGAAGCAACCATCAACTTAAGCCGGATTGGTTACATCGCCAACCGACCATTCATATGCTCAAAGTCCCCTTTATTGGAAATGGTTGCTGTGATCATTTCCTCGCCAGAGCATTTCCAAAGAAGACAGGATTTAAGAAACTCTTGGACAAAGCCGTTATCGCTATCCAGCAACACTTCTGTCGTCTTTTTTACCGGCCGGTCCAGACATGATCCGATCAATAAAAATGTGTTATTCGAAGCGAGAAGAACCCTAGATATGGTAATAGTTGATTTTGACGAAAGTTACAGAAACTTAAGTGTGAAAACACTTCTCATGCTGAGATGGGTCAAGGATTATTGTTCCAATGCAAAGTTTATACTGAAATCCGATGATGACATGTTTGTAAATATTTATAACTTAATGGATTTCATCAATAGCGAAGAAGCAAATGATTCAGCAATTTATGGGAAAGTTGGTCACAATTGGTCACCTCAAAGAAAAAAGAGTTCTAAATGGATGGTCACAAAAGAGGAATATTCCAAAAGTAGGTATCCAGATTTTGTCACCGGTCCATCGTATTTATTCGGAACCAAACACATTGCTCGGCTGCTGGATGTGTGTTTCCGGCTTCCATATTTGTACCTGGAAGGTAAAAGTCAAGTGTTACAATACTTTGTCTCACCATAAGAGTGGCCCATTTTCCATTGGTCGAGTCTCATTACTTCTAACTGTGGACTGTGTGCTACCACCTGGAAAAGTAGTTTCGTTTTGTTTTTAATTTGTTTGATCACTTTAATAGTTGAAATGATGTAATGTTTTTTTCAATTCATCAAATAAAGATTTATGATGTTTTTATTTCAATATTTATGTTTGTTTCAGTTTATTGCTTGCTTTGTCAGGAAAGCAAACAATTTTCTAACAATAGGTAATCGATTACAATATCTGTACATTGTAATGCAATTCTGGTGTTTGGGTCTATTTTTTGGATCACTACACAAGTGAAATGGCTCAGCCAATGGAAGATAGGCCACTCTTATGGTGGGACAGAGTATATGCGATGTTATAAATAGTATCTTTTAACACAGATGTGTTTGTCACTGGAATATGTGCAGAAGAAAGTAAAATTTCTAGACATCACCACGCAGGATTTATCAATAGTTCACGTAAAGGAGATAGATGTATATTTTTGCGAATTATAAGTCGGCATGAAGTTAATGGCTTGTATTTACAAAATGTGTGGAAATCACTGTCGGATTTAAGTTTGTACAAAACTTGTAAAATTAAACAACCACAATTTTTCATTTAAATGAAGTTAAGAGGAAATGTAATAACTTTGCATTTCAAATTGTTGAAGTACAAAAATGGTTAGCACAAAGAACCATGCTTTAGTTTACTGGTAAAATAACAAATTAAGATATTTCACAAAAAGTGGATTATCTGGCTGCACAACTCCGGTGGCATTCCCAACAGATAAACCACGCCATCTGTGGCTCTATACTGAAACAAGATCTGCCAATTAATGTTCAAAATATTTCAAAACATTTTTAATATTTTCTTTTTCGTTTATGGGAAACTCGTTCTTAATTGGCCACCAAGATATACTAGTACTAACAAGTGAATTCCACGTTTTCTCAATACCCGAATGCTGAATACCTCGACCGGAGTTTCACGAAAACCCGAGACGAATTCAGGTATCCCAATGCGTATATCGCAGCTCGAATTCCATTATTACAAGACAATTTAATTGACGAGCAAGAAATGAGAGAAATTGTAGAATTGATGAACAAGAAATATGTGAATTTATTTCCAACTGATTATAGATATCGAAACACTTGTTTGCCAGTGATGAGACATTCGGTGGGTTGGTCATGATAATCTTTTTCGATTTTTTTCTGTCGTAGAACAACTGTTCTTGTTGACGCAATCATCGGATTCAAATACGGCAGAAACCGTCTGGATGTGCTTGGGTTGTTCGCAGATGAAACACTATTCAATTTTATTTTTTTCTTCTGTCTATGTCTTTGTCTTTTGGCGATTTTGTCTATCATCGCCTGGCCATCTCGTTCCATAACCTGAATTGCTTCTCGAACAAAAGAAGTTTTAGTCGCACGAACGGGAATCGCAGGTTTTGATGAGCGCCTGAATTTACAGCGACGGGAAGTCGCAGCCATCCGATTGACCATACAGACATTGGCTGCATTTTGTGCATTGAAAACGAACGTTCGATTAGTCTAAATTATTATTTGCGAGCTTAGAAGTCAATTGGAAGCACTTACGGTTGTCAAAAAGACATGAAAACTCTGGATACGTCACCCGCCATCTCAGAAAATGGGCAACAGATTTCTTTGTGTGGTTTCTGCGGAACTGTTAAATCACTTTTTAAAAATGAAAAAAATTAAATATTTTGATTCGGTAAAATAAATTGAAATAATTTATTTTTTTTAAATTTATTACAGGATTTGTATCACAAAAATAGAAATATTTTGGCATGAAATGAGATTTAATATTAAAATCGTAACTCCGCATCATCATCATCGTCTCCAACTTGCAATAATATGACTGATCGCACTGCAGTTTAAGGTATTTAAATTTAATTTAAATTTTAGTTTGTGAGTGGTTGGTTGCCTCGTGGCCAGGGGAGGACCATGGAGCGTTTGGACACCATTCAGGATTACGAACAACACAGTTTGGATAAATATCATAACCCGTGTTTTCGCCTATGTGAACCCCGTTTAAATCATAATTGCGATGCAGAAAATAGAAACCACTTAACGGAAGAACTTAGGCACTGATTGGATATCTTTGTATGATTTTAGATGTTTAATCGATTTATCGAATATTTTGTGATTTTGTTTTCATTTGATCTTATTGTTTTTATTAGTTAAATATCTGTTTGTTGATGATTAATTAATTTTTAAGACCAGATCTGAATTTTTCCACCGTAATGTAATGTGATTTGGTCCAGTTTGGACGAAATATTTTGTCCTTAAAACTACAAAATTTTGAGGATTTATTTGTGATGATGTGGTCTTATGCAGGGCAACCTAGGCACAAGATAGCCTGGGATGGGATGCATGCTCAAGTAAATAAAGACAAGGGACTCCAGATTGTTGAATTTAGTGGCCTTTAATCTGCTGTTATGATCAACCATTTGATTCCAAGCCCTTGATCTGGGCAAAAAATTCATATACCATGCAGGCCTTATTCTTTTGTTTCTGAGAGGTGAAAAATGCCTACATTTTATACAGGTAGCAGGGAGTAATATCTGACATTGCAAATTGTTAATGAAATAGTACAGCCAGTAGATATTAGTGTATAAATCTCAGTGCCATTACATTACACATGGTTTACATTCATTTACTTTGCTAGTCATATTGAATTAATTTATCTAAACTTGCCTTCTACTGATATAAGTGGCGCGAATGCATGATAAGTCGATTACATATAATTATACAAAGCCAAAAATGGTGAGTATATAAACGTTAAATATTAGTACAGCATTTGCAAATTGACAATATGTGACGATTCTACTTTTGGCTGATTTAATAGCCATTTAAGATAGATAAATAATCGGTTTAAACAAGACGTTGCTATGAGTAGCAACAACCTAACCGAGATAAGCTTACGGAAGTCTGTGTAAAATATGAATTCATGACTGAGTAGAAATAACTTACAGTTTTAGTGTGACATAACATATTTATTACTAAATATTAATGATGACATAATTGGGTTCTTGACGCGTGTAAACGGGCGGCATCAACTGGTTGAGGATCCGGGCGAAGCCAGAGGGATACGGCTGACTTGCGGCATCGTCACAAATATCGCTACGGAGACGTATTTGGTCCGCAGCTCGATTATCTAACAATACGAAGAGTCCTTCGTATAAATGGGAATATTCGGCAGAATATTCCATTGTTTCACATGAATAAAAGTAAAAGTGATTAATGTAATATAACAAATGAATTGTTATATAAATATTAATTGGGCGGGGACCGTCACGACAATTGAGAGAACGTCGCGGGAGTTGATGAGACTCCATCCGCCAGCATGCCTTACGACGACAAGATCTCGTGATCTGGCGCCGAGTATTTGTTTGTACGCTTTAATTCGCTGTCGGTGGTACCAACCACCAGGTAAACATTTCTATGGACTTACCAGAATAAAAAGTATTGCCAATACAGGATTACCAATGCCCGAGTAATTTGTTTAACACGATATATTTTATATATCGTTCGCGGGTTACTAACCCGGAGGGTACAATGGGGCGGGGACCGTCACGACGGTCGAGAGAACCATCGCGGGAGGATTTGACTCCTCCATCCGCCAGCATGCCTTACGATGACGGGATCAGTAGATCGAGCACCGGGTAATATATTAGTCGGCCACTGCCGTTGGATTACCATTATCCAGGTAGTTATTTATCGCAACATCTGAAGATATTACTCACGGGCTACCAACCCGGCGTGTTGCCTGTGCATTAGGCCTTTACCGACTTTTAACGTGCGGAAGGACCAATCGAGAAAAGACGGGAACCTGCGCGGGCTGTTTACAACAGCCATCCTGCAGCAGACTGAGGCCAGTTAGCTGAGGGACCTACTTTCATTTAGCAAGGTCGTACTGTATACGACCGTTATATTAAGCCACCGTACGAAATCTAACTGTCCCGTAGAACAGCAAGCTAACGTTACGGGGCCATTTCATGTGAACGCATGTCTATTACCGGAGTTAGCCTTCCCGAAATAGCCCTACAACAACAATAACAATATAGTATTGAATACTAATTGTGGAGAGCTGAGGTGGCCTGATGTGTCGATAGAGAAAGTGAGATCAAACGATAACAACAATTCAACTACAGACAGTATACAAGTTCAGTTATCAAGCCAGGGGGGGTGAGTGGGTGAGAAACTGATGCTTATATAGTTCTGTAGAACTACTAGATTGGCGACAGCCAATCAGCGTACGAATCGGCGGATTCGTGGGTCACTAGTCCGGACCTAATATATGACTATGTCCAGATGGGCCCAGTTGGGGTCCGGAAGGGTCCGATTGGTTCCCTTCGACAAGTAAGTAATGTGTATATTGATTCGATAGAATCAATATTGTCAAGTAAAATAATACTTAGTTTGTATTGAATAAAATAGTTATATTTTATTCACCGTGTCTAAATAATTATTTATCACACTTTTTAGTTTTATCGAGTTTGAATTACGCGCGTTTGGTAAACAGCGCCATCTATTGTGAACATTGATAAATACGGATTTGTAATCATCACAAATATAGACCTCAATTGAATAAACAAGAAAAAAATCAAACTGTAACTTTCAACGTGAGGATATTCTTTAAACCTTTCACAGCCATGTGTGAACAAAACAAAAAATTGAAAAATAATTGTAATTATTGGCTTTCCTGAAAATTAATTAAGGAGACCAACTTTTATTTTTGAAAAATATGGAATGTACAATATAAAAACAAGGAATAATGGAAATAAGAATGTTAATTTAGCTTATTAGTATCCACAAGAAGTTGTGCACATTTTCAAAAGGAGATACCGAGTATAACATTTTACACTAGGGTGAACAACTATTTAAATATACTGTATAGATTACGTAATAAGAGTGTTAAAATAGTCATTCAGTTAATACAATATTGTTACAGACAGTAATTTCTGACTTGGGGTTTAGCAAATTTTAGTTATACAGAGCATTATAATGTTTCTGAATATAAGGAAAAATTTGATGAGACATGATGTGCATTAGAGTGAGCATAGAAACTCCAAGAGTGAGTCCCAATGCATTTCCAATGTCGGAGATTAAAGCTCCGAATGAATACTGGAATTCTTCTATTATGAATTCAATCTTATTTGTATACATGTTGCACATTATGAAGGAAAGAGGGGGCTCTATCTTATCTGGATGATTGAATGTGGTAAGTTTGTAAGTCAATATTTGACATGGTTGTGGACATGCGCATTCTTTTTCAACTTTGGTTGTTAAATGAGTTTTGTAATACAATTTTCGTACGTCTTTGGCCATTGATGAAGAATTGCACATCATTGTGTTCTCCTTGATGGCAAATGGCATACTAACAAAAACGATACAAAAGTACAGTCAATTATTAATTCTGTACCTATTATGGACAGCAGTTTATCTGTCTAAAACCAGGGCCGGATTTACGTACAAGCAAAATATTGGATTGGACAATACACATTTCAATCGTATTGGTTTACTCGACATTGATTGGTCGAATGACCCGTCATATACAGGGTGTTCTAAAAGTCTGTACCCCTCCAAATATTTCCTGAGCAATTGCATCTAGGCCAATTTTGATGAAGCGATCATATAGTAAGTTGGGTGAGAGCAATCGAATGACGTCATCAAATTTGACCTTGAAGGTCATTTTCAAGGTCATTCACTTGCTAACTTCTAAACCAATCAGGTTAGAGCAAAAAAGTCAATTACAAAGTTGTAGAGCACCATCAAATTAGTACTATACAACTGATGTTAGTCATCTTAAGTTAAATGTTTTTCTTTTAAAAAGGAGACAAATCAGAAAAAAAATCAGCAAAGTGAAGTTTTTTATTCTTGTGAGAAAATAATTATTGAGGCATTAAAAAAGGCAGTGGTTTTTCTCGTTTACTTGCATAATGATGCACATTTGAATACGTTTATTTCAGTAATTCAATATTTTTGGAGTAGAAATTTACGATTTGTCACAATGACTGGCTTTATTTTAGCTGATTTGTCTCCTTTTTAAAAAGAAAACATTTAACTTAAGATGACTAAGATAAGTTGGATAGTACTAATTTGATGGTGCTCTACAACTTTGTAATTGACTTTTTTGCTCTAACCTGATTGGTTTAGAAGTTAGCGAGTGAATGACCTTGAAAATGACCTTCGAGGTCAAATTTGATGACGTCATTGGATTGCTCTCACCCAACTTCCTATACGGTCGCTTCATCAAAGTTGGCCTAGATGCAATTGCTCAGGAAATATTTGGACGGGTACAGACTTTTAGAACACCCTGTATACAAGTACTGTACGAGTACATGACATTATTTGTTGGTATATGTTTTTGAATAAAATATCAGTTGTCAATTAACAATAAGGGGTTTCATTAAATGAGCGATTATTGTGATTAGGTGATTATTGCAATAATTATAATCAATCAATTATTGAGGGCCCAACAAAAATCTGATTATGTGATTATTGTTAGGTTGGGCGGAATTGTTTAAATTTTGACCTAAATACGTAGCAATTGTTTAAAAAATTTCCTACAAATAATAATTGCAACTACCGGTACCTAACTCGTTTCAGGTGTTCAGTTTAACCTAACCTGAGCAGACTTTGTTATATTATGACCATGTGTAGTTGAAGCGAGTCTGCCGCCGCCATGTTGGTTTCAGTCGAGAGAGCACTTGTAATCGGCCAAGTCAGCAGAAAATCATGGTTTGGGGTGATTACTTGATTAGTTGCTTAGTTGCTTATTTGATGAAATGATTATTCTCGGGATTGGTTGAATCCAGTCAGATGACAAATCAAGTAATCGACTAATCAAAGTAATCAAAGTAATCAACTAATCGCTCATTTAATGAAACCCCTTGTTGTACAGTCTCCTTCAGTTCTAACATAAGTTCACAACATAAGCATTTGCTTAGGAGCCCCAACCCATTCGTCTAATAGCTCTTGTTGAATTATTGGCCTTATAAGTTATTAGTCCCCCAGTCTCTTAAATGATGAACTTGGTAAACTGACAACGAAAGTGTGTACTACAGTTTATTAATCCATAAGTTAATTATCTGACCTGCAGACTTGGAGTTTCTTAATTCTGTTTGCCAAACAGTTTTGAGGGGTGTTCAAGTGTTCCATCTAATATATAAAAAATAAGATTTATAAAATAACACAGACATGCATTTTATTTATCAAACACTAAACTGATGTCATTTTGAAAGTTAGTTAAAACTTGTTTCAATTTACCCCGCGCTATTTGCAAAATAAATTTTTTTGGCGACTAACTTCTCTTCTATTTAATTTACCTTTAATATCTTAAATAAAATTATGGAAAATCGTGTAGAAGGAAGTTCTACTTTGAATGTATTTGGGAAATTTGGATCTCTTGGTGGACTGAAATAAATCTGAAACAAAACACACAAATAATTTATAGGTACAACTGAAAACTTGCCAATTGAACTTCTTACATCTGAAACGTTTGGTTTGCAAATATTGTCTACTTCTAATATCGCAATAAATGTTCTTGACATTATTCTATATATTTCAGGCGCTTACAATTAGAAAAAAAATAATTACTCCATGAAATAGAATTGAAAGATTCATCTTAAGGGTAATTACCAAATGAATGTTTTATGCAAACACCGTCTGTGTAGTTTAATGTTGTCCTGGTATGGTTATATGTGTCAGTAGTCGCCGCTGCGTGCACCTGAAAAATGTATTCAAAATAATTAGACGATGGCAGAACTATACAGCAGCACCACTGCATGGGCCAAGGGCCAGGGTTCGGCAACCTTTTGAGACGAAAGAGCCAAAATTACAATTTACAAAATTTCCCAGATGTTAAAGAGCAACTACAATATTAAATTAGTACAGCCGCAATTTGACATCGAAAGAGCCACAGGTTGCCGACCCCTAGCCTAGGCTCTAGAAAAAAATTATTTTTCTACTAAGGACAGGATTTTAGCAATATCGACAAGAAATTGTAGCTAAGCTCTGAGTCCTCTTCGGATCCTCGGGTCCTGGTAATTTGAACCAGCTTCCCTCCCCCCACCCCATCCTGCTATTTGGTGCGGACATACAATAGTCCGTGATTTTGCCAGGATGATCTTTTTGAAGAAGTATTTTACTGTTTTGTTTTAGGGGGGGGGGGCGGAACTAGCGCTACAAGCGAATACGCGACTCGGCATATTCGCGACATACTATTAAGCGACAATGGCAGGAGTAATAACACGACAAAGCGAATCAGCGACAAGCAGTAAAGCTTAACAATCAAGATCGAAACTAAGGAGTCACCACGCCGAATATAAGCTAGATGCACGTCACTACGTGACATCCAAAAAATTAACTTATTGTATCCAGTTAACCCAACCTTCGAGCATGAAAAACTACACTTACAGCGTTTGCAATTGTCTCAAGGTCCATCAGTTCAGTCTGAAATTCCTTACTCCAGAGTGTCTCTACATCGATTTCATTGAAATGTATGAGATCGTAAGCATCTACTTCACAATTAGTTGAATTCATCTTGAGGTACTGGTCAAAATATAGTTTCTTATTGTCAATGAGTTCTTCACTATGTGGCCCTGGACAAACAATGATGTTTGGATATGTGACAACTGCAGGATCTTCAATCTTGACTGCTTTCTGAATGGGTCCTGATAAATATCTGTTTATTCGATTTTGCAGAATGTAACAACAGAATAGAGTGCAACAAAAATAAGTTGCATAAATCCATTTGGGTTTGCTCTGTATGTTTTCCGTTTCTCTTTTTCGAGCAAACATTTTGAATCTTGTTTCGTGTTTCTTGAAGTGGTTTTCAAATTTGTTAACGACGCTATTCCGGTTGCTTTTCTGCCATCTCTTATTTCTTTTTGAACAACCAATTAGACAATCAACAAGAGAAAGTAGTGAAAAACCCAACCAAAGACCGAGATTTCCACCGAAGTCACAGAGTAGACTGATTAAGTCATAGCGCCATCGTTCTTGAAACACAGCTATGTGTTGATCAGCCAAGTAGAAAATGCACCGAACTTTGTTCAAACTTCTGATATCTGCGATATCTATTTGATTATCGTAAACTTCATTTTTACAACTTCGAGTACAGTTGCAGTCATTAGTTGGTGTTAATCCTCCTATTCTGTTTCCATGTTTTTTAATCAAGTTAGCTGTGGCTTCAGAATTGTTGCAGACATTGTCACATTGTTTTAGAAATGAATATGGTATGCTAATAGTGGTAAACAAAAATACGGAGTAATTCTTTTTTTTAATTTAAAAGTTATCAGGGATTGAATGTTTTTCAATAAATTATTGCTTGCAAATAAGAAAGTTAATATTTTAGGGTTGATGAATATAAGTTTGTCCGTCATTTTGACTCTTTAATTTGATGTGTTATTTTATCACATAGACAATAATTTTAAATAATGTATGAGTTATGCCTTACCAACAGGAATCATTGACAAACTTCCGTTGGATGCATTGTATGCCACAAGATGTAAACTCGTCATTCGGCAGACAGGGCTCTTTTTTCGTGCTTAAAAAGGAATACTAGAAAAAAAATTGCATTAATGTGTACAAAACAAAGTTTTTCGGACCAATGTCGGACAATGTCCAGACAGGCTCTCTCTAGTTTTGACAATATGCCAAATGTCTGAATTAGATTGAGTATTAAAAATATGAAAACAATTTGTAATAGAATACTAGGTGCAACCAGAAAGAAATTTAGACTAAACAGCATTTTAAACAACATATTTAAACTGCTTCCTTGATCGAACTTCAAAACTGGCGGTCGATTTAATGTGTTTTCAGTTGCCTAGTGCATGCGCTGAACATAAATAACAATGAATGTGTCCGCTGATTTTCTGGCCAATAGTTCTTAACATCACTAGAAAAAAAGGTTATAGCAGACAACGATTTGTCACATTACTTTTGAGCATTACTGAGCAAGAGTAACGAGCAACCATATTAATGGGTTTCATTAAATGAGCGATTAGTTGATTACTTTGATTACTTTGATAAATTGATTACTTGATGTGTCATGTGACTGGATTTACCCAATCCTGAGAATAATCATTTCATCAAATAAGCAACTAAGCAACTAATCAAGTACTTGTAATCATCCCAAACCATGATTTTCTGCTAACTTGGGCCGATTATAAGTGCTCTCTCAACTGAAACCAACATGGCAGTGCCAGGCCCACTTCAACTACACAAGGTCATACTACAACAAAGTCTGCTCAGTTTAGGTTAAACGGAACACATGAAACGCGTTAGGTAGTTGCAATTATTATTTGTAGGAATTTTTTTAAACAATTGCAACGTATTTAGGTTACAATTTAAACAATTCTGCCCATCGGAGCAATAATCACATAATCAGATTTTTGTTGGGCCCTCAATAATTGAGTGATTATTGAAATCATAAACAACTAATCACAATAATCGCTCATTTAATGAAACCCCTTAATGTCACGCGGTAGAGCCATACCTATCACCGGCTGGCTTCTACGCGCATTTTTTATGCATTTAGTTTAATAAATCATCACTAGATGGCGTTAAGCCATAATGACATTCACAGAATGATCAACTCGCCAAGATGGGGGGGGGGGATAGAAAGTTTCCTAACGGAAAACAGAACCTAAAGAGGTCAGTTCTCCTTGGACTCGCACTCTGGCTACTGCCGACTGGTTAACAGCTTGGCAGGAGTTCAGACCTTCGCTCTTAACACAAACACATCATCCTTAGTAAAAAATTGATTTGACTAGTTGTTTTATTTAAGTTGATAAATTAAGTGTCTTTAATTTAAAGCTTTATTTAATGTTTAACATTACTTATGATTTGTGTAGATTAAATCAATGTAAACCTTTCCAAGATTTATCAAGTTTAAGTTTAACCCTCAGATGGTCAACCCTATACCAATTTTGGGACAACACTCTTCTTGAATAGGAAAACTTTTATTTGGTTTAATATAATTTTCTGAAAATTTCTGACTTTGTTCACACAACAATAAAGTTTGTCTAAAAAAAAATTTGGAGTGTTCTATACGTTATTTATGTATTTATTTACTTTTTAAAATTCTGCCCCTTAGAAATCCCAGCTTAAATTTAAATTGGCATCTCCCAATCATATAAAAGCGCTTCTACTTAGTAGTCCAACACATGTGATAAAAGTATGATTACGGTTCCATTTCTGGCTAAAATATACATTTAAAATTAAATATTTTAGGACAAATTAAACTTTTTCGCTTAAAATTAAATTTTTTAGGATAAATTAAACTTTTTCACTTAAAATTAATTTTCTTGGCTTAATAATTAAAATTAATTAAAATTATTAATTAATTAATTAAATTAATTAATTAAAATTAATTTCAGCAACAGTAGCGCCGAGTGCGACAATTTTTCGCACTACCCTAACAGCAGTTAAGCTAACGGCCTTCCAGATTTAATTATTTTGTCCCAAATTTGGTACATTATGGGCACCAAAGTGTCGTCTTTGGAGATTGGCCATCTGAGGGTTAAACCGCATATTTGACACAGTCAAATTTCCGACTTCTTTTATCAAATAAAGTCTATTTTGAAATAACACAAGTGTGAGTCATTCAAACCCAATAATACAGTTATATGATTAATCATCCCCTAAACCACGTTACAATATTTCCTAGCACAGACAGTAACTCCTCAATTTACGAAAATTGGAGTTACGAATTTTCAGAGATACAAACTTCAAATTAGTGGCAATGCATATGATAGTATGTTAGTTTACGTCTCTGGGATGAGCGCAAAACCAACCGTCTTATTGTTGTTGAATGTTGTTTGATATGAACTGTTATTAATGTATACCGTTACTAAAAAAATAACATAAAAATTGTTTCTGATAATAGGGTGAACAATTTTTCCACATTGAACACATTTTCTGGACTTATGAAGAAGCTGTCGTAACCATACTTGTTCGTAAGTTGAGGAATTAGTTTACTTATTCACTATTTTTACTTCTGTAATGGTGTGGCCAAGAGATATTTGAGATGGGGAAAGTATAATCATTGAGTATTGAAAATCAAATGGTGTATCCAATGAGAGCTAAAATGGAGTTTTGTAAAAAATGAGACTCAAATGTTGAATAAATGTTATTTGTATACCGTACTGCATAGGGCTCTGTAGTTTTAATTATATCCAATTTCATTATTGTCATTGCAAGTTCAGAAGCCTCCAATGACCTGTTAACTAAATATTAAATGTAACTGTCGTTAACTCGACTGGTACAATGGTTTTAGAAAATTGAGATACTCAGGGTTCTGTGTAAGCTATTAACCAAAAGATTATAACGCGCAAATAGTGGGGTACATGCACAAGCTGGTGCCTAGGGCGACAGTGACCTGCGTTTTTACGACAGTATGAGCTAATTGTATGACAGTATGAGCTAATTGTGCAGGTCTGCTGAGCACAAGGCTACTTGAATACTAAAAGGTTAAAATCACTAATTAATTCCATTTCAGACAGGGTGTACATAGTTATCCTAAGGCAGGGTAACTTTATTTAGTATTAAATGGTACTAAATCATTGCCTACATTGTCATAAATCATTGTTAACCAACTGTTCTTAATTTTTTGAACCAGGGTGTTTTTTCATTTTAGTTGATTATGAGAGAAAAATAAAAGTTTCCATGTTAAAAATAAGGTTTTTTTCTTATTTTGATGTGAAAAAACGATTGGAATAGGTTAGAAAACCATAAAATGACGAGATCATTTCAAAACAAACAAAATTCACGTGTTTCTAATTTTTTGAGCCGCACTTTAATATTTGGAAAATAAGGTAAAATAAGATATATTAAATAGAAGAAATAAAATAAGGAAAAATATGAAAAATAGCACTATAGCTGCAAAATTTTGAAAATGCCAGTCAAATGCCAACTGTTTACCCAATGAAACCCAAAAATTATATTTTGTCAATTTCATATTCAATTCTAACAATTAAGCAAAACAAAATGCTGTCTCTATTACTTAACTGTTTACTTGTGTACATGTGCCAAAAGGTGAAGTTCTGTGTTTTAGATGAAGCCCTAAAGGTATGTTTGGCTGTAAGAACATTGAAAAATAAAATTTAGATTCACATATAAAAATGTGCAACTAGACCTATACCTTGTAGCCAGCTTTTCCAAATGAGAACTTTTCTATTACATTAAAACGATAGTCCAAATTCCAAACTTTTGACAGGTCAAAATCAAGTAATTTTATAAGTCCATTCAAATCTCCATTTAATTTATTTTGTTTCATATAATTCATTGTGTATGAATTAAGTCGTTTGCAAATAGACAGAGGTGGAAATGAAAAGTGTTCTATTTTCCTTTGATAGACATCAACAGCTTTTGGTTCTGTCAAGAAGTACGAGATGCGGTCATGCATTTGGTAGAAATAAATGAGAGAACAGATGACGATGAGAAATGCCCAAAGAATACGAAATGTGTGTGAACGTGTGCAGTCTAGAAGGATGTAAAACTCTGGTGCTACATTCTTATCTTTATTTATCGCCTTGATGATTTCAGATGTTATTATCCGCTTATGTCCTCTGAATCTGCGTTGATTAAGCATTTATCTATACAGAAAAAAGTTTGTATTACCGTCATATGTTATTGTTTGTTTTCTAGGAATAGTTTTTTTTAATACATAAACAAATGAGTAATAAGTCTTCTATTAGATACTTGTTAATTTTTAACGAATTTACTCAGCCATTTATTCCAACATTGCTTAATTACAGCATGGGGTTGTTTTGGTGCCAACAAGGCACCATTGTGTGACATTGTCTAAGATTGAAAACGAAGACTAATTATCATTGTTCTGACCAACTGGCCACCAGTTGGCACTAGCAGCATTATTTAGATAATCGACAGCAGAAACTTCTCTTAACAATGTGCTCGACAGGAAAATTTTTAGCTTCCCAAATTATGTCAGTACATCATGGATTGATCGAGTCGGCATGAACCGTATGTCGGTACTTGGGCAGCACACCCGAACAAACAATGCTGTCGAGTCTTTTCATGCTGTCCTGGCACGAAGAGTCCAACGAGCACATCCGAATGTGTGGATTTTCTTAGACCTAATCAGGAAGCTGGAGAGTCAAGCGTGCCGCGACTACGACTTGGTACATGAGGTGCTGTAACCTAACAGAGACAGGCGGCTAAAGTACGCATTTACTGACCGTGCGGTACGGTCAACCATTGCACGCTAACAAGTAAGTGGATAACCTCGCTAACATTCAGGAAGTTTTGTCTCGGCTGATGAACGTGACTTCGCAATTCGATGGCATGTCAATGGCCCAGCAACGTGCTGCACGAAGAGCTACCACTCGTGCAAACACCAGAGCTTTGGCAAATATAGAGTCTGATAGTCTCAGCGATGCCGAACCCACTCCCCAACAGCCCCTCACACCCCCACAAAACGTTTCGGGACCCGTGGACTCAAACTGCATCATTTGTCTTACTGGAGTTAAGAATGCAGTGTTCCTACCATGCGCACATTGCCACTGCTGCATGGCCTGCGCTGAGCGAGTTATGCTGGGTGAGTACCCTGATGCGGGGGGGGGGGGGGGTTAATAGGTTGGGGTGTACACCTCAATACCCCTTCTGCAGAGCTACCGTTAATCAGGTACTAAGGATTTTCCAGTAGATGGACTGTTTATTATAAAACCGACTTACAATGATTATTATTATCTTTTATTATTCTTAATTTCAAATAAATTGCCAAATGGCAAAAATTTACTAAAATAATAAAAATTCGCCACTAGGACTTTGGTCAGAACAACCTCAGTGTCTAATGGCGAAAAATAATACAATAATAAAATTTCGCCATTAGGACTTGGGTCGTTTTCACCAAAGTCCTAATGGCGAATTTTTTTTACTTATTGCCGTTAGGACTTTGGTCGAATCTACGAATGAGTCTAATGGCAAAAAATATTAAAATTTTGCCATTAGGACTTTGGTCAAAACTACCAGCGTGGCGAAAACCATCCGAAGGGCGGCAGTTGGTTACAACAAGGCTGGATGGCGAAACTTAGACGTTTTGCCCTTAGGCGATTCGCCGTAGGGCATGGTACCCCTCCTAATACATAACATCGGAGCTGCGCTTTCATTGCAGCCAATGGGAACAGTGGTCAATCTGTGGCAAGACCGCCATACGAGACCCAGTATAATCATGGTCATGACAGTGACCGGTCATGCTTGGAAAACGACCAGTCTGTTGTAGGAAATAAGATGGAATGTCTTTATTCATGGAGAAACAAAAGAGTTAAATAAGGGGTCAATGCCACTGGTCACCGATTTGCAGATGTGTAAATCTGGGTTGACCAAATGACTCGACAAGACTAGAAGTGCCAAACACTCCAGATACCATGGGTGGGACGCATCCTTAGATAATAATAAGACATGGACTCCAGATTGTTGGGTTGTTGGCCGTTAATCCGTTGTCCAGGGGTCAGAGTTACCTGTCTACCCGCGTGTTGGCAGTGCCATGAAGACAAGCCACACCAGCAACCGACCCGTCATACACAGGGAGGGATTTCCATGGATGACGTGGCCGGTCTAACATGCTTAAAGGCAACCCAGCGACACGCTTAACGCTCAACCCCTAGACAACCGCAATAAAGATAATATCAATCCAAACAGTGTTCGCTGTGTTGTTCTTTATCCTGAATTGTGTCCAAACGACCCATGGTCCTCCTCTGGCCATTAGGCAACTGACCACAACTCACATTGTCGTGTTGATATAATAATATAACAATATGTGACCGGTTGGACACCTTCGTTGGTGTTTCTCATGTAACAATATTCATTCTAACATTGCGAGCACTGTGCTTGCTCCATTTTGCCGCCATGTGTTTAAACAGTTGCATTACAGCGTTGTTGTGACGTCAGCTTATCTAGATAACCTAGGAGTGAGTGTTTACATTGCAAATGGCAATGTGCAAAACACCCAAAATCTACCTCAAACAAGTGGATTTTAGTTTTCCAGATAAGTTTTACTTTTCTGGAAAACTGATTTGTTTACAGGATCAGTTTTCTAGAAAAGTAAAATTCGAATTTTCACTTATCTAGATAAGTGAATGCATGTAAACATGGTAAGTGTCGTTTTTTAGCCACTTTGTTCAGCCAAAAACGTCAATTTTTTTCTTCTACCATCTATTGGTGGAACACAGTCTAACAATTATCCGTACGAGTACAGTAGATTTAAATTTATTATATTTAAATTTACGTTTCTAAAAAGTGATTTTTTTACGGTCGGTCTACACTACTTACAGTTTCGAAGTTTTGTTCCTTGGAATCGGTCACACTCCTTCGTATTCGTACGTATTCACAACGAATGTGAAACAGATGTGTTGATAAAAGATGTGACTGGTATGGTCTCGCCAATGTAACTAGGGGACTAATCACACTGGGTAGGGACGCATACATCACGTAATAATAACAAGATTCCCACAATATTGGTTGGTTGGCCTTTATTGTCGTTGTCTAGGGGTATGGGGAATCCCGTTACCCGTTGCAGGGGCGCCACGAAGGCGCGCCGCACCGGCAACCGACCCGTCACACACTGGGCAGAAGTCCAATGTGTGACGTGGTCGGTTCGACTTAACATTCATGTCGCGCTTACCTGCGACCTGCGTATCCGCTCATGGAGGCTGCACTACGGACTCCGCCATAGCACTGAGGATCAACGTGGTGAATGGTGAGGAGTGTGGGGTTCAACCTGGGACACTTCTCGTCCCCTTCGATGACTACTTCTCCTCTCTGGGAGCTGCTGCAGACACGTCCTTCTCAGGCCGTGTCCAACACTCAACTCTCCTCTCACACTCCACTCCCTCCTCACCACACCGCTCCCCTCCCTCCTCCCCGGGCTAGGTCAATCACCCACAGAGGGGTTGACCTTTGGGGCCGTATGGTGGTGTGTGGCAGTGCCGCAGGTCACCCAGGTGGCCTGGCGGTCACATCTCCCCCCCCTCGAAAAAGGTAGGTTCCAAGGGGCCACACACAACACCAACGGGGACACGCAAGTCGAGGCAAGCACGGCAATAGTGCCGGTCAAAGACCACACACTGTCGGGCTACCGGCGCTGACTTCCGGTGCTGGTTGTCCAAAGGATCACCGCACCGTCGGTCCACGATGTTCGAGCAACGTTGGGCAACGGATAACACCCAACCCTAGATTGGCTGAAAACAAAACAGACTATTGATGATAATACAATGTAAATAATAATTCACCGGGCCTGAACGTAACAAGCCCGGGAGCAAACCATAAAATAAAACAAAAGGAAAATATTGACACAAAACAATAACAAACAAATTAAATTAAAAGGTAAAACAAGGATGGGAGAGGTTGGTCAAGCCTCTCAAAAACGTAAAAAAAAATTACGTTAAACAAACGAGAAAAAGAAAGAAAAACATAAATAACTATGTACATCAACCGGGATCTGACCAAGACCCACGGTAGGGAGGTTCCGGGCACGATGGAAACCTCCGACGTCTTCTTTCGTCGGGCATCTGAGCGCGTGGCGCGGCGTCACCGTCTCGTCACTCGCACTGGCTCGGCGTCCATGTCTTGGGACAGGCATCTCATGGAATCCTGTTTAGGGAAAAAAAATATTGTCGGGACCAGAGGTCCGTCGTTTGTACAATTCCGGCGTCCAAGGACGACGATCTGGGTTTTTCGCGGCTCCCGCGCATCCTCGGACGGCGGTTGCGGGTGAGAGGGGCCTCGGGGCTCCTCTTCAGACGCAGCCGCGACTTCCGGCGCGATTTCTTGCGCGGGCCTTGCTGGGGCTGGAGAAGTTCTCGCTGCCTCCAGCACGGACCGTATGGATGGCGGTGGAGGCATCCGTTGCCTGTCCTCCGCTTCAGCTGCTGACGTTGATGGGGAAGGATGCTGTCGCACCTTCCCCGCCATTGACTCAGCAGCCGTCGACACTGGCGGAAGTGGTGCGCAGTGCGCTCCCTTCTCGCCCTTCGTCGGAGTGGAACCGGACGCGGCCTTGCGGGATTTCTTCCCCTTCCCTTTCTTCTTCCGCTCGCGTTCCACCTCCTTCTTGTGCGCATCGTACTCGGCCTCCACCGGGTCCCAGACCTCGGCGCTGAAGCCGTCCTTATAGGCCTTCCGCCTATGTACCCGCTTAACGATCACCTCCTCGTAAGTAGGTGGGGGTGGTGGTGATAGTGCCGCCAGCTCCGGAGGCATCTCGATCGGGACGGGCTCGTGGGACGCCGGTCTGAATACCCGCTGATGGCCATGGTTGTCCACCAGCTTGGGCAGACTCGCCAGCGTCTCCACGTAGCCGCGGCAGACTGATGGGTCGATGTCGGCGAAATCCGCCCCGACAGTCTCCTCCAGCGTCCATTCTTGAACCGCGAACGGTGACGGCAGATGGAGGTACCAGGGGTTCATGGCCGCCCCGACCGTCCACGCGACGATCCGGACCGTCTCAAACCACCTGAGCCTCCTTGCTGCTGCTGACGCAACAGAGGGGATGTTGAGAATGATCCACATTCTCTGTCGTATCAGTGCCACCGCTCGGGCCATTCGGATGTCGCTCCCCCTGGCATCCTCGAAGCGCAGGTGGAGCTCCCTCCAGCGCTTCGCCTCGGCAACCCAGAGCGCCAATGTCTGCTCGTGTATGAGCAGCTCAGCGCAAACAACTGGGGCTCCGGGGGGCAGCTCGGCGGTCTCAAGCGGAGTCGGGCCCTCTACGGGCTCGAGAAACTCCGCTCCTTCGCTCTGGTCAGGGGGGTGTGGTACCTGGGCAGGTTCCTCACTCCCCGTTGCCGTCTCTAGTTCCATGTCGACCGTCTCGGGGTCGGCGAGTCGCAGAAGTTGCGCCTCGAGAGACAAGCCCTCCAGGACGGACAACTCCAGCACGTCGTCCTCCGAAACGGCCATCTGGAACTCTTCGTCCACCGAGGCAGACGACTTGCACTGCTCCATCGGCAGCTCAGCGCAAGTGCCTTGCATCTCCTGGGGAACCGGGCACTGATCTCGTGGCGTGGACTGAGCCGACCGTCCTGCCAACGACATGAGGCTACCCCAGGTACGGTGTGGAAGGCCGCCAGTTCCGTTGAACGAGTCGACCGGAAGGCCGAGAGCAAACGACGCGCAAGCAATTGCTTCCTCCGAGCACGCTCCGATCACCGGTTCGTCGGAACCCATGGGGAGGTCCGAAGCGAGGGGCATAGCTGCGACAGCCTGCTCCTCGTCTCTGGACTCCCCAGTTGGCAGCTCGTTGACGTTGTCGGGGCGATCCAGAGCAACGGACACAGCCTGTGCGGCTTGTTCGCTGTCCCCAGGTTCCCCGACCGATTGGGCCACTGTCGGCACGGCGGCAGCTTCGGCCTCTTCCAACGCCTTCGCCCGTATGGCGTCGGCACGCGCCCTCCTCGCCGCCTCCTTGAAGCGGCGACGCAGACGCTTCTCTTTGCACTCCACCTGGAACGGTGTGGCCTTAGGGTGCCTGACACGCCAATCCACCATCGCGGCCGCATGCCGCGCGGACATTTCCTCCGTCCAAGTAGAAGGGCGGCGGCTCCTGCCTTTGGCGCTTTGGGCTCGGCTGGGCTGGCGCCTCTGCAGACGCTGCTCGTCCAGCCTGAGCCTGGTGCCCTGGTTGCGGGACGTTCGACGGGGCCGTCAATTGGTCCCGAATCCTCACCGCCTCGACCGTAAGCCAACGCGGGAGAAGCGCGAACCCGTTCCTCACCAGGGTCTGCGTCCTGGACTCCCAGGAGTCGACCTGCATCCACGTCGTTGTCGGGCGGGTGTGATGGCGGTCTCCACCCTGCCTTGACAAATGACGCACAAACCATCGTTGTCTGGGCACGGAGAAGTGGACTAATCCGTGTCCCAAACAATTCCCGCAAGGGGACTCCCAGCCGCTGGCCGCAACCTGACACCGTTCGCCGAGGCAAACGGGACAGATGCGCCACTGGTCCGCTCCATCATCACCAGAATCTCCTGATTTCTAAAGGATAAATAGAAAACAAATTAATTAATAAAACCGTCGAAACCACTGCAAACGTATGCGATTGAAAAGAAAGAAAAACTAAAAAATAGCGTAAAGTGAAGAATGTAAATTGAGGAAACAATGGGGACAAAACTCGGCACGCGGGGGCGACAAACTCAGCCTCCCAATGCCAAGTGTTCGGTCATGCGCAGAGCGCGTGACGTAACCGAACGTTACACAATCGTCGCGAATACCGAGCTGGCGGGTGCCTAGCTTCGGCGTCCCGACGACGTGAGCGAAAGTCCTTCCTGGATTCAAGAAAATTGAACCGGAATTATGATAGAAACTTGACCAAAGCGCAGAGCTTGGTTAACGGTAGGATGGTTGCTCGAGTTCCAAACACGGCAAGGCAAGGGATGGTGACTCCAACGTAAATCGCAACCAACATGGCGGACCGTTCTGCACAACGGCCCGGCATGCCGGTAGTCCTCGGCGTTGGCACCAAAACCCAGCCAAGTCGCGAGCACACGAGCAGAACATCGATGATGACAAAGAGGATTACATTAATGAAAGCACGCCTGTGGGTGAAAAAGTGAAAAGACACCTTTTCAACCCGGAGCGAGCGAAAAGAGAAAAGAAATAATAAAACTCCAATTTAAACGTGAACAAAAAAAAACAAAACCAAACCGAACGAGAGCAAAAAACTCGAGTTCGGGGCAAAATAAGCTAAGAAGGGGTCGAAGAGTAAAGAAAAGAACGAAAAGCTCCAAACGGATGCGGATTTTGATTTCTTCGAATCGCGCCGCAGTGACGAGTGAGTCAGAAAGCGAACTTCCCGGCTCCTTTTACCGCGGCGTCGACCCCTCGCCACATGCTATTGTTCCCCTAGACTGACGGTCTCTGATCAAGTCGCTGATGACTCAAGTGACCAGCTGCAGGTCTTTGACCTCAATCAAGGACAATAGAAATGGGGATGCACAGATTCCGAGGGTTTAGGCGCAGGTCAAAAAGAAAAATTAAAACCTTTACCACTCTACTCGTGAATCTGCCGCCGATACCCACCTGTTTCACAGAAAAAACCGGGGACACGGCGAATGGAGGCAAAAAACAAAAAAAAAGATAAGAATTTCAAAAATAAATAAAGTCCAAAAAAAAATTAGAAATAATTAATAAAAAATAAAAAAAAAAACTTTTACAGGAACATCGGAAGAAAATGAAGCAAGAAAATGAAACAGACGTGATAGAAAATCAGGGGAAACAATGGAATGGTAAATCGAAACCAATGTTAAAAGTTGTTACGAAGTGTTTTTGTGAGAGGGAACAGCAAAATTTTCAGGTTTCCTCTCACAAAAGTTGCCTTAAAACAATCACCGAACACATGCTGACCGTAATCAACCGTGTTTCAGTGAAGGTTTTTGGATGCGGCGAGTCGAAAAACGATTCAATTCGCCAGCATCTCTAGCGGTGAGCGGCGGCCGAAGGCTGCCAGCCCGCGCGCTAGTTTATACAAGATCGGGGTCCGGGTGTAAGAAAACAGTCGGTCACGGGTGTAGATCGAGGGAAGAGCGCAGCAAATGATGTAAAAAATTGCAGCCTACCTTCATCGATCAGAAAACACACAAAAAAAACGCCTCGAAAGAAAAACGCAGACAAGAACAGCAAACTGATGTTGTCGGCTCACTCTCACGAAAACAAGTGACACACGGGGTGATGTCCAGAAACAAGAAACTTTGTCTAAACATAGAACAATCCCCGACCCGTGACCTGTGATTGGGTCTCACGACACCCTCACCCCCTCTAATTGGTGAAATAAACAATCCCCCAGTTGAAAGACGATCCCTTGCAACAGATGTGGAGAAAAACACCAATAAAAGTTCATTTAAAAAAAAAATAGTTTCACAACCACAGCATTTTCTCGAATTTCTTAGTGGGAAAAAAAAACTCTCACGATTTTCGGGCAGTGAAAGAAAACACGCTCAAAAATTGCGGCTGTGGTGTTAAGACCGTTGCCATAGCTACGATCTGTCGTGATATTCGTGACGTCATAAGAGCGTCGCGAGCTCATCGGTGAAGATTGCACGTGATTGCTGAAACTGGCCTCGGGAAGTTGGTAATTAAATCAACCTTTCCGACCAACTTCAGTAGTTTTTTCTACCTACTTTGGCAGCATCACATGCCTGTGATTGGCATCGATCGATCGGCGGCCACTGCGACTAATCACGGACCACTCGATTGACACACCGATTTCGCCGAGCAACAGGTGGCGCGTTTGAACATGGGTGAGTGTGATAAAAAAAACATACAGCCATTACAAATTAGTCACCGTTCCAGGGCAATTTATTACTCCGAAATTACGTTCGTCGGCGTGACAGTAAAGAGAGCATCGTCGTGTCTACGCCTGATAAACATTTCATCAGTTTTGAATCCGACCGGAACAAGGAAAACTACGTTCCTGGCCAGAAAAATATTCGCCGCAACCTTTTCACCATGTCGGCCGCGTTATCCTGCGCATAACGAGGATGCAGTCGAATGACGTCAAGGCAGCGATCAAGCAGTGGTGCAGGCATCAAGATTTTTACGTCCGAACCGTGCTCCGCTCTGCTTAGTGGCGTGTTGGGTGAGAACGGGGTATTGATGCACAATTCTCCGTACCCACCGAACACGAAATCTGGTTTGTATTGCGCCATGGATGGTGGGAGTTGGGACAAAAGATGGTCGTCTCTTTGCCCTTCATCTAACCATTTCATGACAGCGCTACAGTCCGGGTCATCTCGCTGGACCTGTCTAACCTCGTCGTAAGACATGATCGTACCAGTAAGACTCTCCGTAACGAGCGTGTGGGCTAACATGATTGCAGCTTCTTCCTCGGGTGTGGCCGCCGATGTCGTTTCCACGTCATCTAGGCCTACCTTCGAAAGAGCGACCGCGATCCTGTTGTCCGCGTGCTTGTTAAACTTAAGCGAAAATCTCACCTGTTGCAGTTGCATCGCCCATCGCACCAGGCGACCTGACGCGCTCGTTGATGACAAAAGCCAGAGCAACGCCATACAACCTGTTTCGATGACGAACTTCGAGTACGCGATGAATGGTCGAAAGGAAGCGACTGCCTGCAGAACCGCCAGACATTCCAACTCTGACAGGCTGAACGCTGTCTCGGCGCCTTGTAGCGCACGACTCGCGTAGGCAACGGGCCTTTTGACTCCTTGATGATCCATCTGTGTGAGGACTGCTCCGAGCCCAACTCTACTTGCGGCAGCCTGGATGACAAAAGTTCTGTTGAACTCAGGCATAGGAAGCACGCTCCCACGCGCAAGATGATCCTTGAAGAGCTGGAACACACCCTGACACTCATTAGACCAATTCCACGCAGCGCCGTCACCAAGCAGCGCTTCCAGTGGATTCGAGAGATGTTCGAGACCCTCGATCGCCGGCGTGTTTCCGCCGAACATGCCAAGGAAACGTCGCAGTTGAGCGACATTCCTCGGTTGCGGATAATCCACAATCGCCTGAACGCGGCGTTCGTTCGGCCGGAAACCGTACCGAGTCATCGAATAGCCTAGAAAATCCCAAGAGGTCGATAAAATACACGAACCAGACGGGCTGGCGGTCAAACAATGCTTGCTCAACCTGCCTAGCACATCTGACAAGTGCGTTAAATGTTCTTCGAATGTTTTACTGAACACGACGATCGAGTCCAGGTAGGGCAATGCCCACTTAAACTTCGCTTCGCCGAGTACTTTGTCCATCAGTCGTTGAAACGCCATAGGAGTATTCAACAAACCGTAAGGTAACTTCACAAATTGAAAAGTACCAAGGGGTGTATAAAATGCTGTTTTAGGTCTGTCGAGCGGCGCAATCCGTAATTGGAAACACCCCATCGCCAGATCCAACGTCGAAAAAAATATACTCCCCTCCAGACAAGCCAAAATCATGGGGATCGACGGGACTTGATACCCATCCCTCTCCGTGATAGCATTCAGCTGTCTGAAATCTATACAAGCATCAAAGGTTCCATCAGGTAACATACTTACGACTGGCTGGCTCCTATAGACACTAACGCTTTCCTCTATTTCGCCCCTTTTCAGCGCATTACGCACTAAACGGCGGAGAGCTCTCGCCTCCGCTGGGCATGTGTGTTTGACTTTGCACGAGAAAGGCGGTGTATCACCTGTGGGGATTAACAACTCCACCGTTGGATGACAACCTCCCGTCTCGCTGAAGGTGTGTCCAAACTCGTCGAGAATACGAGTCAGTCTCACTTTCCGCATGTCTTCTATTTTACAGGCTTCCAACAGATCTAATTGATTGGATGACATCGACAGTGCGGCCGCATCAACACCGTGTTCCAGCGTGACCCTTGCCCACTTGTCAACATCCGCGCCTTTTTCGTCCAGCTGATCAGGCTGAGGGGCGAAAGGAAACGTCACTCCCGGATTGGCGATATGATACCAATCATTCCGGGCGATGCGAATCACAATGCCATTCTCGCCGAGCCAACTGCACCCGAGAAGGATGAAGTTAGACGCGGAAGGTAGCACTGCAAACCGTAACCAACCAGCTCCTGTCTGCCAGCTGACATGCACATTCACCGTCCCGACGGGACTGGTGACTCTACCGCCCGTCATAACCCTAACAAAATCATCGCAGGGTTCAATCGAGGCTGTTAGTGCGTATTCCTCGGCCGCGGCACTACTCATATACTGCCCAGAAGCACCAGAATCCATGAGTGCCACCGCGCTGCGGTCGGAAAAATGAATGCCAACGAACGGGAGAGGTAGATCCTTTCCCAGTCCGGCCACGTTCACAGTATCCCAGATTGCACCAACGGCTAAGCCGACAAAACAAACTTGACCGGGCGACGAGCCGTCTGTTACGATGCCTTCGTCTGCTTCAGTCGTTCTTTGAGCCTGGAAGGGCGAGATCCGGTCGTAGAGTTCGGCGGGGTCAACCACGTCGTTCCCTGCGATCAGATCTGGCGCTCCAACCTGCTCACCTTCGACATCCGAGTCGTCCCGAGCAACGGCTTGAGCAATAGCCGCTCTCCTGGACAACTCAAAGATGCGTTTTGAAAAATCGTTCCGGAGTGAAACGGTGGATCTTGCCCAAGCTTCCACCATCTCGGTAACTTCCTTCTGAGCGCGAGCGGCTGCTTTACGCTCCCGCTTCGCTGCAAAGTTGGACCAACGCGCGCTGCTACGGGCAGCGGCGGCGCCAAGCACTGCCTGCCGCCTGTCGCGTTGCATTTCTTTAATGATTCTCACGACGTCATCCTGCATCTTCATATCGCATGGATAAACGTCGCACAGAATGGCCAGTTCTCTGGCCCAAGCCGGGTCAAGTTCCGTGCTTGCCATTCTTTTCCGATTCTTGTCAGCGGTATCTCGTGAGTGTGATCAAGACCACGCACAAGCCAGGAGTGGGGAATTATTCGAAAACTTCTCCACTTCCTATAAACAAACAAACGTCAGGGTCACCTTAACCAACCACCGCCGCCTACAACTAGGTCAACCGTAATTTGCAAAAAGGTTCCAGTTCCCCTTCAGATGGAATGTCCAACCACCGGCCATGTGTTGGACCTTCGGGCGCCTTAACGGTGCTTCAAAGATCTACAAGGCTATTTTTAGTAATTTGGCAATGAAGCATCTGGTGAAGACAAAAGGTATGCACCAGGGGTGTCATCCTGTTCTTTCATCAGAGTTCACGCTCTTAGGGTTAAAAGTCGATTGAACAGAAGAGCTGCGAGGTCAATGGTTCAATACCCTGACTGCGTCATGCAAATCTGCTACTGATTTAAAATGTACTATAAAGAATAAAACATAATAAAGTATTACAAGATAGTTTTAATTATTGAACAACAATAAAAACAACAACAAATTTTGGCTCTTCTCTGCGCCCCAAAATATAAAATTAGCGGTTAAATTTTGGTATTTTTAATCCACGCCCCAAAATAAAAAATTAGCGAACACTTTTTGGTATTTTTAATCCACGCCCCAAAAAATAAAAAATTAGCGAACACCTTTCCGGCATTTATCCACGCCCCAGAAGATAGAAACGGGCGACTGGAAGTTTACTGACACTCCCAAACTAACAAATACAATGCATGGTTTGTCTTTCCCTTCGTGTTCTAAATTATTCGCGCCAGAACCAAGTAGAAAAAACTGCGTATATCGATTTTTCGTGGCATTTTCTCATCGCGCCCCACAGCTTCGATGCTAAGGTCGTACGTTTTCCTTTGCGCTGGTGTATACATCTGCCACCAGTTTTAACCCCTGCTGAAAACGCTAAAATCGCGTATTTTAGGCTTCCTTTGGCATAGCTAGCTCAAGCACCAAATTCACACCCAAAACACCATCAAGGTCGCGATAACCCTGATGAGGCAAAAATCGACTCAGTCACCTCAGACAAAGAGTGAAGAGAAATCGGCGACTGAATCTGGATTAGACCGGGCAGAGTACTGTTGAACACGGCCCAACGCCAGGATGTGTTAGGTCCACACCCCAGGAGTGTCACATTCCCAATCCAATCCGGATATGAAAATAGAGTAGAAATAGTAAGGTGCGCGCCAAAAGTATGGAATAATCAGTTTTTTTGTAATATTTTTTTTTACGCTTCATCTAGAATCAAACCAATTTTTTAATCCATGTATTTTGTTCTTTGAATTCGTTTAAAATTAACAAGTTTATAATTTTTCAAGAAAAATAAATTTGGCAGTGATTTCACACAAAAATGGGGGTGACATAAGTATGGAATATTTCAGGTTTGCTGCAAAAAAATGAATAAAATTAATATCACATAACATGCCTTTGTCTGATTAGTTAATCAGTGAATATGTCATCAATTTTCTGCCATTTTTGAATTGTATTACTTGCTATTTTCTTATTTTGATGCAATCCGTTGTGCAAAACTTGTAACCATTGTAGAAATCGCTGAAATATGGCAATTAAAGTCACTGGGGCTCTCCAAACAGCAAATCCATAGAAGATCAGGAAGAAATTAATCAATTACATTAAAAGTCCTAACCCAAAGATGAAAATTAAATATGGAAGCAAGACGGAGAGGACCAAAAGTGACCATGCAGCAAGTTGACAGGAATATTTTGTGCCTGGCACTGACTCTGCTGTTGTCTGCAAATGAAATTTGCACACATGTAGATGTAATTGTGTCTTTAGCAAACAATTCAAAGCAGACTAAACAATTGTGATCACCTTTGTTATCAAAAAGTAGCTGTACAACTGTGGTTAACTGAAGCCCATAAATTGAAGTGCTCTGATTAGACTAATACCAAGCTGCCCTGGACCAAATCATGAAACTGAGTGCTTTTTACAGACAAAATACAGTTCAACTTAGATGGTCTGGATGGTTAGTGTAATAAGTGGCAACATTTAAGGAGAGAAGAGAAGTTTTCTTAGTGGGCAGAATCGAGTGATGGTTTGGGTGACATTCGGACAAAAATTACAGGCAAACATCATAATAATGAAAGGATGGAAAGATTCACAGAAGTATAAGGAAGTGTTAAACATGCATTTATTGCTATTTGGATGGAAAATTGTGGCAATAAATGGGTGTTTCAGCAGAACAATGCTCACTGCATGGTCACTTTTGGTCTTCCCTGTCTGCTTTCACATTTGGATTTCATATTTTGGTTAGAATTTTTGATGCAATTGACTAATTTCTTTCAATTTCTTCCTAATCTTCTATCAATTTGTTGTTTGGCGAGCCTCAGTGCCTTTAATCGCTTTATTTCAGCGATTTCCACACTGGTTGCAAGTTTTGTACAAAGGATTGCATCAAAATAAGAAAATAGCAAGTAATACAATTCAAAAATGGCAGAAGATTGATGACATATTCACTGATTAACTAATCAGACAAGGGCATGTTACGTGATATTACTTTTATTCATTTTTTTTGCAGCAAACCTGAAATATTCCATACTTATGTCACCCCCATTTTTGTGTAAAATCACTGCCAAATTTATTTTTCTTGAAAAATTAAAAACTTGTTAATTTTAAACGAATTCAAAGAACAAAATACATGGATTAAAAAATTGGATTGATTCTAGATGAAGCGTAAAAAAAAATATTACAAAAAAACTGATTATTCCATACTTTTGGCGCGCACCTTATAAGAGAAAGGTTAGGAGGAAAATGTGGCGTGTATCACAAAATGATCCACACACAGCACATTGAAAACAAAGATAAAAAAGATGTTGGGCTGGATTCACGGTCTCTTTTCAAAGCCGTTAGCCACCCAATTCGTGTTTGCAAACATCCCACGCGCGGTCCGAAAGCAAACACTGTTAGGCTCGACACCCAAGCAGTCCCCTGCAAGGGCCGCCCTCCCCGCTATCCGAGACCCAATTTTGACAGAACGGCAGCGAAATCGACAAAAATGTGCCATAAGTGGCCACAAAAACACAAAAAAGTCGAAATCATGCCAAACTGCTTCCACCAGTGCCCGGGACAGGGTTGGAAACCCAGTCTCCGTGTGCTCCAAGGAAGTACGTGCGCCTGTGATTCAAAAGATTACTCAAACCGCTGAAACCAGGAATGTACCTCTGGCCAGTAATGAACAGAGCTCCCCTAAATATACCGCATTAGTTTATCATCGTCCGGGCAAGGCACAGGGCTGAACCGGGATATACTGCACCCAGCAGCATGCCTGCCCACCACAACAACACCACAACCACGTTTCCCACCAAAAAAACACACTCGGAAAAAGCACCAAATCGCCCGACCCTGAGAGAGAAATCAAGGAACCAAATCTACCAATTGTCCGGTGTGGTGCCGACCCTCTAAGACACTCAACAGCCACTCTCAATTGCCCTTGAGATGATGAAACAGATCTATTCCAACACCCCAAACCACAAAAACTGAGCACCCCCAACTGGTTCCTCCCTCTATAGGTTGCACACCAAGAAATAAAAAATTATAAAATAATAAAACATGGTATCAAGCTCATGTGTTGGTTGGCCATTGCCGCCCCAAGATGATTAAAGGAAACATCCAGGTCAACTCAAGCCAAAACCAAACACACAAACAAAACATACCTCTAAAATAAAAAATAAAAATGGTATTAGACCAATGTGTTGGTTGGTTACCGTCATTGTAAAGTGGACCTCGATTAGAACAAAAAAAAACAAGTCAAACAAATTCTAGCCAGACCAACAAAAAAGAAAAATCACCATAAAACAAAAGAAAATTGCACAAATCTCCCAAAAATCCGAGCAATACCCAGCTCAAACTGAAGAAAAAATGTGGCAGAAGAAAAACAAATGTTTCCCAACCCGGCACCAAAATAGACACACAGTGCAATTGAAAAATAAAGACAAAAGCACTGCGAGGTCAAGTCAGTACAAGGGGAGAAAAACACAAAAGATAAGACACTGTGACATGCACCCCTGTGACTGACCGAGGGGTGAGCAAATCTCCCAAAGCCAATTAGAGAAACACATATCACAATGTTTTGGTTGGTTGCAGTGCGTCTGAAAAAATTAATTTCAGAGCCCCAACCACACCAGCACTGAGAAAAATACGATTTAATAACCTTCAAATGAGAAAGCACCCCGCCTCCCACAACCAAACCCACCAGGACCTAAAGTGGTAAACAGAATACCCCCTCAATTCCGGTCATAAAAAAGCAATTAACCCAAGTCCAAAACAAAGAAAAATGGAAAACAATACAATTGACCCCCGCCAAAAAATAAAGCAAAATGCAACAAAACCTGAAACAAACAGTAAAACAATATGTGACGACGATAAAATTGAGACAAAAAGCTAACCACAATGAAACAAAGGGTTGAGCACAAAGCAAAACAAAATGGCGGATCAAAAAAAAAAACTTTCCAAGTTCAAATCTCGGACAGGGCCCTCAATTGTGACTGGTATGGTCTCGCCAATGTAACTAGGGGACTAATCACACTGGGTAGGGACGCATACATCACGTAATAATAACAAGATTCCCACAATATTGGTTGGTTGGCCTTTATTGTCGTTGTCTAGGGGTATGGGGAATCCCGTTACCCGTTGCAGGGGCGCCACGAAGGCGCGCCGCACCGGCAACCGACCCGTCACACACTGGGCAGAAGTCCAATGTGTGACGTGGTCGGTTCGACTTAACATTCATGTCGCGCTTACCTGCGACCCGCGTATCCGCTCATGGAGGCTGCACTACGGACTCCGCCATAGCACTGAGGATCAACGTGGTGAATGGTGAGGAGTGTGGGGTTCAACCTGGGACACTTCTCGTCCCCTTCGATGACTACTTCTCCTCTCTGGGAGCTGCTGCAGACACGTCCTTCTCAGGCCGTGTCCAACACTCAACTCTCCTCTCACACTCCACTCCCTCCTCACCACACCGCTCCCCTCCCTCCTCCCCGGGCTAGGTCAATCACCCACAGAGGGGTTGACCTTTGGGGCCGTATGGTGGTGTGTGGCAGTGCCGCAGGTCACCCAGGTGGCCTGGCGGTCACAAAGAAATGTGGAAAATCATTATAGACAGTTTGAAAACACTAGAAAGTCACACACGACAATCTAGATTATCATAATTACGATTTCGGTGTTAGAACACCAACCATTAGAATGTTTTTCCAATAGAAATGATTCTTGTAATTTGCAAACGTGTGGTTGAAATTTTTATTGACATTTCTGATGTCAATACGCTTCTATCCAGGTTTTCTGCAACTAAGATACTCATTTTGAACACAAAATTACAATTATTATTGTTGTACTTATTATCTTGTTGTTTTATGAAATATGCATGTACTCTGAAAAACACTCAAATAATAGTGCCAGAGAAACTGTATGTCCCTGTATTTAATTATATATAATCAGAGTGGGTTGTTCAAAAAGCCAATCACTGGTTTGCAGTGTTTTCTCAGAACATCTAATAACAGAAAGAGCATTTACAGTGCCCTTTGTTATTGGTCCACGGGTCACATGGTCCACAACTCCACATGATTAGGCAGTTTTGAATTGGGAGTCTGAGGAAGTCATCAGCCAATGATAACTCATGTGCTTAATCAAATATTTCAAAACTATTGACTGGAAATAAATTTAATATTTTTAAAATCGACAAACAGTTTGTTTTTTTTTGAAATACTTTTTATTTTGTTCAAAATGAATGTCGTAGTTGCAGAAAACTTGGATAGAAAGAAGCGTGTTAACATTGAAAATGTCAACAAAAATTTCAACCACATGTTTGCAAATTACTAGAATCATTTTTATTGGAAAAATATTTGTATGGTTGGTGTTCTGATACCGAAATGATAATTATGATAATCCAGATTGTCGTGTGTGACTTTCTTGTGTTTTCAAACTGTCTATAATGATTTTCCACAACTCTTTTATCAATACATCTGTTTCACATTGCATTGTGAATATGAAAGAATACGCACGACTGCGACCGATTCCAAGAAACAAAAAAATCACACTTTAAAAATTTAAATTTAAATATAAAAAATTTAAATCTACTGTATGTATATACGAAAACCAGAAAAGGTTAATTGTTAGAGTACTGTGTTTCACCAATAGATGGTGGAAGAAAAATAATGTCGTTTTTGGCTGAACAGGGTCGTTTTTTGGTTGAAAAATGTTGTTTTTTGGTTGAAAAATGTCGTTTTTTGGTTGAAAAATGTCGTTTTTTGGTTGAAAAATGTCGTTTTTTGGTTGAAAAATGTCGTTTTTTGGTTGAAAAATGTCGTTTTTGGGCTGAAAATTGTCGTTTTTGAGCTAAAAAAAAGTCATTTTATGGCGGAAAAAAGCCATTTTAGGGCAACCAAGAACCAACAACTCAATATTGCGCAATGTTGCAATTTTGTGGAAAATAATTGGATTGTAAGGAAGTGATTGTCAATGCCCATCTACAGATGTTGATGAAGCTCGAGCCAGAGAAGCGAGTCAACGACCTCAAAAAGCAGAGGAAATTGTACGACACGTGCAGATGCATAAAACCCCTGTAAATGATTAACTATTCTTTATTAATTGCAAGCCTCGGTATTTTAATACCGTTACAAGATTGTGAGTGTTCGGAACGATGCCACATGGTCAGGGGAGGGCCACGAGACGCTGGAGGCAACTGGTAACACACACGTATTTCTACGTGGCATTATGGGTAATTAGTTTTATGCTGAATTGCATCTTCTCAAAATGCACTCAAAATTTAGTGACACCTGTGGTGCTTAAAATAAAGTGAAAATAAATTCGTAAAATGGCTGTTTCCGAAAAAAATGACAAAATTAAAGCAATTTACTGATAATGAGTGAAATTGTATACTACAGCTCTTGCTGAAACAAAGCAATGTTAGGAATATGTTGAGTCGTGGCACCGTTAATAAAATTGCAGGCAAAGTTGAAGTTACTTGACTAACTATTTTACGATTTTGGCAAGAAGTTAAAAAAAATACAATGAAGGATATTTTCCTGCCGATGTGTCTTTAAATAAAAAGAAATGTGGCCGAAAAATAAACTTGTCCACGTATTTTTGGCATTACAATGTTGTATGAAGTCAGCAATGATAGCAAAGGGTGGCAATAATTACAAAATATTTATTGCTAATCAATAAAATTTTTTGTTATCTTTTAGTCCGTATTAGTTCTTGTTTACTTAATTTATTTATAATTTAACTTTCAAGTTAATTATACTACTTTTGTATTTTTATAATGATAAAAATCATGTAGAGCCACAAATGTATACCATAATTTTGGACAGAAATAATACCAGACATGTACACCATAATTTGGGACAGAAAGAATACCAGAAATTTGTACCATAATTTAGGACAGAAGGAGTATTATAAATATTATTATTTCTGCCTGAAGAGTTATTACCGTATGTTGTTGTTTTTATGAAATATTCATGTATAATGAAAAAACACTTGAATAAGTTGCAGAGAAACTATATGTCTCTGTATTTATTCATATATACTCAAGAGTTCATTCAAAAAGTCAATTACAGTTTTGCAATGTTTTTTCAGAGCAAATAATAACAGGAAAATAACAGGAAAAACATCTGCAGTGCCCTGTGAATGCATTTGCCAATCTACTGTTATTGGTCCACGTCTCACATGGTCCAGATATGATTAGGCAGTTGTGATTTGGAAGTCATCAGCCAATGATAATTCATGTGCTTAATCAAATATTTCTAGACTATGTGACCGCCAGGCCACCTAGGTGACCTGCGGCACTGCCACACACCACCGTGCGGCCCCAAAGGTCAACCCCTATGTGGGCAATTGACCTAGCCCGGGGAGGAAGGAGTGGAGTGGTGTGGTGAGGAGAGGAGTGGGAGAGAGGGAGTGCTGTTGGACAGGGACTGCAAAGGACGTGTCTAGAGTAGCTCCCCGAGAGGAGAAGGTATTCATCTGGGAGGGACAAGCTGTGTCCCGGTTTGGACTCTGACTCCTCGCCATTCACCACGATGACACTCAGTACGGCGGCTCCCACCGTTGTACAGCCTCCATGAGTGGACGCGTGGGTCGTAGGTAAGTACGACACGAATGTTTAGCCGAACCGACCACGTCACTCATTGGGTTCCCACCCAGTGTGTGACGGGTCGGTTGCCGGTGCGGTGTGCCTTCGTGGCACCACTGCAGCGGGTGACGGGTTTCCCCATACCCCTAGACAACGCAATAAAGGCCAACCAACCAATATTGTGGGAAGTCTCCGTCATTTACGTGAAGTATGCGTCCCTACTTAGTGTTGCTCAGTCCCCTGACTACACTGGTGAGACCATAGCAGTCACAACTATTAAACTGGACATAAATTCAATATTTTTAAAATCATAACCAATTTGGTCTTTTTTGAAAGGACTTGAGTGCGAAAATTTTTTTTTGTTAAAAATGAGTGTCGTAGTTGTAGAAAACCTGGATAGAAATGTGTTGACATCAAAAATGTCAATAAAAATGTCAACTATATATATGTTTGCAAATTACAATAATTATTTCTATTGGAAAAATATTTTAATGGTTGAAGTTCTGACACTGAACTGATAATTATGATAATCCACGTTGTCGCGTGTGACTCTCTAGTGTGTTCCCAGTGTCATTGATTTTCCACAACTCTTCTATCAAAACATCTGTTTCACATTGCATTGTGAATACAAACCAACACGAACGAGTGAGACCGATTCCACGAAACAAAACTTTGCAACTGTAAGTATTTTTTAAAATTTAAAATTTTAATTTAAAACTTTAAATGTACTGTATGTATATATTTAAACCAGAATCGGGTGATTGTAATTAGACCAGTGTTTCTCAAACTTTGAGGCGCTGATTTTTGGTTAAGCTCAACGACGTTCAATAACTCTGTTGCCCAAAATTTTCATTTTCAAATTTTTTTATTCAATTTTTTTTTTAATTTTTGCCAATTCCAATTCCAACTTACTGCCTGTAATTGGTTGCAATACACCACAGGCTAGCAAAAGCTACACGATCCTGTAAAATCTACAAAAACCACCTAAAATTCTCCAAAAATCTGCACAAACCGGGCAAAACTCCCAAAAATGGAGTTTTGTAGCTATTGTAATTCCCCAAAGTGATGAATTCTGTCGGATGGAAAATTAATTAATTAATCTAGTGCGGCTCTTTTAAATAGTGGCCGATAGCTCAATGTTGCGTTCATTATTACTCATTTGTTACTCATTTGTTTATTCATTAACAAAATCTATTCTTAGAAAACACAAATAATAACATATTACGATAATCCAAATTTTTTTTTGTGTAGATAAATGCTTAATCAACGCAGATTCAGAAGACATAAGCGTATAATAACATCTCGAATCATCGAGTCGATAAATAAAGATAAGAATGTAGCACCAGAATTTTACATTCTTCTAGACTGCACACGTTCACGCACATTTCGTATTTTTTGGGCATTTCTCATCGTCATCTGTTCTCTCATTTATTTCTACCAAATGCATGATCGCATCGCGTACTTCTTGACAGAACCAAAGGCTGTTGATGTCCATCAAAGGAAAATGGAACACTCTCAACTTCCACCTGTGTCTATTTGCAAACAACATAATTCATATACAATGAATTATATGAAACAAAATAAATTAAATGACAATTTGAATGGACTCATAAAATTACCTGAATTTGACCTGTCAAAAGTTTGGAATTTGGACTACCGTATCAATGTAATTGATAAGTCCACATTTGGAAGAGCTGGCTACAAGGTAGGTGCACATTTTTTTGTGAATCTAAATTTTATTTTTCAATGTTCTTACAGCCAAACATACCTTTAGGGTTTTATCAAAAACACAGAACTACACCTTTTGGCACATGTACGCAAGTAAACAGTTAAGTATTAGAGACAGCATTTTGTTTTGCTTTATTGTTAGAATTGACTATGAAATTGTGTGAACTGTTACATTTAATATTTAGTTAACAGATCATTGGAACAATCTGAACTTACGATGATGATGAAATTGGAGATACCTAAAACTACTGAACCCTATTTAGTACAGTATACAAATAACATTTACTCTACATTTGAGTCTCATTTTTTACAAAATCTCACTTTAGCTCTCATTGGATACACCATTTGATTTTCAATCCTTTATATTAATATTTACCACAGCTGAAATTTCTATTGGCGTCACCATCACAAATGTAAAAATAGTGAATAAGTAAACTAATTCCTTAACCTATTCTGACAACTTGTTATACTGTACACCAGTGTACAATGTGGAAAAATTGTTCACCTTAATATCAGAAATCATTATTATCTTTTTAAAAAAAATATAATTCTGACAGGTTATGGCTTTTCCATGGCAACCTGGGTGGGACGTAAATGATAGAGACGGAGACTCCCGATTGATGGTTGATGACCTTTAATTCATTGTCTATACTCTTTCCACATTCAAGAGGAGCCCTGGAAGCTTGGCTCCCATTGGCCGAGCCATTTCACTTGTGTATTGATACAGAAAAAAGAACCAAAACACCAGAAATGCATTATACAGACGTACAGATATAAATAGAAGTACAGACATTGCAATCGATTTCCTATTGTTTGGAAATTTCATTTTAATTAAAAACAACATAAAACTTTATTTCAAAAATAGAAAACATATTTTATTTCTATTATTATTATAATAATTATTATTATTATTTATATTATTCTGGAACAGACGAAAAATCATAGGGATTTACTTTTCCTCGTAGCAGTAGTTCAACTGCAGTTCTGAGTAATCAGACTAGGCCAATGGGAGCCAAGCTTCCAGGACTCCTCTTGAATGTGGAAAGAGTATAGGAGTCGGAGTCTTCCATCACCCGTGTTGGCGGGGACGGAACCCCATGAGTGACATGGTCGGTTAACACACAACATTCTGCTGTACTTACCTACAGTCTATGCAGCTGCTCATGGAGGCTGTAGCGGACCCATCGTCGTACTACTGAGCGTCACAGTAGTAATTGGGGAAGAGAGCGGAGTTAGTCCACGGCATAGCTGTCCTTGCCGGCCCCAGGACCTTCCGTGCACATGACTGTCTCGGTTGAGATCAGCGCTCTTCTCTCTGTCACGGTCGGTGACAGACTCTCCTCTCCCCACACCATTCAGCTCCCTCCTTCTCTATACTGGGTCAGTTCACCCCACAATGGGGAATGACCTTAGGGCCAGTGAGCAGTGAATGGAGAGACGCAGGTCACCATGGGTGGCCAAGCGGTCACATAAATGGCATCGATTTAAACACCCTCCCATTTTGGCTTAATTTCCCCCCTAAGTTGAATTTAATTTTCCCCCAACCAAAACCCTCCCTGGAAACTAAAGAACCATCCCTAACTTTACTTCCCCCTATTAATGCATTTTCCCCCAACCCATTTTACCCTTAACAATTTTGAAGGTACCCCCACGTAATCCCAATGTTAGAACGTTGTCTTCTCACTGTGTACACAAGGCCCTCTTCGCTTTAGCTGGTCGTCCGCGCTTCCTTTTTTGGCCAATGGGAATACTTTTTTGCCTCCGGTGGCACAACAAGTCGTTGTTGGTGCATGGCGTGCCTCTGAAGTGCCAGCCGACGAATTGTTCCAGGTATTCAGTTTCAAAGTAAAGTAATCCAGAAACAAATTTATAGATATTCTGTTGCGATCCGGGTATTTTACTTGACAAAATACTTACCTTACTGCCAAGTAACTCACAAATGAGATGCCGTTTATAGGCCTTATACTCGGCTGCCTGTAAAATGTGTCGAGAGGGGCATTTTTATGAAAGGAAAACGACAGTTGAATTTAAGTAAAAATAATACAAATGAATTTTATTCAGTATTTTACAATATAATTATGTGAGATATAATTATTTGACTAGAAATTACGAGAATAGAGGTTAATATCAAGATTAATAAATGAGAAAGAAAGGAAATGAGACGAGTGAGCGATGAGACTCACTCGAAACAAAGGAGTGCGCTAACAACGACGATTAATCGTTGAGCGCAAATATTTGGCACGCTTGAAAAATGGCGAGACGGACCTGCCTGAGAAATTATTCTCGTTCCTACGATGGCTCGTATCTGTAAACTTCGGAGGAAGCTCGCGATGGCTTACAAATATAAGCGATGGTTCACGGCGAGAAGTTTGCCGGTGACGACGACGATAAGAGTCCCAGAGTAAACTCAATGGCGCTTTCACAATATTCAGCAGCGGGCGGGAAACAAATTCCTTTGCACGTTCGATGGTGATAAACTGTGAACTCTGGAGGAAGCTCGCGATGGTTCACAGTCTTCTCACGATAGTTTACGAGCGACGGTTTGCTCGTGTAGACGACGGTTTGCTCGTGTCGACGACGGTGAGTCTCGGATAAAATCAACGGGACTCGACGATGGCCGACGGTGAGCGGGTTTTCTCAGGCGTTATTCGGTTATTTAATAACCGAATATTCAGTGGAAACAGCAGTCTCTTAACTCACCAAAACGTATAACACGGTCAATACTAGAATCCTTTTGTTTGAAGTTCGTAGCAGTGATCAGTTGTGTTGTTGTTGTTGGTGTGTATGTGTCAAGAGTGGGCCAAACCGCCAAAATTTGGGGTTTTATGCACTGTCGAAATCTGCGTGCCAAATGTGCGCAGATAGTTATTTTTGGTACAACAAAGGGATTTTGTTGCGCCAAAACCGTTGGTATTGCGCCATAACCGTTGGCGAAAGAAGGGTGGAGTGTGCCTTGGCATTATTACTATTTCCAAGTTAATTTAAAAGGAGTAAATAACGAGCGAAATAAAATTTGTCACCTCCTACATCATTTCATTAAAAATGTTGGTAGTAGTTGGCGTTGTTGTGTTGTTTATGATGATGGAAAGTACCGGTTCCGGTTCCGGTGTGAGGGACGGTTCCGGTACCTAGAAAACCTTACGGTACTAGTACCGGTTTAAGTACCGACATAATAAAACCTCGACACCAAGACTGGTACTGAATCCCGGTACCAATACCGGTACTGGAACTGATACTGAATCCCGGTACCAATACCGGTACTGGAACTGATAATGAAACCGGTACTGCAATCCCTACTAGAGAGAGCATACAATCGCCTGACTGGACATTCATCCGACTGAAAAACTTTGTTTTGTACACATTAATCCAATATTTTTTCTAGTATTCGTTTTTAAGCACGAAAAAAGAGCCCTGTCTGCCGAATGACGAGTTTATATCGTGCGGTATACAATGCATTAAACGGAAGTTCGAGAATGATCCCTGTTGGTAAGGCATACGTTAGTTAAAATTATTTTCTATGTGGTAAAATGACACATCAAATTAAAGAATCAACATTACAAACAATCTTATATTTATTGCCCATAAACTATTAATAATTTTCATGGCCGATCATTTCGTCGCCTACGTTTCGTAGGCGATCATTTCGTCGCCGGAAATGGCGACGAAATGAGTGCTGTTTTCAACGTTTGTCAATTTTGTTTTTGTATTCTTGTATGGTCATTTCGTCGCCGATTGGTCATTTCGTCGCCGGTCATTTCGTCGCCGATTAATCATTTCGTCGCCGGTCATTTCGTCGCCGATTGATTATTTCATTGGTCGTTTCGTCGCCGATTGGTAATTTCATTGTCTATTGGTTATTTCGTCGCCGATTGAAACGTCATACAAACGTCACCTACGTTCCAGCCCTGTGGTGTTCATTGTCTATTGGTCGTTTCGTCGCCGATTGGTCATTTTTTTGCAAGGAATACAAGGAGTAAATAGGCTAACTTTATTAACTTAACTAACTTAATTTAAAAATTCATCTAATAGGCTAACTTGAACGACTTTAACAAATTAAAAAAATTATCTACTTTAAACTATCTTCATTCAACCCCCTAAACCTCCACAAAATGATGAGATGACCGGCGACAACAAAATGACCCATCGGCGACGAAATGACCGGCGACGAAATGACCGGCGACGACGAAATGACCGGCTACGAAAGGAGCGGCGACGAAATGACCCACAAAAAAAACTTTTAAAAAAAACGATAATTTTCTTAAGTGCAAATAATCATTTAGTGAAAAACATTTAACCCCTGATAACTTTTAAAATTATTTTCATATACAATTACCACTATTAGCATACCATATTCATTTCTGAAACAATGTGACAATGTCTGCAACAATTCTGAAACTACAGTTAACTTGATTGAAGAACACAAGAAAAGACTAGCCGGAGTAGCACCAACTAATAACTGCAACTGTATTCGAAGTTGTACAAATCAAGTTTACGATATGCAAATAGATATCAGAAGTTTGAACAAAATTCGAGGCATTTTCTACTTGGCTGATCAACACGTAACGATGTTTCAAGAACGATGGCTCTATGACTTAATCAGTCTACTCTGTGACTTCGGTGGGAATCTTGGTCTTTGGTTGGGTTTTTCACTACTGACTCTTAT
Source organism: Strigamia acuminata (assembly GCA_949358305.1). NCBI lineage: Eukaryota > Metazoa > Arthropoda > Chilopoda > Geophilomorpha > Linotaeniidae > Strigamia > Strigamia acuminata. Next base: position 45,573,970 of record OX442314.1, read on the forward strand.
TGATTGCCTAATTGGTTGTTCAAAAAGAAATAAGAGATGGCAGAAAAGCAATCGCAACAGCGTCGTGAACCAATTTGAAAACCACTTCAAGAAACACGAAACAAGATTCAAAATGTTTGTTCGAAAAATAGAAACAGAAAACATACATAGCAAACGCAAATGGATTTATGCAATTTATTTCTGTTGCACTCTATTCTGTTGTTACATTCTGCAAAATCGAATAAACAGATTTTTATCAGGACCCATTCAGAAAGCAGTCAAGATTGAAGATACTGCAGTTATTACATATCCAAACATTATTTTATGTCCAGGGCCACATAGTGAAGAACTCAATGACAATAAGAAACTTTATTTCGACCGGTACCTCAAGATGAATTCAACTGATTGTGAAGTAGATGCTTACGATCTCATACATTTCAATGAAATTGACGTGGAGACACTCTGGAGTAAGGAATTTCAGACTGAACTGATGGACCGTGAGACAACGGCAAACTTTGTAAGTCACTTACCGGTACTTTAAAATATAATGTAAATGGAAGGAGATTAGAAAGAGAAACTGCAAAACAAATATTTTCTATTTATTATTACATACTGTACACCATTTGTCTGTCCCGTCCAACGGCATTCATTTCGGAAATTGGTCTACCCTCAAAAATAAATCTATGGTATTCTAACTAAAAAAAAAACAAGAGACCACAAAATTATGAACTTACAAAAACTAAGAAAAAGAAAACAGAAAATACTTTTTCATACAGATAATACAGGCAAAATCATGAACTCTTGTCCGCACCCGATAAGAGGATGGTCGGGTGGGGGGAGGAGGAAAGCATGTACAAATTACCAGGTCCCGGAGAGCCAGAGAGGACCAAGTGACTGTACTCTTGGAGAAAGGCCACTTTTATGGTCTGCCATTGTATAGCTACAATTTCTTGTTGTTATTACTAAAATTCTGCACTTTCTAAAAAAAATTTTTTTTCCTAGAGCCCATAGGCTCAATAGTTCTGCACTGTCTAATTGGCTAATATGTATATTTTTCAGATGTCTATGTTTAACACATATAACAATACCAGGACCACATTAAACTACACAGATGGTGTTTGCATGAAACATTCATTTGGTAATTACCCTCGAGATGAATTCTTCGATTCCACTTCGTAATTATTTTTTCAAAATTGTAAGCACCAGGAAAGTATAGAAGAATGTCGACAGTTCTTATTGGGATATTGGAAGTAGATAATATTTGCAAACCAGACGTTTCAAATGTAAGAAGTTCAATTGGCAAGATAGCAGTATAAATTGTTTGTGTTTTGTTTCAGATCTATTTCAGTCCACCAAAAGATCCAAATATCCTGAATACATACAAAGTAGAACTTCCTTCTACACGATTTTCCATAATTTTATTTAAAGTATTAAAGGTAAATTAAATAAAAGAGATGTTAATCACTAACTGTATGTACCGTACCGTATACCTTCGATTTCTCGGCTGGCCTCTATTAGCAACAGGCCTCAAATTGTGCACGGAGAAAAAAATTCATTTTTTAAATAGCGCGCGGTAAATTGAAACCAGTTTAGCTAACTTCCAAAATGACATCAGTTTAATGTTTGATAAATAAAATGCATGCCTGTGTTATTTTATAAATCTTATTTTTTATATATTAGATGGAACGCTTGAACACCCCTCGAAACCCGTGTGCTTTAGATATGCATGAATATTATCACTGCAAAGAAAATTGTTTGGCAAACAGAATTAAAAAACTCCAAGTCTGCAGGTTAGATATTTATGTGTTAATAAACTGTACGCACTTTCTTCGTCAGCTTATCCAATTCACCATTTAAGAGGCTGGTGGACTAACATTAAGCCAATAGTTCATCAAGAGCTATTAGCCAAAATTATGTTTTTTTTCTATTATCAAAATAATTCTGGAGTCACTATTTTTGTTTTTGTTTTTTTTTAAAAAAAAGGGTGTGGCCAATCTCAGGAGGTGTGTTTGGCCATGTACAAAAAATAGCTGTAAAAACAAAAAATCTCATTAATCTGCTGTCAAAAATATGTGTTAATAATTGATTCTACTTTTGTATCGTTTTTGTTAGTATGCCATTTGCCATCAAGGAGAACACAATGATGTGCAATTCTTCATCAATGGCCAAAGATGTGCGCAGATTGTATTACAAAATTCATTTATCAACCAATGTTGAAAAAGAATGCGCATGTCCACAACCTTGTCAAATATTGACTTACAAACTTACGACATTCAATTATCGAGACAAGATAGAGCCCCCTCTTTTCTTATTAATGTGTAACATGTATACAAATAAGATTGAGTTCATAAAAGAAGAATTCCAGTATTCATTTGGAGCTTTAATCTCCGACATTGGAAATGCATTGGGACTCACTCTTGGAGTTTCTATGCTCACTCTAATGCACATCATGTCTCATAATTTTTTTCCTTTTATTCAGAAACATTATAATGCTCTATATAACTGAAATTTGCTAATTCCCAAGTAAGAAATTACTGTCTGTAACAATTGTATTAACTGAATTACCATTTTAACACATGAATTTAATAATCTATATATTTAAATAGTTCTTCACTGCATTGTAAAATGTTATCTCTTTTTGTAAATGTGCACAACTTCTTAAGGATACTAAAAAGTTAAATGAACATTCTTATTTCCATTATTCCTTGTTATTGTACCTTTTTAATTCCATATTTTTCAAGCATGAAAGTTGGTCTCTTTAATTAATATTCAGGAAAAGCGATAATTACAATTATTTTTCCATATTTTATTTTGTTCACACATGGCTGTGAAACGTTTAAAGAATATCCTCACGTTGAAAGTTACAGTTTAATTTTTTTCTTGTTTATTCAATTGATGTCTGTATTGTCAGTTTGCATATCCTGCACTAATATTTAAAATCTACATACCATTTTTGTACTTATATAATTATTTGTTATTGTGCCACTTGAATCAGTAGAAAGCAGGTTTAGATGAATTGTTCCAATATGACTACAGGCTTTGTAAATGAATGTAAACCATGTGTAATGTAATGGCACGAAAATTTAAACACTAATATCTGCCGGATGTGCTATTTCATTAACAACTTGCAATGTCAGACATTACTGCAAATAAATTATTACAGTACAAATTGTCTCTCTACCCGTTTAAAAAGTAGGCGTTTTTCAGCAATCCAGAAACAAAATAATCAGGCCGGTGTAAGAATTGATGCCCAGATCAAATGCTTGGTTGGTCATGGTTAGGTAACTCTGCTTCTCTTCACTACTATTCGGCAAACATGGCACTTCAGCAGCTGCACATTCACTTTATAATTGTTGATTCTGTCAACTCCAATGTACTTGAAAATATTAAATAAATGTTATTTCGACTTGATGGTTGTGGATTCGCTTGATTATGTTGGATTCAAAGAAATACAACTGAAGTCTGTGGTTTACATTTGAACAGTGACTAATTTTATTCGAGGCAGGAAACAGGTAACATTCTATTCCCCACCCTTAAAACCAACAATAAAATATCCCAGTACAGAGTGGGTCACCGAAGTGACCCTCTGGTGGCCAAACAGGGCGCCACCTCCAATTCCCCCTAAATGTTGTCTTCTACAGAAACTCCAGTTTCCACAATAATCCTTTTGACATATGCAGAGCAAGCTGTGTGACCACACCTGAAGACAATGTTGCTCTGGTGTGCACTGCACATCTGCTAGTAGTTCTGTAGTTCTGTATTTCTGCACAGGGGAGACAAGAGACGTAGGCACATCCAAACACTGCTTTTCTCATGGTTGGCCAATCACATTGCTCCATCTATCTCGTCAACAAATGGCGCCAACCTCGATTTAAACTTAAAAAATTATTTTACAACGTGCGGCGTTGGTAGCGCCACCTGTACGTGACTGAAACTAAAATGGACGCCAAATTGTCCGATTGGCCTTTGAAGCTGCCCTTTTCCGTATGAACAAATTCTGAACCCTGAGGTTGGGCTGCTCGGCGACATCTTGGCGATACCAAACTCTATTTATATATGATATTGTGAGTGTTCGGACAGACGTCATGTGGTCAGGAGAGGGCCACTGGACGCAACACACACACGATGACAACCTCCGAAATACACGAGTATGATGTAGCTTTGTGGTCTCGGGGGATGACGCGAGAGCTGCGCAAAGTGCATTGCGCTGCAGGAAAAGTGATCAGGACGCAGGGGCAGCTGGTCGCAATACCGTAAGATTACTAGTGATTGAATTGAATTTAATTTAATTTAATTGATAGATCACATGTGATTATTTATAAGAGACACAGTTAAAATTTTAATTTGAAAAAAGTCAGGATTTTCTTCACTCCAATTTGATTAATCGTCGCACTTGCAGGTTCCATCCATCCATCCATGTTTGGTCATCGTTGTTTTAGTATACGTGTATAAAGTTGTCTTTTTCGGACGAGAAGACCAGCACGTAATATATTTGCAAATATTTTCCAACCCCACTTCTTTCGTTGCTGCAATAAATAAATTAAACATAATTTAATGAAATACGATATAATTTAATACAATACCGCAAAATCTAGAGGCCGTTGGAGCAAGCACGTCCGTCATGCATTTGGGATAAAAAGTTTCCCATTTGGTGACGGTGACATTTTTATCTTTATGAGGAAAAGCGAAAGCAAATTCGCAGAACTCATCCGTATGTTTACAAATGGCTACTAATCTCCAGTTTAGATCCAACTCCTCTATAACTTTATCCTGGCTCACTGCATTAGTGCAGCAAAAACAAGAAAAACCCAAAACCAAATAAACGATCAACCAATTCATTTTCAGACAGCTGATTGAGATGAATCCGCGGATAAAAGTGTATAGACATAGATAAGAATGCAGCGTATCCTGTCTACGGTAATTAATTTCTATTGCTTTCCAAACAATAGCTGCACCCAATAAACGCTACAGTGGTTTAAAATATTTACAAACAATTACAACAAAACAATAAAATAAAAAGAATTCTCCAACAATATAACTTTTCTTTGTAGCCATTTATTTAATAAAACTAAAAACAAACGAGATGCTTCTCGCTATTTCTCCCTGGTGGTTGAATTTGAAAACCAATTGTTTCGAGCGCCATGACTGAATCGCGACAACCTTGTTGTCACTCGGGAGAGTAGCAGATTAACTACAGAATGGTATCTAAAAATGTGCTGTATTCCGCCTAATAATGCATCATTTTTATTATTTTATATTCCAGAGATGGGATTTTCTCAATCAGACGGTTATTATCTGTTTACTGCTATTAAAAACGGGTTAGTATTTTCTGAACATTCAAAACATTTGATGTACGGTAATGATTGCTTAATTTTTACAACATATAAGGTCTTGCACTGAAGTGTTACGATTGCACCGACGTTGCGGATCGCAAAAAATATGAGTACAGCTGCACGTTTTTTCCACGGCGATCTTGTCACACAGACAGTGAAAAGCCGTTTTGTGGCAAAGTTACATTCGGTCATTATTGTTTTGATGTTAGAAAACAAATATTTGTCCACATGATGTGTAACTTTTAACGAAATCTACTGCAGATGAACATACAGTTCGATTTTGTGGGAGATTGAAAGGTCCTTTTGGATATCAAGACGAATGCGTGTGCTTACAAAGAGGAGTGGAGCTCTGTCGTTGTTTTACCGATTGGTGCAATGGCGGAGACGGCAGAAAACGTCCGGTCGTGCTAACTTTATTTACTGCTTTGGTTATATTAAAAATTTTATTAAACATTCAAGCTAATTAATTTCTTTATCTCTTTTATGGTAAACATGTTGTTTATGCAAACATGTCGGTCTACCGGTTGCCACTCGACCAGGATTCCATTCGACCGGATTTTTTTTTGACCAGGAATATTTTCGACCAGGATTCTTTTCTACCAGGATTTCTGTCGACCGAGATTCCTTTCGTCTGGCAAAATTTTCGCCGTGGTTGAAAAAATCCTGCATTTTTATTTTGTGTTTTTTTTTTTTATCATTTTTGTTTATTTTTTTTTTTATTTGTAGTTAATTTTATCATGTTTTGGTGTTTTATCATCATTTTGTTTCACTTTTGATGTTTATTTTCTTGTTTTCGATTAGAATTTGTTTCATCCGAGTCGAAAATAATCCTAGTCGACAGAAATCCTGATCGAGAGAATTCCTGATCGAGAGAATTCCTGATCGAAAACATTAGCGGTCGAAAAATATCAGATCGAAAATAATCCGGTCGAAATTTGTCCAGTCGAAAATAGTACTGGTCGAAAGAAATCCAGTGAAAAAAATTCCACCGAGCTGGGTCGGCTTCGGTAATGGCGTCTTGTCTTTGTCTGCTAGTTCGTTTGGGCTCACGCTTCGCGCGAGTGGAATGCTCAGTTAAGAGTCTGATATCCTGGTATGTTGTCTAGGGTTTTATTTATTTATCCGGCGATGAACACAGCAGCGGATGCTTCTCTTTCCCGGCGATACACACAGCGGCGGGAAAATCTTCTTTGTACCACAATTAGGCTTACGAGGCGGTTTTTCCCGTAACTCGGTGTTTTATCACTTCTTTGGCTTGTTCTGCCAAAGTGATTGATTAGTTGGTAACGCAGCTAATACTGCGGAGTGTACACAAGTTAACGTACTTACGTAGAAAATATCCTGAGTCCCTGGTCACTCCTTGCAATTGTGGCGAAGGCTTGATCGGTAGAACGATGTATTTTTACGTGTCGTATGTTCTGTTTCTGTGTTGGTTCTCCCGTCCCTGTGTGGAGGCAAATTCCTCTGCACAAAGGGAATCCAGCAGGAATTTTTTATTAAAAAATACCGAATACCGAATACCGTCTTTAGTTCGGTATTGGTATCGGTTTCTTCAGTTAGAGGTCACCGCGATAGTGACATTTATAACACACGTTGAATGGCATTTCGTCATCGAGTCTCTTCAAATGAATGTATTGGTTGGCTTCTTCGACCAAGTCCTCAAGAACCGTCCGATGGTCGAGGAATTTGTCTTTGGGGCCGTCCATAAATTACGTAATGCAAATTTTTGGATTTTTAAACCCCCCTTCCCCCCCCCCCCCCCCCCCCCGTAACAAGGTCTTAACAAATCCCCCACACCATCATCGGTCGGAGTTTAACCATATTTGGAGTTCTATTATGACCACCAACCATCTTGGATGTTACGTGTCTCCAGTCCTCTTTCGATGCTTCTCGCAATTTCTCCCTGGTGGTAGAATTTGAAAACCAATTGTTTCGAGCCGCCATGACTGAATCGCGACAACTCTGTTGTCACTCCGGAGAGTAGCAGATTAACTGCAGAATGGTATCTAAAAATGTGCTGTATTCCGCCTAATAATGCATCATTTTTATTATTTTATATTCTAGAGATGGGATTTTCTCAATCAGACGGTTATTATCTGTTTACTGCTATTAAAAACGGGTTAGCATTTTCTGAACATTTGATGTACGGTAATGATTGCTTAATTTTTGCAACATAAAAGGTCTTGCACTGCAGTGTTACGAGTGCACCGACATTGAGAATCGCAGAAATTATGAGTACACCTGCACGGGTTATCCACGGCGAAATTGTCAGACAGACAGTGAAAGGTCGTTTTGTGGCAAAGTTACATTCGGTCATTATTGTTTTGATGTTAGAAAACAAATATTTGTCCACATGATGTGTAACTTTTAACGAAATCTACTGCAGATGAACGTGTAGTTCGATTTTGTGGGAGATTGAAAAGTACTGTAGGATATCAAGACGAATGCGTGTGCTTACAAAGAGGAGTGGAGCTCTGTCGTTGTTTTAGTAATTGGTGCAATGGAGGAGACGGCAGAAAACGTCCGATCGTGCTAACTTTATTTACTGCTTTGGTTATATTAAAAATTTTATTAAACATTCTAGCTAATTAATTTCTTTATCTCTTTTATGATAAACATGTCGTGCTCGGTCTTCTCATTTCGAACCGGTTGCCACTCGACCAGGATTCCATTCAACCGATTTTTTTTTGACCAGGAATATTTTCGACCAGGATTTTTTTCGACCAGGATTTCTGTCGACCGGGATTCCTTTCGCCTGGAAAAATTTTCGACATGGTTGAAAAAAATCCTGCATTTTAATATTGTGTTTTTAAAGGCTTTTATTTAACTTGACTTGAACGTTGTGTGTGTGTGTGTGTGTGGTTCAACGTCCGGTCACGTGACCTGAAAAGTAACTTTTCAATCCGCAGCGCCACCTGGCGGAACCCGTGTCCTTTAATGGAGGCTAAAATGTTCGTGGCGAAACGAAAAATGCTGTTTTCTAATTACTATGTCGAAATGAGATTTGTAAATTTTGAAACCAGTCTCATTCGACTGGAAATCAAAATTTGCACCTGCCTGTATCTTTTTTTAAAACATATTATTAAGAAAACGTACTTTGTTGAAAGTTTTTTGGCACGATCACGGCAATCATCACCAAACAATCTGGGGTAGTAGCGCACTCTGGCGGCGATTTGAAGCACTAATAAAAAAGCCTTTTTCCAAAACGTAGTTTTAGACTTCTAAACCTGATGTTTAGAAAGTCTCATGAAACGGTTCTGTCTGTCTGTCCGTCCGTCCGTCCGTCGTCAACGATTCCGCAAAAACTATAGCAGCTAGAGCAAAACGGACAACGGCATTAAATTCAGCATGCTTATATTATTATTGTAAGGTATTTTCAGATTTCTTGGACCTCCGGTTGAATTAATAAACCGGTTTTAGTGCACTTTTAGCCGTCTAATAATACTACTTCCGTCCTGCACAGGAAGTTGTAACATTGTACTAGCGCCACCTGGCGGATCCCGTGAGCCATACGTTGCGATACGTTTTCCGCGCGATTTATTTCCCGATTGTAGCAAACCCGGATGCAACAATTCCGCAGCATATCATTTCAAATTTTGGTGGGATTTTGTTTGTTGTTGCTTTATATTGGCAAAAAAAAAAATTTTTTTTTTTTTTAAATTACTTTATTTTCTTTTATTTCGGTGTTTTATTTAGGGACAAAAGGACAGGGTTTAGAAGTCTAATATGTAATGCTTCCCTGCATTACAAATCCCAGCTTGTTTTATATTTACTTGTTTAGACTTCTAAACCTGATGTTTAGAAAGTCTCATGAAACGGTTCCACAAAAACTATAGCAGCTAAAGCCAAACGGACAACGGCAATAAATTCAGCGTACCTGTATTAGTATCCTAGGGTCTTTTCGCAATTTTCCGACCTCCGGTTGAATTAATAAACACAATTTTGTACACTTTTAGCTGTCTAATAATATTACTTCCGTCCGTTGTAACATTCTACTAGCGCCACCTGGCGGATTCCGTGAGCCATGAAATCTTCGTCGCGATACGTTTTTTGATGTTTACTATATGGAGATGAGGTTAAAAAATTCTGAAACCAAGCCCAATCGATTGGAAATCCAAATCTGCATGACCCTGTATATTTTTTATTTTGATTTGGTTGAAAAAAAAAGATTGTTACGTTTGATGAAATTCTGCAACCGCATGGCAAATTCAGTGGGAAATTTGAAAAAGACCGATTTTTAAAACTGAACAATTTGAATGTTTAAATCAAGTTTCCTACGTGTAATTTGCCGCAAAACAAGGGCGTGGTATGTTTTTTAATTAAATGCAGTTAAAAATGAAAAAACAGCAAATTACGACGAATATTGGAATAACGCGCATTGCAGTGAAGCCCCCCATCTCCTAACAACAGATCGTAGCAGAAGAACACGCGGACAGGGTTTAGAAGTCTAATATGTAATGCTTCCCTGCATTACAGATGTTTACTTGTTTTTTTTTTATCATTTTTGTTTATTTTTGACTTTTTTTGTAGTTGATTTATCATGTTTTGGTGTTTTATCATCATTTTGTTTCATTTTTAATGTTTATTTTCTTGTTTTCGACTAGGATTCGTTTCATCCAAGTCGAAAATAATCCTGGTCGAAAGAAATCCTGGTTGAGAGGAATTCTGATCGAAATTGTTCCTAATCGACAGAAATCCTGATCGAGAGAATTCCTGATCGAAAACATTAGCGGTCGAAAAATATCAGATTGAAAATAATCCGGTCGAAATTTGTCCAGTCGAAAATATTACTGGTCGAAAGGAATCCAGTGGAAAAAATTCCACCGTGCCGGGGCGGCTTCGGTAATGGCGTTTGAGGTCCCAACCAAACTTATTAACCATATTTGGAGTAGGGTTGCACCGAATATTAAAAAAGCCGAATAACCGAATACCGAATATTCGGAACCGAATACAGTGGCCGAATATTCGGTATTCGGCCGAATAACCGAATAATAAAAAATAATACACATTTGCGGTGATAAAAGTTATTTTAGTGTGGGAGAAGTTAGTTTATTGTGGAAAAGTGTTTTTTCATCGTAGAAAAAAGCCATTTTATGTCGTTGTTATGTTTAAAAAGTCAAATTTGCTATAAAAATTCCGTTAAAATTGCAAATTTTAATGTAAAAATGGCTTTTTAATTGTAAAAACTGCAATTTTTATGTAAAAATGACATTTTAAATGTAAAAACGTCATTTTAAACGTAAAAACGTCATCTTAAACATAAAAACGTCACTTTTTCACCGTAAAAATGATTTTTTTCACCGTAAAAATGACTTTTTCCCCATATAATGACTTTGTAAAGCCAAAATTAAAATTATTTTGTCAAAATTGCATTTTTTCATCAAAAAATGTAAACTTTTCTGATGAAATGCAATTTATATAGTAGAAACTACTTAAAATAATCAGTATTTATCCTAAAAAGGCGAAACTTTCCATTGAAATGTGCAAGTTATTCTAATTTTCTAATTATTATGTATTCGGCCGAATATTAGGTTGATATTCGGCCGAATACTTAATATTCGGTTTTTTGGCCGAATAGGCCGAATAACCGAATATAAACCGAATATTCGGTGCAACCCTAATTTGGAGTTTTATTATGACCACCAACCATCTTGGATGTTACGTGTCTCCAGTCCTCTTTATTTGGTTCTCTTTTTTTTCTAGCCATTTATTTAATGAAACTAAAAACAAATGAGATGCTTCTCGCAACTTCTCCCTGGTGGTAGAATTTGAAAACCAATTGTTTCGAGCCGCCATGACTGAATCGCGACAACTCTGTTGTCACTCCGGAGAGTAGCAGATTAACTGCAGAATGGTATTGAAAAATGTGCTGTATTCCGCCTAATAATACATCATTTTTATTATTTTATATTCTAGAGATGGGATTTTCTCAATCAGACGGTTATTATCTGTTTACTGCTATTAAAAACGGGTTAGCATTTTCTGAACATTTGATGTACGGTAATGATTGCTTAATTTTTGCAACATAAAAGGTCTTGGACTGCAGTGTTACGAGTGCACCGACATTGAGAATCGCAGAAATTATGAGTACACCTGCACGGGTTATCCACGGCGAAATTGTCAGAGAGACAGTCCAAAATCGTTTTGTGGCAAAGTTGTATTCGGTCATTATTGTTTTTATGTGAGAAAACAAATATTTGTACACATGATGTGTAACTTTTAACGAAATCTACTGTAGATGAACATATAGTTCGATTTTGTGGGAAAGTGAAAAGCGCTTTTGGACATGAAGACGAATGCTTTTTCGTACAAAACGGAGTGGAGCTCTGTCGTTGTTTTACTAATTGGTGCAACGGAGGAGACGGCAGAAAACGTCCGGTCGTGCTAACTTTATTTGCTGCTTTGTTCATATTAAAACTGTTATTAAACATTCAAGCTAATTAATTTCTTTATTTCTTGGATTATGCAAATGTATAAGATAAAATGAACAATATATTTATTCAACCCGAAGGGTACAAATAAAGTATCTGGTAATAATAAAGAACGAAGTGGTCTTCACTACAGCGTGGTCCAAGATGGCTCTCTTCTTACGGAATAAATATCTGTTCATGTTCTTCATCTTGCTGAGTGGATTCCCTGCTGCATTTGGGCATTTAATTGTGGTAATTAAGTCTCGTCTCTTGCGGCATGGGACGTCTTCGGAGCGGCTTGGTAATGGCGTCTTGTCGTTCTTGTTGGTCCTTTTGGACTCATGCTTTTCGTGCGAGTGGAATGCTTTTGCGAGACTTATATCCGTGCTGTTGTCTAGGGTTTGGTGTTGTATCCGGCGATGCACACAGCGGCGGATGATTCTTCTTCCCGGCGATACGCACAGCGGCGGGAAAATCGTCTTGACACCACAGTTTAGGCTTAAGAGGCTGTTTTCCTCGTAACTCGCTAAGTGTGGTTTGCCAAAGTGATGGTTAGTTTAATACGTAGCTAACACTATGAAGGTGTATACAAAATAACGTTATTCTGTTGCGGAGGACTGCAACAGACGCGGGCGAGACTCAGGGGCAGCTGGTCACAATGCCGTAAGATTACTACTAATTGAATTGAATTTAATTTAATTTAATTGATAGATTACATGTGATTATTTATAACAGAAACATAATATTTTAATTTTAAAAAAGTCAGGATTTTCTTCACTCCAATTTGATTAATCTTCGCACTTGCAGGTTCCATCCATCCATCCATGTTTGGTCACCGTCGTTTTAGTATACGTGTATAAAGTTGTCTTTTTCGGACGAGAAGACCAGCACGTAATATATTTGCAAATATTTTCCAACCCCACTTCTTTCGTTGCTGCAATAAATAAATTAAACATAATATAATGAAATACGATACAATTTAATACAATACCGCAAAATCTAGAGGCCGTTGGAGCAAGCACGTCCGTCATGCATTTGGGATAAAAAGTTTCCCATTTGGTGATGGTGACATTTTTATCTTTATAAGGAAAAGCGAAAGCGAATTCACAGAACTCATCCGTTTCTTTACAAATGGCTACTAATCTCCAGTTTAGATCCAACTCCTCTATAACTTTGTCCTGGCTCACTGCATTCGTGCAGCAAAAACAAGAAAAACCCAAAACCAAATAAACGACCAACAAATTCATTTTCAGACAGCTGGTTGAGATGAATTCGTGGATAAAAGTGTATTAGACGTAGATAAGTGTGCAGCGTATCCTGTCTACAGTAATTAATTTCTATTGCTTTCCAAACAATAGCTGCACCCAATAAACGCTACATTATTCATCACATTTTCAATGGTTTAAAATATTTGCAAACAATTACAACAAATCAATAAAATGAAAAGAATTCATCAACAATATAACCTTTTTTTGTAGACATTTATTTATTTATTTCTCCCTGGTGGTAGAATTTGAAAACCAATTGTTTAGAGCCGCCATGACTGAATCGCGACAACCCTGTTGTCACTCGGGAGAGTAGCAGATTAACTACAGAATGGTATCTAAAAATGTGCTGTATTCCGCCTAATAATGCATCATTTTTATTATTTTATATTCTAGAGATGGGATTTCCTCAATCAGACGGTTATTATCTGTTTACTGCTAATAGAAACGGGTTAGCATTTTCTGAACATTCAAAACATTTGATGTACGGTAATAATTACTTAATTTTTACAACATATAAGGTCTTGCACTGAAGTGTTACGATTGCACCGACATTAAGAATCGCAGAAGCTATGAGAACAGCTGCTCGGCTTATCCACGGCGATATTGTCAGAAAGACAGTGAAAGCTCGTTTTGCGGCAAAATGGCAATCGGTCATTATTGTTTTTATGTTAGAAAACAAATATGTGTACACTTGATGCGTAATTTTTAACGAAATCTACTGCAGATGACACTGTAGTTCGATTTTGTGGGAGCTTGAAAAATGCTTTTGGATATCAAGACGAATGCGTGTGCTTAGAAAACGGAGTGGAGCTCTGTCGTTGTTTTAGTAATTGGTGCAACGGAGGAGACGGCAGAAAACGTCCGGTCGTGCTAACGTTATTTACTGCTTTGGTTATATTAAAATTTTTATTAAACATTCAATTAATTAATTAATTTCTTTATCTCTTTTATGGTAACATTAAATAATCACACAACAAAGTTTGCTGGTATTTATCAATATGGAGTATCGTCGTAAGCCGTGTTTTTGCGTTTGTAAACCCCGTTTAAAAAAATGGAGGCACATTAAGTGAAGAGAATAAAAGTACACGTATAAGTATGAAATAAAAACGTGATTACTAAACGTCTGAGCGACGTTACTTGTAGATTACGTATATATTTGACCTATTTTAATGGTTAATGTCATTCACTCGTTGTTGTTTGTTGTGATGGCGTGTTTTAACAGTCAGGCACAAACTGAGCAGCCGGAAGACGACGCTTCGCAGCTTCAGTTTCCGAAGGAGTTTGAAAAGGCGGAACCGCTTCTGTTATCCGAAGTGCATATCATGTTGGCGCACCGGAAAAAACAAAATGAAAGCGTTGAAGAGGGACAGGAATTGTCGGAAGTGTTGTGACGGAATAAACTTAGGCATGGATATATGATTAGTATAATATGAAGGAATAACTAAGGGGTAAAGTTAGGCTGTACTGCAATGGCAATTACAGTAAGGCGGGAAAGGAATCTCTTGAGTGACGTGAGTCACTTGAGAGGTAAAGGGGGTCGCTGGCAAGTGACCACAAATAATCTAGAGGCTAGACAGGTATAAAACAGTGAGATAACATAAATAAATGGAGAATAAATATCTGACTTCGTGAAATATGCGACATATAAATTGATAGATGAATGTAGTTAACTATGAATAATATTGAGCCAACACAAGTGTGTAAACTATAATAAAGCTAATTTATTAGCGAGTCCAAATGATCATTAAACCATAATCCAAAATACATACATATATACAAATACACAAGCGCTATAAACAAGGCCTCCAATAATCATTGGGGTAATACAAAGACATATCAAAAGGTAAATACGCTGACAAAACTAGAGCATTGGGAGGCATGAGGAATTCATGGCCCAAGGCAAAAGGGGGACTTGAACAGGAGTGAAAGAGAAGCGCTCTTTTAATTACGCTGAAACTGTAGTTTAAGGGGATTAAAAGGGGACATTTAAAATGGCGGCTCAATCGAGGCTTTGATTGCAATTCGGTTCGGTGTGGCTTTAATAACGATGTCGTCACAAATAATGCATTGACTTTGAAGAAAGCCAATGCTGCCTAAAACTTAATTGTTCAATTAAAGCAAGATCTAAAACAAGAGTGTAAACTCTTGATTAAGCGGTTTGGTGGGTGAAAGACCCAAGAGTTGGCTATGAGAATGGCAACATGTCATTGAATAGGCCTAACCAAGAGTAGAGCAGTTCTGCTAAACCAGAGGTTCACATTGACTGGATACATCATTTAATGGCTAGGTTCTTGGCTAACAAGTGCAAGGGGTTTGTGAGCGAGTGCTCGAGAAAGAGAAAGACAACTACACATATTTAGGTGTAACTCAGATTGCTCTGAGTTCAAATGTCTATGCGTAACAACTTTCAGGAGAAGGCTGACTAGCGCATTTAGGACTAAGCATAAATGCAAAGTAATGCTACGCCATTGAGAACCATAGCAAAGGTAAGGGAAGTTACTATTAAATTAATAGCAAGTTCTTATAGCAAGTAGAAGGATTGATTGACTAACAATGGACAACAAAAGGACTAAGCCGAACTAATAAATCTCCCTCAACTTAGCAACAATTGACCACTTCAATGGGAATCCACTGAAGTAATTCTAATTACCAATTTGAGAGCAATAAATGAAATAAGGCTTACCAGTACTTTGATTCCGCGGTCCAGGGTCATTGAATCCAGTGTCAAAAGGGTTGTGGAATTTTGGCGGGAAAATCCACCAACAAAGCCAGGGCGGCAAAGTTGGAGTAGAGGCAACAAAACCTATCTTTTCTCCTTCATCTTCACCTCCATTGCCATCCTACTTCCCCCAGCTGTCAACTGCAGGAAGTTTTACATCTCAACCCAGTAATCGAATACCAAATAGGCTCGGATGTTGCTCGTAGGGCAACCAACTAAAGCGAGATAGTGCGTCAAAACCTTGACGCACAACATAAGTCAAAGCCAAAGGCAAGAACAAAATGTGTAAAGTCAAAATATATGGGCAAAATCTGTGTAGGAAGCTTTGAACAAAGCTTATATAGACAAACCAAACAATACCTCATTGGAATGGAACCAATGGGGTAAATAGACCAATGACAAATGAGAGCTATCTCATTAGTATGAAGCGGGAAAGCTTCACAAAGCAAATACCTCATTAGAATGTAAACAAGGAGGAGTGCATAAGGGGTCAAGAGTTCTCTTGGCCTTTGTAAGGTCACTCTCTCTAATGTTTAGAAACAACACAAGGGGAAGTAAACAACATAGTCGCTCAGTCTTGGCTTCACTGTATAGTGACTCATCCAAGATGGCGACTGGTGCAATAACACACTATAAACTGTAAGAAAATGCTTATGGCCGTGAGCCAGTGGCTCACTTATAGCGCCTAGGACTCATATAATATAAAAGTAAATTAAAGAATTCAACTTAAAACCTTGAATTAAATATAAATAGTTTTATTTATCTTTAACCAAAACTACGGTATTTTGGTACCGTCACACGTGCTCCGGAAAAGAGTGCGTGCGTCCTACGCATGCATTAATGGAACTGAAACTTAAAATTACCAAGGAATACTAGTCAAATGTGAAGAGAGAAAATTATTCTGGAAGTGAAGACTCCCGTAAAAACTCTCCGGTGTGTTCCACACCGTTACAAAAGGGTAGTGAATAGTCACCTATTATAAAAAGAAGTACATGGATGCTAGTAACGTTATAAAAGTAGTAAGATAAAGGAAATATTTTAAAATACATAAGTTGGTCTAGCAATGGCCAAACATATAAAGAAGGTTGGAGTTTTCACTCAAAAAGCAAAGTTAAAACAAAATAAGTCGTAATAATGAATAGAATCGCCAATCAAATTAAATTTACTAATAATTAATTCAAATTCAAGTGAGTAATAGGAATACAAATAGAATTATTTTAAAAGAACACACGTTTAAACTTAAGAAAATTCTTTCGAATTAAAAAGGTTAAACACTATATTATTATTATAAGATCGAGTGAAACAAGTAAATACACATTGATAAAACAAAAATTATAGTTACAGAAAGTATAAAAACATTTACAACCGGAGTAAAATGCGGGATAATAAAATAAGAAGTTAGAAAAATAATAAATTCGTCGCATTCTCACTAATTACGCAATTTCTTCGTAATTTCTTTAACCTGCTCTACACCTCGGGATTGGGGAAATTCGGATTCAGATGAGTCAGAATTCTCTGCCTCGTCAGAGTCTGAAGACACTCTAATCTTGTTTAGAATTTTCTTCGCTATGAGTCTATATTTATTAAGGTGAAGATGTCTTTCATTTCTATTTTCATCTGAGTTTTCAGATTTCTTTTCTTCCTTTTCATCTTTGGGGGTGTCGGCTGCTTTGGCCGTGGAGGGTTTGTTATCTTTATTATTTTTAGGGTCATTACCAGGGGCGATGGGGTTATTTCCCACTCTAACATCGTATTTCTCCTTGTCAGCCAAAACTTTCTTGTAAATACGTTCTAAATCACCTTTGTCGAGGCTATTTGTCTCTAAGCGATTTCTAATATCGGTAGTTGCGTAGCGATGCATCATTTTACGCGCAACAATTCCGTTGTACGTAGATTGCTGTCGCCAGCAGTTATAGTACCGAAGTACATAATGATAGACGGTTTCGCCCTCTTCCGCCACTTGTTCGAAACAACGTTCACCGCGTTGGTCCTCGTTCAACCCGAAACGGTTTTGAAACACGGTCTTAAATTCGTCCCACACCGTAAGGTGCGGAGCAAAATCGTCGAACCACGTCAAGGCCACTCCAGACAAATATGCGGGAACACATTGCGTAATCGCTTCGTCGAGGGGGCAACCTTTATTACGTGCTGCTCCGATTACAGCATCTATAAACGCGCTGCACTCTGCCGGAGTTCCTTCCCCAGTGAAGCGTGGTACCTCTAGACCCTTGAAATTATAACGACGTGACTCGTTTTGCAGAGAACTGTTTTGGTCTTGGGGAGGGGGGTGAGCGATCTCGCTCTTGTCGTTGGCGGTTCTCCTGGCCAGCTTGAAATGCCGTAAAACTTGCGGCCATCTGCCTCACACTGTCGGCCAAAGTTAATAAGGTATCATTTGGAATTGAGGAATTGTTAGAGGTATGCGATTGATGCGAGCGAGGGGAAGTATTTAACCGTCTACGCGGGGTCGATTGGTTATTCAAAATTGGATTATTTACAGGCGGAGGAGTTGTGGGTCTGGGTAGCGATCCGTTAGTTAAATTATTTCCATTATTTGGTTGGGTTAAGGTTGCTTGGGCTTGCGCTTGAACGTTGGCTAGTGCTTGGGTAGCGGCTGCTGCTCGAGCGTCGGCGGCGGCCTGCGCATCGAGAGCGGCTTGGACATTGATGGCGGCCTGAGCATCGGCGGCCACCTGAGCGTCTATTGCGGCTTGAGCATCGGCTCGAACCTGTGCTTCCTTATCATCCAAAGCTTGTAACGACTTGGTAATAAAATCGTTGATGCCAACATAATTCGCTGGGTCTAATCCCATTTTTGCGCCTAAATTCAAAAGCGCTGCCAAGTCAATAACTTCAGGATTGGTCAGATCCAACGTTATCGGCGGGGTTTGGCTACTTCCACTCTGGGGTTCAATGTTACTAGTATTCAACGCGCTTGGCGATGTAACGACCTTGGGGTTGGGAAGAGGTGGTCTGGGTGCCATCGCAAATTACTTAAACTTGTAAATGCAAATAATCACAAATAAACCTGGTTTTTTCTACCTTGCTTTTCTTGAAAACTTCTGATATTATCAGAAAACTCAAGTGAATATTAGGTCAAAAATTTACTTTTGACCCTAACGCAATGGAATTCCTAAATTCGGATGAATTCAAGAAAAAGACCTTTTACAGCAAATATCACCAACACTATTGATTAAATTTCCAGGAAGGTAAAATAAAAGGCAAATTGAATTGTCCTACCGTCAGTGGAGTGTTCGAATCTAATTGTAGTGATTGATCAAAATCTGCGATTCAGCTTGCAATGAAGTGGTCGTCTGGCGCACGAAGGAACACAGAAGGAGTACTTCGAGAAGTGAAGGGAAGTGAGGAAAAACTAGGGTTTTATAACTTTTGGAAGGCACGAAGAGAATAGTTATTTGGCAGACATGAGATTATGTTAATGTCGATAATTGCCCAGTCTGGCGACAGAAAGTCGGCAAAGAACAGTTGGGACAATACACAGGATCTTGAAACAATAGGGGTTAAATATTGGTGCAGAGGTGCTACATTTTTGGTAGGTCTAAGTCCCAACAATAGATTTAGAAGTTGAAGGTTTCAAGATGTTAATCCAATTTAATTATTGAACATAAGAGAAGAAATTAACTTTAATGTCGATTTGTTAGGAAATATAATTTTATTTTTAATTCTAATACTTATTTTTATGAAAAGCAAAGAATGTGAAAGTAAATGTCAGGAGAATCTTTTATCAAAGGAATCCTTGAAAGTAGTTATGGGGAAATGAGTATTTATTCATAGTGAAATGTTTAATTTGTAGAGTATTTTTAGTTTGTATAATTGGTTAAAGCTGGGGTCTTTGACTTGTAAACCCAGTAGGTGGTTGAGGGGTGAGCAGCAAAGAAGGAAGGGGAAAGGTCGTTAAGTGGTAGCCTTATACCTTGTTCGCACCAGAATGTTTGGGCTAGCCCAAAGTTTAAATCTAGTTCTTTTTCTTGGTGCGAACGCATCTGGCCCAAAATTATCTAGTTTAAAAATGTTTAAACTAGATAATTCTAATCCAGTTGTGTGAACTAGATAATTGTCAAAGAACTAGATAACTGTCAAGGTCACTTCCCACAATTCCATGCGTAACCTGGTCAGTTGATTGTCTATTGGCTGCATGCTAGCCTAGATATGTGGCTTTTTGCTTTTTGGTGCGAATGCTCTAGCCTGAACTTTTTAAGCCAACATCAGGCCAGAACTAGATTTAAACTTTGGGCTAGCCCAAACTTTCTGGTGCGAACATGGTATAAGGCTGGCTGACCAACATCTGTTCCTTGGCACACTTCAACCTATTTTTTACACACACTGAAAAATACACTTTATACACAAATTAATACACAAAACCCATAAATTTAGATTTTAAAACACTATAATTAATGAAAACATTTAAGACTCTTTGATTTTCAAACAAAAATCAAATATCATATTTTCGCAATTTTTCAAAATTGCACCAGATTGATCTATCAATTTGAATATGCAAATTAACTACTTAATTATGCACATCCTGTCGCGGACGCCACTTGAGACGGAATAAACTTAGGCATGGATATATGATTAGTATAATATGAAGGAATAACTAAGGGGTAAAGTTAGGCTGTACTGCAATGGCAATTACAGTAAGGCGGGAAAGGAATCTCTTGAGTGACGTGAGTCACTTGAGAGGTAAAGGGGGTCGCTGGCAAGTGACCACAAATAATCTAGAGGCTAGACAGGTATAAAACAGTGAGATAACATAAATAAATGGAGAATAAATATCTGACTTCGTGAAATATGCGACATATAAATTGATAGATGAATGTAGTTAACTATGAATAATATTGAGCCAACACAAGTGTGTAAACTATAATAAAGCTAATTTATTAGCGAGTCCAAATGATCATTAAACCATAATCCAAAATACATACATATATACAAATACACAAGCGCTATAAACAAGGCCTCCAATAATCATTGGGGTAATACAAAGACATATCAAAAGGTAAATACGCTGACAAAACTAGAGCATTGGGAGGCATGAGGAATTCATGGCCCAAGGCAAAAGGGGGACTTGAACAGGAGTGAAAGAGAAGCGCTCTTTTAATTACGCTGAAACTGTAGTTTAAGGGGATTAAAAGGGGACATTTAAAATGGCGGCTCAATCGAGGCTTTGATTGCAATTCGGTTCGGTGTGGCTTTAATAACGATGTCGTCACAAATAATGCATTGACTTTGAAGAAAGCCAATGCTGCCTAAAACTTAATTGTTCAATTAAAGCAAGATCTAAAACAAGAGTGTAAACTCTTGATTAAGCGGTTTGGTGGGTGAAAGACCCAAGAGTTGGCTATGAGAATGGCAACATGTCATTGAATAGGCCTAACCAAGAGTAGAGCAGTTCTGCTAAACCAGAGGTTCACATTGACTGGATACATCATTTAATGGCTAGGTTCTTGGCTAACAAGTGCAAGGGGTTTGTGAGCGAGTGCTCGAGAAAGAGAAAGACAACTACACATATTTAGGTGTAACTCAGATTGCTCTGAGTTCAAATGTCTATGCGTAACAACTTTCAGGAGAAGGCTGACTAGCGCATTTAGGACTAAGCATAAATGCAAAGTAATGCTACGCCATTGAGAACCATAGCAAAGGTAAGGGAAGTTACTATTAAATTAATAGCAAGTTCTTATAGCAAGTAGAAGGATTGATTGACTAACAATGGACAACAAAAGGACTAAGCCGAACTAATAAATCTCCCTCAACTTAGCAACAATTGACCACTTCAATGGGAATCCACTGAAGTAATTCTAATTACCAATTTGAGAGCAATAAATGAAATAAGGCTTACCAGTACTTTGATTCCGCGGTCCAGGGTCATTGAATCCAGTGTCAAAAGGGTTGTGGAATTTTGGCGGGAAAATCCACCAACAAAGCCAGGGCGGCAAAGTTGGAGTAGAGGCAACAAAACCTATCTTTTCTCCTTCATCTTCACCTCCATTGCCATCCTACTTCCCCCAGCTGTCAACTGCAGGAAGTTTTACATCTCAACCCAGTAATCGAATACCAAATAGGCTCGGATGTTGCTCGTAGGGCAACCAACTAAAGCGAGATAGTGCGTCAAAACCTTGACGCACAACATAAGTCAAAGCCAAAGGCAAGAACAAAATGTGTAAAGTCAAAATATATGGGCAAAATCTGTGTAGGAAGCTTTGAACAAAGCTTATATAGACAAACCAAACAATACCTCATTGGAATGGAACCAATGGGGTAAATAGACCAATGACAAATGAGAGCTATCTCATTAGTATGAAGCGGGAAAGCTTCACAAAGCAAATACCTCATTAGAATGTAAACAAGGAGGAGTGCATAAGGGGTCAAGAGTTCTCTTGGCCTTTGTAAGGTCACTCTCTCTAATGTTTAGAAACAACACAAGGGGAAGTAAACAACATAGTCGCTCAGTCTTGGCTTCACTGTATAGTGACTCATCCAAGATGGCGACTGGTGCAATAACACACTATAAACTGTAAGAAAATGCTTATGGCCGTGAGCCAGTGGCTCACTTATAGCGCCTAGGACTCATATAATATAAAAGTAAATTAAAGAATTCAACTTAAAACCTTGAATTAAATATAAATAGTTTTATTTATCTTTAACCAAAACTACGGTATTTTGGTACCGTCACAGTGTTTGTGAAAACGGTCAACTTCGCGGAGCGATTCAGCCGATTCAAGAACCGGGAAACGGTGGCCGGTGTCCGCAGTTTGTTGATGCAAAAGAAACTGCACAAATTCGAGATGGCGCAACTCGCCAATCTCTGCCCATCCAGCTCCGAAGAAGCCAAAGCGTTGGTTCCTAGTTTGGAAGGGAGATTCGAAGACGACGAATTTGATCAAATACTTGACGATTTACAAACTAAAAAAAGCTTTCAATATTGAGCTAGAATATCGGTAACTAGTAAATAAATTTATTTCGCACTAAATTATCTTACAATATGATACATTTAGCTTTTTAGTATCCATAAGAAGTTGCGCACATTTACAAAAAGAGATAACATTTTACAATACTGTGAACAACTATTTAAATATATATATTTTTAAATTCATGTGTTAAAATGGTCATTCAGTGGGTGGGCCAGCTAAGGCCACACCGGCCTTGCAAATGTAAAACCGGGAATATTTGACGTTTGGTAGAAAAATAAAAGAAAATAGTGTGGAAATAAATAATTTTGAGGGGTTGTTATCTATAAATGGAGGGTGTAATATGTACAAATAGTGTGTGAATAATTGGTGTAAAGTTAAATAAATTTGGGGGTTTTTCACTTATTTTGGTGTGTCAATAATATATCCCCATTTATTTGCAGTAATATCTGTCATTGCAAATTGTTAATGAAATAGTACATCCATCTGATATTAGTGTATAGATCTTAGTGCCATTACATTACACTTATTTTACATTTATTTACTTTGCTGCTCATATTGGAATAATTCGACTAAACTTGCTTTTTACTGATTCAGGGGTCACGATAACATATAATTATACAAAGCCAAAAATGGTGAGTACATAAATGCTAAATATTAGTGTAGCATATGCAAATTGACAATACAGCAACAGTAACTTTCCACGTGAGGATATTCTGTTAGATTCGGTGGAATAAAGTTCACAACTCACATACAAGATGAATAAACAAGTATAATGTTCCAAACTAATATCAAATTACACAGGTTGAGTACACACGCATTACAGCTTCATCGTATCAGTATAACAATTCCCATCATTCCTAGCAACAACAAAAGATAATCTCAAACAAGGTATAATTAAATAACAAACTCTCTAACAAATCCCCCTCTTGATATTATAATTGTACACTCATTAAAAATAAAAACATCACTTATAAATTATTCAAATATCATTGTTCATTAAAATGTCCATCACTTCTTTAATTTTCACTCCGGATAAATTCTTGGTTAGGAAATCTGCTAGTTGTTCTTCTCCGGGGACATGCACTGCTTCCAATCCTTCATTCTTGATTAAATCCTTGGCCAAATTTACCCTTCGATTCAAAAATTTCGTCCGCATCTTGTGCGTGCCTTCTGTCATCATTGTTATTACATTCAAGCTATCGCAATAAATTTTTCCTTTTCCTTGTAATTCGTTCTTGCTTATATCTTCAATTAAATTCCTGTACCACATTGATTCTTTGACACCCTCCGTGAATGCTTCCAATTCACTTTCTGTGGTTGATTGTGCCACAAAACTCTGTTTCTTTGATTTCCAGTGAATCAAATCCTTTCCGTACAGAATTAAAACTCCCGAATACGATTTGCTGTCTGGGGTTTTGTCCCAACTTGCGTCTGTAAAAACTTCCAATTCTTTTCCTTCACTTCCGTACGTCAAACCGTATTCAGCTGTCCCTTTAAGGTAACGAATTACTCTTTTCAATCCATCCTCGTGGATTTGTCTTGGTTCCTGATTATATCTCGATAAGTTTCCCAAAGTAAAGCTTATATCTGGCCTGGTATGTGTCGCCAAATATAATAGTCTTCCTAATAGCTCTTGATACGCTTTCGCATCCACTTTTTCACTTTCTGCGCATTCGTCGATATTCTGGTTCGGTTCACCTGGGGATTTTGCTGGATTACACTTGTCCATGTTGTACATCTTCAGCAAGTTTTGTAGGTAAGCTTGTTGGTGCACTACAATTCTTCCTTCCAGCTGGTCTAATTGCATTCCCAGTACGGCCTTCGCATCTCCAATAGTGACTAAATTTACCGTTTTTCGCAACTTTTCCAAAATTTTGTTTTCATATGTTATGTCGCTAGCAACTGTTAACATGTCGTCTACGTGTAGCCCTATTATCATATATTCCACTTCTACAAATATATAATATAAGCATTCGTCATCTTTGGATTGTTGTAATCCGGTCGACTTCAGTATTTTGTCAATTAGCTCATTCCAAGTTCGTCCACTTTGTTTCAGTCCATATATGCTTCGTATCAAAAAGCAAACTTCATCTTCTCTTCCTTTTTCCTTGAATCCATCGGGTTGTTCCATCCATATTTTTTCCTTCAATTTCGCGTTCAAATACGCTGTTTTTACATCGTGTAATCGCACACGTTTCCCACGCTTTGCTGCAAATGCAAATATAAATCTCACTGATTCAATTCTAATCACTGGCGAGTATGTTTCTTCTACATCAACTCCATAAGTTTGAGCACATCCATTAGCAACCAATCTCGCTCTGTATCTTCCCTCTGTTCCATCTTCATTTGGTTTGACTTTGTAAATCCATTTGCATTTTATCGTTTTTCTTGCTTTCTCTCTTTTTTCCAATTTCCATACACCCAATCTCTTCATTTCCATCATTTCTTCTCCCATTGCCTCGATCCATTTGTCTTTTTGATCACTGTTCATTGCCTCCTTGTATGTCTTTGGTATTTGAATTTCGTGTGTTGTCAATACAAATCCCTTTTCTTTTATTCTTTCAGATCTTCTTACTCCTTGTTTTTTCAATGCTTCTTCTTTTTTATTCTTTTCAATTTCGTGTTTTCTCTGCATTTCTTCCTTGGTTGTTCCTTTTGGTCTTCCTCTTTTTCCTTTTTCGTGATTCTCATTGTTTGTTGTATTCTGCTCATCATCATTTGGCATCATGACGTTTCCTTCGTTTTCATGTTCTGCATTTTGAATCTCTGTGTTTTCTTCCTGAATTTCTTCCTCGTTTTCAGATGACACTATTCTATCCCCGTTGCTCCCTTCTTCTAGATCGGGTTCCTTTTGTTCATTAATGACCTCTTTTTCATCTGTTGACAAATCGATGGTTTCTTCGTCTTCCTCCTCCGAGCTGTCGTCCACTCTTGGTGTGTTTGTCTCAGCAATTTCTCCTTTGTTTTTCCATTTATGCATTCCCTTTGTGGTCTCATCAAATTTGACATCTGATGTTTCATGAACTTTGTTCTTTTTAAAATCATATATGCGGTAGGCTTTCCTGTTTGTCGCATATCCAATAAAAATTCCCACACTGCATTTGTCTTCCAACTTTTTTCTGTGTCCTTTTCGTAACATGTACGCCGTGCATCCAAATTTTTTGAAATATGCCACGCTTGGCTTGTAGTCTGACCACACTTCTTCCGGCGTCAATCCGTGTATTTTGGTTACACAATGATTTCGAATTTTCATCGCTGTAAGTGCCGCCTCGCCCCAAAAATATTTCGGCAATTCTGAGTCCTTTAGTAAACACCGGATCATTTCCATTATTGTCCTGTTTTGTCTTTCAACAATGCCATTGCTCTCGGGCGTGAACGCTGTCGTCAATTGGTGATGTATGCCTCTCTCATTTAACCAATGTTCAAAACCGTCCGACGTAAATTCTCCCCCGTTGTCAGATCTCAGAAATTTCACTTTCTTTTCTTTCTGTCTCTCCCATTTTTCAATTTGCGTTTTTATGGCTTCTTCTGCTCCATTTTTCCTTTCTAACAGCGAAATGTTGATTTTTCTGGAAAAATCATCGACCATTATCATAATGTATTTTTTCCCAGTTGGGGTTTTAGGTTTGAGCGGCCCCATCAAGTCCACGTGAATCAATTCAAGCACCGTTTTTGACTGTCTATCTGTGATTGTCTTGTGCGTTTTTCTTGTCAGTTTGCTGGTGATGCAGACGTCACATATTTGCCCTTCTTCTCTGTCCTTGCACTCTATCCCCCTCACGATATTTTTCGTCTTCATCTCGCTAATTGCGCCGAAATTTACGTGTCCCATCCTTTCGTGCCATGTTTTAATTTTTTCATGGGCTATCAGTCCTCTCTCTCTTGGCATCAGTTGGGTTTTTATCACGTATCTGTCTCCAATCCTTTCTCCAAACATTGCGTATTTGTTGCATGTCATCTTCATTTCATTTTCGTGAGCAATTCGAACTTTTTCCTTGTCGTACACAACAATAAATCCTTTATCCGTCATTTTCGGCACTGACAACAGATTTTCTGTAATATTTGGTATATACAGAACATTTGTTAATAAAGTCTCAATTTTTCCCTCGTCTTGACTGACTCTGATGTCTCCAATGGCTTCCGTGTTTGTTACTCCCGACGCTGTTTCTATTTCTCTGCAGTCATCTCGTGCATTCATCAACCAGTCTCGTTCTCGTGTAATGTGGCTAGTCGCGCCAGAGTCGGATGTCCATTCAATCTGTTGTTCATTCGTTTCGGTCTCTGTTGTTTTTTCTCTCACCATCAAGGTTCTTTCCATTTTCGTCCCATTTTCATTTTTTTCACAGTGGCACACCTTGATTTTTCGTCCGGTTGACACGAGTGATTTGCGCGGAATTAATTCTCCATCTCTGTCTCGTTTGAATTCCGTTTTCCATATTTTCTCTTCTATTTCATCGCAAATGTGCTCCGTTTTTATTTCTCTCGCGGTCATTAGGTTTTCTTTTGGTCCTTTTCCTTTCCCGCGATGTCCACTCGTTCCACGTCCTCTCCCACGACCTCTGCTGGCATTGTTTTCTGTTTTCTTTTCGTCTCTGCAATCTGCGCTGATATGACCCATTCGCCCACAATTGTAGCATTTTGGTCTGCTTCTACAGTCCTTTTTATAATGCCCTTTGCCTGAGCAATTATAACACACGATGTTTTTGAATTCTCTTGCTTTGTGAACATTTTCTGTGGGTTTTCTTTCATTGTTTTGTTTCTCTCCCTCACACAGTTTCAGTCCACTTCTCAAATCGGCCATTTTTATGTCTGTTTGAAAATTCAGCGCTTCTCTGGCATTCTGGAACTCTCTCCTCAGTCCGTTTTTTATATGAAAAATCAATTCGGTTTCTTCCATCTTTCCTCCAGCCTGCAAAAAACACTGCCTGAGTCCCTGTGCTCTGTTGCAATACTCGTCAATGTTCTCATTTTTCTCCATTTTGATGTGGGTCACCTCGTGATGCGCTTCCAGTTTTGTTCTCTCTGCGGTGCTTTGCATGTCTGTTTTTATTTGTTCCCACAAAGTTTTTGCATTCCGTTCATGCATGTAAATCATTTGTTTTGACTCACACATGTTATCAATCATTATCATTTTTGCTTTGGCATTCATATCATCATATGCATTCCACTTCTTGTCAGCATCATCTCCTTTCACCTGACTTTGAGGTGGTTCATCCTCTAATATCACACTTTTCCATAATTTTTTGCCTCTTAATCTGTCCTCCAATCTGCACGCCCACAAAGCATAGTTGCTGTCGGTGAGAGCGGGAATTCCTCCTCTATTGTCGTTTGGTGGCGCCATCTTGTGTTCGGAATCGCTACTATCACTGCTTTCACTTAACGTACTGTTTTGTGTGTTTCTGCTTTCACTGCTGTCCGTGTTTTCTTCTTCACTACTTTCGGTGCTTTCTTCTTCACTGCTTGGTAGTTTGATATTCTCCTCTCCTATTCCTTGTTGTTTCCAAAAATTCATTCACACGCTGCTCGTTGCACTGATTGGTTTCGGTTTTCGTATCGCTGCTCAAAATGTTTTTCTATTCACTTCTCAGTGCTAAGAACACTAACCGGCCTCTGCTACCATGTTAGATTCGGTGGAATAAAGTTCACAACTCACATACAAGATGAATAAACAAGTATAATGTTCCAAACTAATATCAAATTACACAGGTTGAGTACACACGCATTACAGCTTCATCGTATCAGTATAACAATTCCCATCATTCCTAGCAACAACAAAAGATAATCTCAAACAAGGTATAATTAAATAACAAACTCTCTAACATATTCTTTACACCTTTCACAGCCATGTGAGAACAAGACAAAAAATGGAAAAATAATTTTAATTATTGGCTTTCCTGAAAATTAATTACGAAGACCAACATTCATTTTTGAAAAATATGGAATTAAAAGGGTACAAAAACAAGGAATAATGGACATAAGAATATTCATTTCGCTTATTAGTATCCATAAGAAGTTGTGCACAAGAAGAGATATAACATTTTACACTACAGTGAACAACTATTTAAATACATGGATTACTTTTAGTACGAGTTTTAAAATAATCATTTAGTTAATACAATTGTTACAGACAGTAATTTCTTACTTGGGATTTAGCAAATTTCAGTTATATAGAGCATTGTAAAGTTTCTGAATAAAAGAAAAAATATCATAAGACATGATGTGCATTAGAGTGAGCATAGAAACTCCAAGAGTGAGTCCCAATGCATTTCCAATGTCGGAGATTAAAGCTCCGAATGAATAATGGAATTCTTCTTTTATGGACTCAATCTTATTTGTATACATGTTGCACATTAATAAGAAAACAGAGGCCACTATCTTATTTGGATAAGTGAGTGTCGTAAGTTTGTAAGTCAATATTTGACAAGGTTGTGGACATGCGCATTCTTTTTCGACATTGGTTGATAAATGAATTTTGTAATACAATCTGCGCACATCTTTGGCCATTGATGAAGAATTGCACATCATTGTGTTCTCCTTGATGGCAAATGGCATACTAACAAAAACGATACAAAAGTACAATCAATTATTAACACATATTTTTGACAGCAGATTAATGAGATTTATTGTTTTTCCAGCTATTTTTTGTACATGACCAAACACCACCTTGCAGAGGCCACACCCTTTTTTTAAAAAAAAAACAAGAAAAATGGCGACTCCAGAAATATTTTGATGGTAGAATCAGAATCTGTACATCATTATCTATGTTGTAACAAAATTTGGTGAAGTTATAATGATTTGTTTTCAAGTTATTGAAGATTTTGAAAAAATTGTACCAAAGTAACTCCGGTTTGCGGTCAGTGTTGTGCGCGTTACAGTAATGGCATTACTGGTAACGACGTTACCATTATATGGTACGTGTGAAAACCGAGGGTTTTACGCATATTTTTTATTACTTTTATTTGTAGCAAGTTCATTTTTTTAATCTTTTGATTTTGTATTTTCTGGTATTTGTTATCTACATTTATTTTCCCTTTAAACTCCACCTATTTACTTGTACTCAGCAATAATCCCTACCTTCTCACCCTAAAACTTCAATCCTTAAACTTCCACTTGACCTTTCTTGGAATCGACTAATTGAGGTCAGATAATTCCGCTCTCCAATCAGAGAGCGCCACATACCCTTTTACCCCCTTTTACCTCTAGTCTTGAATAAAATTACCAGTGTGTTTTTTCTACTACTCAAGAGAAGGTCTCCTTTATTTTATTTCCACATCTACACTTTTCAACCAAAGACTTTAAGATAATCTACGAATGTGATTTCACAGTACGTAACTTAATTTGGCCATGTAACGTAACGGTAATTCGTTACTTTTTTTGTTGTAACCGGTAATTCGTTACTTTTTTTGTTGTAACGGACATTTATTAAACGTTTGGTTACGTTTTCGCTTTGTATCCAAACAGCAGTAGGGGATTGTTTGATCAATTTTTGATCAATTTTTAATGTTTTTTGACAATTTTCACCTATATTTCTAATCGGTTTTGAATGTTTTTTGATAGTTTTTAACCATTTTTAGTCAGTTCTAATATTTTTTAACAATTTTTAAAAATAATTTTTATTTGTATATGCAGCAGTGTGTGCTTAAACCTAATGTTCAATTATGCCAAAAATTTGGTTTTATGAACACTCCTGTGCCCAATTATTCAATTCACAAAAATAAACTAAAAAACTACGTAGTACATCTTAAACCAAAAAAGTAGAAGTTGGAAATTTGTTTAAATGTAACGATAATGTAACGATAACGGTAATTTAGCTACCTAAAATGCAGTGTTGTATCAAACGAGAACTAATAGTTCGTGTTCGCGAACTTAGTTCGTAGTTCGCGAACTATGAACGCGAACTAGTTCCCCGTTTTGAAAGAACGGGAAAAACGAACAAAGTTTGTTTTTTTGACGCGAACTACGTTCTAGTTCAGTTCTAGTTCGTTCACCGGACGTTTTATGTCACAGCCAATCATTGACGATTTCTTTAAGCATGAGGCTCGATTGGAGGAATTTATCCAACACACAAAATCGCGGTATTTTTTTAAATTTACGACTTTTTTCTCGATTTTCGAACACGTGGCGAAGATCGCTGAATTTTCGGTTTCGGTTTTTCGTCGTTTCCGGGCCAACGAACAGTCCGTTTGTTGTGTTCTTGGCACCAAATTGTGCGCCAAGACTTCATCTACAAGGTTTTGTGGATACTTACAATCGTTTTCGGGCCGAAATTTGGACTTTTTCGTCCGTTTGCGATCGGCGCGATCTCGTAGAATCGGTAGACGTCGCCCTGACGTTTTCCTTCGAAAGCATGGATCTGCTGGTCGATTGTTGGATTGAAACGGGGCTAACACCCCTGAATCTTCTCGATGAATTGTGGAAACGACTGGGGAAAAACACGGAGAATGGAGACCCCACAGTTTACAGTATAAAATGGTGTAAATAAAAATTTGAATTTGCAAAAAAATATTTGTAAAGTGAACTGAACTAGAACTGAACTAGAACTGAACTAGAACTTAGTTCACTTGGAGTTTTGGGGGTGAACGGGAACTAGAACTAGTTCCCTAAATTGAAGACGGTGATGAACGCGAACTAGAACTAGTTCGCGATTTAGTGAGCAAGATACAACACTGCTAAAATGTAATGGTAACGGTTGGTAACTAGTTACTTTTTTTGCCAAGTAACGGTAACAGTAACTATAGTTACAAAATTCCAGTAACGCACACAACACTGAAATTCAAATGAAAAACGAAATATAATTTTGGCTAATAGCCCTTGTCAAACTATCGTTAATTTAATTCCCAGCCTCTTAACTGGTAAATTGGGTAAACTGACTGTTGGTATTTTGTAGCATTTTATAATACTTTTTTTTGTTTGGATATTCGACTCCAGGTGGTGCCACCTTTTGTATTGTCTTTTGTTATTGTCTTTTCTTTTTGTTTAATTAATCATTCCTGGAGTGTCTCTCGAAGATTAGAGTTATTGCTACATTGCATGTGAGTTATTGAATATAATTTGCTTCTACATTTTGGTTAAAAGACATTGGTGTACTGTGAGCTCTGGTTTTATTTGTGACACTGACGAAGTAAGTGTGTACAGTTTATTAATACATAAGTTAAATATCTGACCTGCAGACTTGGAGTTTTTTAATTCTGTTTGCCAAACAGTTTTGTTTGCAGTGATAATATTCACTCATATTTGGAGCACACGGGTTTTGAGGGGTGTTCAAGTGTTCCATCTAATACATAAAAAAATAAGGTTTATAAAATAATACAGGCATGCATTTTATTTATCAAACACTAAACTGATGTCGTTTTGAAAGTTAGCTAAAACTTGTTTCAATATACCGAGCGCTATTCGCAAATTTAATTTTTTACCCGCACGCATTTTGAGGCCCGTTGCTAATAGAGGCCAGCGGAGAAATTGAATGTAAAGTTAGTGACTATCGTCTCTTCTATTTAATTTACCTTTAATACTTTAAACAAAATTATGGAAAATCGTGTAGAAGGAAGTTCTACTTTGAATGTATTCGGGAAATTTGGATCTCTTGGAGGACTGAAATAAACCTGAAACAAAACACAGAAACAATTTATACTGAAAACTTGCCAATTAAACTTCTTACATTTGAAATGTTTGGTTTGCAAATATTGTCTACTTCTAATATCGCAATAAAAACTCTTGACAATGTTCTATAAATTCCAGGCACTTACAATTAGAAAAAAAAATTATGAAATGGAATTGAAGCATTCATCATAAGGGTAATTACCAAATGAATGTTTCACGCAAACACCATCTGTGTAGTTTAATGTGGTCCTGGTATTGTTATATGTGTTAAACATGGGCACCTAAAAAATATGTACGAGCCAATCAGACAGTGGCAGAACTATTGAGCCTATAATAGTAGGCTCTAAAAAAAATTATTTTTGTTACTAAGGACAGGATTTCAGTAATAACAACAAGCAATTGTAGCTAGGCACTAGGTCTTCTCTTTGTTGCCAAAAAGTATTGTTCCAAAATATTTATTTATTTATTTTTTTCTATTTTTGCCCATTTCAATTCTAACTTACTGCCTGTAGTTGGTTGCAATACACCGCAGGCTAGGAAAAGCTACAATAATCCTCACAAAAATCTCGCAAAATCTACAAAAACCACCCAAAATTCTTCAAAAACCTAAAAAAACCAGCCAACACTACCAAAAATGGAGGTTTGTAGCAATTGTAATTATATAAAATTATATATAAAGTTATATAAAATTTTATGCAAAATTATATAAAAATCCCTTTTTTCTTTTTAAGTCTTAATATACAATAGTTCATTTTGGAAAAATTTAATGCACTGATGATGAAGTGAGGCGCGGAAGATGGCTTTTCTTAAAAATGGATCGCAATGATAAAAATGTTTGAGAACCTCTGTTTTAGAGTAAATGACTTACAAAGTTTGCCATTGTCTCACGGTCCATCAGTTCAGTCTGAAATTCCTTACTCCAAAGTGTCTCTACATCGATTTCATTGAAATGTATGAGATCGTAAGCATCCACTTTACAATTAGTTGAAGTCATCTTGAGGTACCGGTCGAAATAGAGTTTCTTATTGTCAATGAGTTCTTCACTATGTGGCCCTGGACAAACAATGATGTTTGGATATGTGACAACTGCAGGATCTTCAATCTTGACTGCTTTCTGAATGGGTCCTGATAAATATCTGTTTATTCGATTTTGCAGAATGTAACAACAGAATAGAGTGCAACTGAAATAAATTGCATAAATCCATTTGGGTTTGCTCTGTATGTGTTCCGTTTTTATTTTCCGAGCAAACATTTTGAATCTTTTTTCGTGTTTCTTGAAGTGGTTTTTAAATTTGTTAACAACGTTGTTGCGGTAGCTTTTCTGCCATCTCTTATTTCTTTTTGAACAACCAATTAGACAATCAATAAGAGAAAGTATTGAAAAACCCAACCAAAGACCGAGATTTCCACCAAAGTCACAGAGTAGACTGATTAAGTCATAGAGCCATCGTTCTTGAAACACAGTTATGTGTTGATCAGCCAAGTTGAAAATGCACCGAACTTTGTTCAAACTTATGATATCTATGATCTCTATTTGTATGTCGTAAACTTCATTTTTACAACTTCGAGTACAGTTGCAGTAAGTAGTTGGTGTTAATCCTCCTATTCTGTTCCGATGTTCTTTGATCAAGTTGACTGTGGCTTCAGAATTGTTGCAGACATTGTCGCATTGCTTCAGAAATGAATATGGTATGCTAATAGTGGTAAACAAAAATGATTCTTTTTTTTAATTTAAAAGTTATCAGGGATTGAATGTTTTTCACTATACAGTATGATTGTTTGCAATTAAAAAAGTTAATATTTTAGGACCAATGAATATAAGCTTGTTTGTCATTTTGATTCTTTAATTTGATGTGTTATTTTATCACATAGTCAATAATTGTAAGTAATGTATGACTTATGCCTTACCAACAGGGATCATTGTCGAATTTCCGTTGGATGCATTGTGTACCACAAGATCTAAACTCGTCATTCGGCAGACAGGGCTCTTTTTTCGTGCTTAAAAAGGAATACTAGAAAGAAATTGCATCAATGTGTACAAAACAAAGTTTTTTGGATGGTAGAATGTCTAGTCAGGCAAGATTATGCTCCATCTATAAGGGGGGGGAGGGGGCGCTACTGTCGCAAAAAAATATATCGCGAATCTAGAAATCATGCAATCAAATGCGACCATTGTGCTTAGTGTCTACGGGAAACTTTTGGCCTAAAAGTTTTTTAGACAAATGGGTTTGTTTTAGAAGTGTGTGTGTAATATAAAACCGAAATTGTAAACAGAATAAATCTTAAATTGTTTTATTTCTACGGATTATTTATCCAAATGCTGATTAACATGAATACACGTTACGTGTGGGACTTTCGGAACATTACCTGAACGTAATTTATGTTTACCCGGCGCCAATTTGAAAGCTTGCATTTATACATTTATTCGCGATTTACGGATTCGCGGTACATTAGATTCGCGATTTACAGATTCACGGTACATTGGATTCGCGGATACACAATTTGCGATTCGCGATTTAATTACGTGTGCAATTAAATCGCGAATCGCGATTCACGGATTCGCGGTTCATCAGATTCGCGTCATGCTATCTGACAGCAAAAAAATTCGCGATTTCTGGATTCGCGATTCGTTTTTTTGCGACTCTAAATGCGCCCCTCTATAAGTTGGGCCTATTTTCCAATTGGCTGAGCCTCATTACTCCTAACTGTGGACTGTGTGCTACCACTAGAAAAAGTAGTTCAGTTTTATTTTTACTTTTTTTGATTATTTTAATATTTGAAATGATATAATGTTTGTATTTGAAAAAAAAATGTTTTTTCAATTCATTGCTTGCTTTGTCAGGAAAGCAAACAATTTTCTAATTTTTTTATTGGTTGATTTGTCTGGAAAGCAGCCAAAATGTCAGCCAGTAATTTGAGCTATTTTTATGTATCACTACACAAGTGAAAAGGCTCAGCTAATGGAAATCGGCCCAACTTACAGTGAGCCAGAGTATAGTTTTGACAATAAACCAAGTGTCTGAATTAGATTCAGTATTAAAATACTAGGCACAACCAGAAAGAAATTTAGACTAAACAGCATTTTACCGGGCTGAAGTTAGCATCACATTCACATTCGCCCAAACTACAGATAGAAGAAATCCCAATTTTTTTTTACCACAGATTTTAATGGTTTTTACACCAAAAGAAAGAGGACTTTCTCCTTAACAAACCCGGGAAACCACAAGTGTCTACCCCTCTTACTTGTTAGTTTTTGAGCAGCAACCATCTGAATATAACGCAAAAAAGACTGGTACTAAATTTCCGAATCTGGTGCCACAGATTTAAACTGGAATATCTCAACAACCTGGGGAGCCTGCTGGAATGCATGCTGGGATGCATGCTGGGATGCATGCTGGGGAGCCTGCCGGGGAGCCTGCCGGGGAGCCTGCCGGGGAGCCTGCCGGGGAGCCTACCGGGGAGCCTGCTGGGGAGCCTACTGGAGACCTGCTGGGGAGCCTGTGGGGAGCCTTCGAGTAGCCTTCGTGTAGCCTTCGTGTAGCAAGAACGGAAATCAAAAACTCTGAAATGCAAAAAAGCTGAAATGCAACAATGCTGAATTACAAAAACGCGGAAAACAAAAACCCTGAAATCAAAAATGCTAAAATCAAAAATGCTAAAAACTTGGAAAATTAAGAGGGCTGCAGCGTTGTCCTTTTGAGGGTTTGTAGAGGAGAAAGTCCTCTATCATTTGGTTTTTGAAAAAAAAGAATCTATTTTCACGTTGTTGAGATATTCCAGTTTGAATCTGTGGCACCAAATTCGGAAATTTAGTAAAAGTCTTTTTTGTGCTATATTCAAATGGTTGCTGCTCGAAAACTAAGAGAGGTAGACACTGGGGTTTGTTTCGGAGAAAGTCCTCTTTCTTTTGGTGTAAAAACCATTAAAATCTGTGGTAAAAAAAAAATTGGGATTTGTTCTATTTGTAGTTTGGGCGAATGTGAATGTGGTGCCAACTTTAGCCCGGTCAACATTTTAAACAACACATTTAAACTTCTTTCCTTGATTGAACTGCTACACTGGCGGCCGATTTTATCTGTTTCCAGTTGCCGTGGGCAAGCGCTGAACATAAACAACACCAATGAGTGTGTTCCTAACATCACTAAAAAAAAAGGTTATCGTAGTAGACAAGGATTTGTCACATTACTTTTGAGCAGTACTGAGCAGAGCAAGAGTAACGAGCAACCATATTTCTTAGCGTTAGCACAGACAGTGCAAATAAGTAGCAATGCGTATGTTAGTTTACATGTCTGGGCTAAGTGCAAAACCAACCCTCTTATTGTTGTTAAATGTTGTTTGATATAAACTATTATTATTATTAATTCATATCTAAAAAATAACATAAAAATGGATTCGGATTTTAGGGTGAACAATTTTTCCACATTGTACACATTTTCTGGACTAAAGAAGAAGTTGTCGTAACCATACTAGTTTAAGTTAAAGAATTAGTTTACGTATTTAACATTTTTACTTCTGTGATGGTGAGGCCAATAGATATTTCAGCTGGGTGAAGTATATGTATTACGTATTGAAAATCAAATGGTGTATCCGATGTGAGCTAAAATAGAATTTTGTAAAAAATGAGACTTAAATGTTGAATAATTGTTATTTGTACACCGTACGAAATGGGGTTCAGTAGTTTTAAGTATATCCAATTTCATTATCATCGTTGTAAGTTCAGAAGCCTCCAATGACCTGTTAACTAAATATTAAATGTAACTGTAACTGTAAATGTAAATGTTTAGAAAATTGAGGGTCTCTGTTAACCAAAAGATTGTAGGTATGCAGGTGCCTCAACTCTTAATGTTGAATCATTGTGGCAAAATAAAATACTGTCTATAATACTTAACTGTTTACTTGCGTACATGTGCCAAAAGGTGAAGTTCTGTGGTTTTGATGAAGCCCTAAAGGTTTGTTTGGCTGTAAGAATAATGAAAAAGTAAAATTTAGATGCACGAATAAAAGTATGCACCTACCTTAGCGCTTCCAAATGTGGACTTTTCAATTACATTGATACGGTAGTCCAGATTCCAAACTTTTGACAGGTCAAAATCAAGTAATTTTATGAGTTCATCCAAATTGTCATTTAATTTATTTTGTTTCGTATAATTCATTATGTATGAATTATGTTGTTTGCAAATAGACAGAGGTGGAAGTAGAAAGTGTTCTATCTTCCTTTGATGGACATCAACAGCCTTTGGTTCTGTCAAGAAGTACGAGATGCGATCATGCATTTGGTAGAAATAAATGAGAGAACAGATGACAATGAGAAATGCCCAAAGAATACGAAATGTGTGTGAACGCGTGCAGTCTAGAAGGATGTAAAACTCTGGTGCTACATTCTTATCTTTATTGATCGACTCGATGATTTCAGATGTTATTATCCGCTTATGTCTTCTGAATCTGCGTTGATTAAGCATTTATCTATACAGAAAAAAGTTTGTATTACAGTAATATGTTATTGTACCGTATGTTTTCTAGGAATAGTTTTTGATAATAAACAAATGTGTAATAACACTAAAAAAAAAGCAGATTTACTCACGATCTTGATGGCCACCAAACTGATTAAAATGCCGAAATAGATGTAATTCCCGAACCTGATCAGCGCCACTGGCCGCCATTACTGACCGCCATTGCATTAATTCGGGTAATTTGAATTCTTTGACCCAAAGTACGGCTGAAATTGCCGTCAACTTGAACAAAACCGCCTCCCAACATGCGCACGTGTCCCAAAGCTTGTTGAACACCTAAAACCACGCCAATCATGAACGTTCGACCGACGGAGACCGTAGCACGGCCGTTGGCGCTGTCGAAGCCGCCGCTGCGGCCGTGGCTGCCGCCGCCACTTCGTCCTTGACCTCCATCACCCAACACACCGTCGTCAATGCAAATCAGGCCGCCAACAATACCGAAAACATTTTCCAAACACCCATTTCTCTCTTCCTTACATTTTTTCAGCCTAAAAACGATATTTTTATATTTCTCAGCCTGCGGTGACCCTGAAGTGTTTTTTATGTTTTTTAATAAATAAAAAAGTCACCACTTAAGAAATTGTATATTTGTATTTTATTTTGGTTTGGCACACGCCAAACCAAGTTACATGATAGGGGAGGAGAACCCCCCTTGCATACTTCACCCCACTTTGGCTGGGGTGAAGCCGTTAATTAACTGTTTTGGTGCAACAAATCCTTTGTTGCACCAAACCAAGCTAATTGCGCAGCTTTACTGCGCAGATCCGAAGTGTGCCAGGCCTGCAGGTGCAGGATTGCCACACTTCTGCATCTAATTGAGCTCACGGCGCACAGTTAGTGCGCAGAATTGAAGTGTGCCCGGCACACTCCACCCTCTTTTTAGCCAGGGTATTGTGCAAAATAAACGGTTTTTGGCGCAACAAATTCCTTTGTTGCACCAAAATTAGCTTTCCACGCACGAAATGTGCGCAGGACCAGAGAATGCATAAAACCCGAAATTTTGGCGGTTTTAAGTCAGTCTCAAGAAATCATCACAAACACAAGAACACAAACATCACTACGTCGAATAAGATCAGGTATTGATAATGTTAACGTTCTGTGAAAACAGATTCATCGCTACTCTCACGGAAAAGCAGTGAGATTAGCCCGCTTTTGCGCCCGTGGGTAACAAACACAGTTCGTACAGCTGCTCGTGAACCATCGTGAACGACTGTAAGCCACCGCTGAGTGGAGTTTACAGTCTACGGAACAATTTTACTTTACCGGCCACCTCTCAGATCATCTCCAAAATTTGGATATAGGGGTGTTCAAGGGTGAAAAAACGAATGGCGTTGACGGTTTTTGGCGAAAACGGAAGCGGAAGCGGAAAACAGCAGATTAATGACCAGTGATTGCCATCAAATGTTTACTTTCTCATTTTTATAACCCTAATTTCATTGTTAGCTGTCAGTCATTCTCTCCCCAGCATTGTTACGCACGTGCGCTCTTATTGTCAGCCATCTTTATTTTTGTACCAGTTTTCCACGATTTGTTCAGTTTCATCATCCATGCACCTAACCTAACCTCACCTCACCTAACCTAAGCTAACCTAACCTAACCTCACATAACCTAACCTAACCTCACCTAACCTCACCTAACCTAACTTATCCTAACCTAACCTAACCTAACCTAACCCGCGACACAACAACAACAACAATGGGCCATATAATTCCAATGCTTAACCTAACCTCACCAGCATAAACCAACTACTAATAATCTCCAGATTTCCGCTTCCGCTTTCGTTTGACCCAAAAACCGTCAACGCCATTCGTTTTTTCACCCTTGAATACCCCTATATCCAAATTTTGGAGATGATTTGAGAGGTGGCCGGTAAAGTAAAATTATACCCAGTCTACGCCATCGAACAAACACTAGCTGCATTCAAAAATTAAAATACTTGTGTTTTAACAATTGTAGTTTAAGTGTATTTTAAGTTTTAATTTTGAGTGTGAGAATTTTAACTCTATTTTATAAAATTGACAACATGTGAAAGCTTTAACATTCATGTTTGATCACTTGATATGTAATAAATTCACAAAA
The DNA here is from genome assembly GCA_949358305.1 of Strigamia acuminata. Taxonomy (NCBI): domain Eukaryota; kingdom Metazoa; phylum Arthropoda; class Chilopoda; order Geophilomorpha; family Linotaeniidae; genus Strigamia; species Strigamia acuminata. The sequence goes on from OX442314.1 coordinate 45,613,797, forward strand.
CGTAGCATATAATACTCTCCAAGTGATTAGAAAGTAGTTTGCATTGTTGGAATGTTATTATTTTTAGTAAGATTAAAAATTTTTATGCCTTGCTAGTAGAAGAGAGGAAGAAATTTTAAAAGAGTATGACCAACTGCCACCAGAGGTCATTGACAGCATCAATTCAAAGATGGAGTGATTGGACAAGAAAGACGAAATAATTAATAGGGCATCTAAGTAATATTTATATCAATCTTAGTTAGAAAAATACCAAAATTTATGGTTTGAATAAGAATAATGAAAAATTAAAAAAACAATTTAAAAACATGTTGACGTGTGAGATACCTATTTTCATGAAAATTCTTCAGAAATTGAAATTTAAAATTTTTGTATTTATGTTTTAAGAGTGTGTAGCACAAAAACTTAAAATATAACAGGAAGTGATGTGATAAGTTGTGAAGTGATGTCATATAACTACAGATAACATTTTAATTTGTGAGTGCTTGAATTTTAACTGAATTTTGCTTCAATTTTCATAAAACTTTGTATAGAAATGTAATGCATTACTAAACTTAAAATTGAAGTAAAATAGAGTTTTGCGAAATTGTATTTTAGTTTGTATTTTAACCAATTTTAGTTTTATAGACAGGAAATGATGTCATTTTTGTTTTAAAATGGAACTAAAACACAAAATGTTTTAATTTTTGAATGCAGCTACTGTAATTGTAACCGCTCACGGCTGATTATTGTGGGCTCCGTGGATTTGTACAGGCACGCCGTCATCTTCACATCTTCGCCAATGTCTGCAAGCCACCGAAGATCACTCCGGAGCTTGCAGTCCTTGCCATCATACGAACGAGTGCAATAGTCCGCCTCGCCATTTTGTGTGCAACAAACACCTTTTGTTGCGCGCGAAAACTTAATTTGTTTCGCGTGAGCTTTGTTGCTCACGTTTCATTTCTAAGTCTTCATTTATTTAGTTTTAACTTGCTCTCTAATATTCTAGTCATAATTTATTATATTTCCTATTAATTGCATTGTAAAATACCGAATAAAGTCAATTTTATCATTTTTACTCAAATAATTTCGTATTCATTTTTTTAACACCCCTAGACACATTTTTACAGGCCATTGGAGTTTAAGTCCCGCAGAGGCATCTTGATTGTCAGTTGGTTGATAAAAGGTAAGTATTTATCAACTAAATTCTCAGATCAAGCCCAAAAACAACATTTTCATATTTTTCAGCCCAAAACGACATTTTCATATTTTTCAGCCCAAAAACGACATTTTCACATTTCTCAGCCTAAAAACAGCGTATTACAGACCACATTTGTGAAAATGGCATTTTCCGTCTATTGTCACCTCTTTTCGCCACTTTTCAGCCAAAAAACCGGTTTTTTTTTCTCTTCGACCATCTATTGGTGACACAGTCTAACAATTAACTTCTTCTGGTTTTCGTGTATCAGTTAGTAGATTTAAATTTTTTATATTTAAATTTAAATTTTTAAAAAGTGAAAAAGTTTTTGGTTGGCCTACTCTACTTACAGTTGCAAAGTTTTGCTTCATGGAATCGGTCGGACTCGTTCGTGTTGGTTCGTATTTACAATGCAATGTAAAACAGATGTTTTGATAGAAGAGTTGTGGAAAATCAATGACAGACACACGCGACAATGTGGATTATCATAATTATCAGTTCAGTGTCAGAACCCCAAACATTAAAATATTTTTCCAATAGAAATAATTATTGTAATTTGCAAACATTTGATTGACATAATTATTGACATTTTTGATGTCAATACGTTTCTGTCCAGGGTTTCTACAACTACGATGCACATTTTGAACAAAAAAAAATTATCTGACTCAAGTCCTTTCAAAAAAGACCAAATTGGTTGCCATTTTAAAAATATTGAATTTATTTCCAGCCAACAGTTTTGAAATATTTGATTAAGCACATGAGTTATCATTAACCGATGACTCCCAAATCGCAACTGTCTAATCATATCGTGAGACGTGGACCAATAACAGTATATTGTCAAACGCATTCACAGGGCACTGCAGATGCTCTTCCTGTTATTAGATGTTCACAAAGAACACTGCAAACCAGTAATTGGCTTCTTGAACAACCCACTCTAAGTACATATATTTAAATACAGACACACAGTTTTTCTGTCACTTATTCGAGTATTTTACGCTGTACATGAATATTTCATAGAACAACAACATAATAACTCTTGAGGCAGAAAAATATGATAACTGTAATTATTCTCCAGGAAGGATAATAATTGGCATGAAGTGATGTTTCGAGCAAGTCCGAAGAGATGTGACTAACTGCCCCTGCGCACTGATCACTTTTCCCGCAGCACAATGCACTTGGCGCAGCTCTCGCCTCCTGCGAGCGCCTCATGCTGTTCTCCAGGTGGAGCTGCGGGCCTTTGATTTACCAATCGGTAAATCAAAAGACCATCATACCCTTAGACATCAATAAAGCCATAACCAAAACTAAATTTGTGTCTTTTGTGTGGTATTTCGTATTGTGTGTGTTACGTCCAGCGCCTCGTGGCCTTCCGCTGACCATGTGGCGTCCGTCCGAACACTCACAGGGACTTCATCAATATGGTGGGTTGGGTTGCTGAGAGGTAACCAAACAACCAAGGCCAGTGCCAACTGGTGGCCAGTTGGTCACAAGTTTTGGCTTTACTTCTGAACTTTTCAATCCATTGTGAGTGTTTGCTATGTATAGATTAACTGTACTAATGCCAATTATTATTCTGCCTGGAGAATAATTACAATTATCATATTCTTCTGCCTCAAGAGTTATTATGTTGTTGTTTTAAGAAATATTCATGTACAGCATAAAACACTCGAATAAGTGACAGAAAAACTGTATGTCTCTATATTTAAATATATGTACTTAGAGTGGGTTGTTCATGAAGCCAATTACTGGTTTGCAGTGTTCTTTCAGAACATCTAATAACAGGAAGAGCATCTGCAGTGCCCTGTGAATGCATTTGACAATGTACTGTTATTAGTCCACGTCTCACGATATGATTAGACAGTTGTGATTTGGGCGTCATCAGCCAATGATAACTTATGTTTTTAATCAAATATTTCAAAACTGTTGGCTGGAAATAAATTCAATATTTTTAAAATGACAACCAATTTGGTCCTTTCTGAAAGGACTTGAGTGAGATATTTTTTTTGTTCAAAATGAGTGTCGTAGTTGTAGAAAACCTGGATAGAAACGTGTTGATGTTGACATCAAAAATGTCAATAAAAATGTCAACTATATGTTTGCAAATTACAATAATCATTTCTATTGGAAAAATATTTTAATGGTTGGAGTTCTGACACTGAACTGATAATTATGATAATCCACATTGTAGCGTGTGACTTTCTAGTGTGTTCCTACTGTCATTGATTTTCCACAACTCTTCTATCAAAACATCTGTTTTACGTTGCATTGTGAATACAAACCAACACGAACGAGTCCGACCGATTCCAAGAAGCAAAACTTTTCAACTGTAAGTAGGGTGGGCCAACCGAAAAACTTTTTCACTTTTTAAAAATTTAAATTTAAATATAAAAAATTTAAATCTACTTTATGTATATACGAAAACCAGAAGAAGTTAATTGTTAGACTGTGTCACCAATAGATGGTCGGAGAAAAAAAAGCGGTTTTTAGGCTGAAAAATGGACGGAAAATGCCATTTTCACAAATGTGGTCTGTAATACGCCGTTTTTAGGCTGAGAAATATGAAATTGTCGTTTTTGGGCTGAAAAAATGTCGTTTGTTACATTTCTTTTTACAATACTTAACCTCGTCTAATCAAGGCAGCTTGCAAATTATAAATAGTTTTGTCATCTAACAATCAGGGATTTCTCACCGCCCAGCGCCCGAGTAGAAAGGTGGCTATTTAAGACTTCCCACAAACTTGGACGCATGCACAATTACGCTCTCCGCGTATACCATATGTGTTATTTAAATCTGACCTCAATTTAGGATTGTGTGACAGCAGAAAACTTAAAAATATATTAGAAATATATTGGAAAATATATTATGAGATTTCAAAATTTCAAAATTGAAAATGCTTGTAAAGTTATTGCTAAAAAAAAAGTCATGGAAATGGTGTCTTTTTTAGATTGTAAATATGTTGAGAAAAAACTACCGTACCACACCGTTTAATAGCCCGGGCGTTAAATTTTTTTTAGCCGCCTCTCCGGCGCCAGTTTGAAACCCATCGCTTAAGCGGGTCCGGCGCATAAGCAAAAAATCACCCATTTTTTGGAGAAAAATGGTGATTTTTCCCATTAAAATCTCCATTTTTTTGCAAAAAATCTGATTTTACTGGATCCAGCGCTTACTCAGGGCCGGTGCCAATTCGTGAAATCGCCGCTGACCGCCCGGCGCTTAAACGAGACCGGCAACTAACTGAACCCCGGCTATAACACGAGACGCTACGGTAATTTTCAATTGATTGTAAATCTAACTTCCAAAGTTGTCAAATCCATCTACCTTTATATTTACAATTCTTAACAAGTGAGTAAATCTGATTTTTGTCAGTGTTATTACTCATTTGTTTATTCATTAACAAAAACTATTCCTAGAAAACATTCAATAACATATTACGGTAATACAAACTTTTTTCTGTATAGATAAATGCTTAATCAACGCAGATTCAGACGACATAAGCGTGTAATAACATCTCAAATCATCGAGTCGATAAATAAAGATAAGAATGTAGCACCAGAGTTTTACATCCTTCTAGACTGCACACGTTCATACACATTTCGTATTCTTTGGGCATTTCTCATTGTCATCTGTTCTCTCATTTATTTCTACCAAATGCATGATCGCATCTCGTACTTCTTGACAGAACCAAAGGCTGTTGATGTCCATCAGAGGAAAATAGAACACTTTACAGATCCACCTGTGTCTATTTGCAAACGACATAATTCATACGCAATGAATTATACAAAACAAAATAAATTAAACGACGATTTGAATGAACTCATAAAATTACCTGATTTTGACCTGTCAAAAGTTTGGAAATTAGACTATCGTATCAATGTAATTGAAAAGTTTACATTTGGAAGCGCTAACTACAAGGTAGGTGCACATTTTTATTTGTATATCTAAATTTTATTTTTCAATGTTCTTACAGCCAAACATACCTTTAGGGCTTCATCAAAACCACAGAACTACACCTCATGGCACATGTACACAAGTAAACAGTTAAGTATTAGAGACAGCATTTTGCTTTGTTTAACTGTTAGAATTGAATATGAAATTGACAAAATATAATTTTTTGGTTTCATTTATTGTAAACTGCTACATTTATTATTTAGTTAACAGGTCATGGGAACATTCTGAACTTACAATGATGATGAAACTTCATTTAACTAAAACTACTGAACCCTATACAGTACAGTATAAGCTTATGTATAAATAAAATTTATTCTACATTTGAGTCTCATTTTTTACAAAATCCTATTTTAGCTCTCATTGGATACACCATTTGATTTTCAATTCTTTATACTATTACTTACCACTTCTGAAATTACTATTGGCGTCACCATCACAAAAGTAAAAATAGTGAATAACTAACTTAATTCCTCAACCTATTCTAACAACTTGTTCTAATGTCCACAAAAGTGTACAATGTGGAAAAATTGTTAATCTTAATATCATAAAACATTTTTATCTTATTTTTTTTAATATAAATTACTAAATGTTCATATTAAACAACATTAAAAGGGTGAGTTTTTTTAATACTCAATCTAATTCGGACACTTGGCAAGTTTGTCCGAACTAGAGAGAGCGTCATACACTCGCCTCACTGAACATTCTTCCGATTGAAAAACGTTGTTTTGTACACATTAATCCAATATTTTTTCTAGTTTTCCTTTTTAAGCACGAAAAAAGAACCCTGCCTGCCGAATGATGAGTTTATATCGTGCGGTATACAATGCATTAAACGAAAGTTCGAGAATGATCCCTGTTGGTAAGCCATATGTTAGTTTGTCCAATGTTGAGCTCGAATCTGTCCTCTTCTTAAACTACTCCACGCGGTTATGAGACTCACTTACCTGAATTTACCGCTCGTTAAAGCGGTTACCCAAAGAATGATACAGATATGTGTAACATAAATAATATGTTTATTGAACCCGAAGGTACAAACAAAGTTCTCGAATATTATATTTAGGTATGACGAAGTCGTCCTCACTGGTGGTGTGTTCCAAGATGGCGTCTCGTCTTGCGGCGTGGCGGCGTCCTGGGGCGGCTTATGTGAGGACGTCTCATCTTTGTTTGGTGGTCTGTTTTGGGCTCACGCTTGCGCTTATGTGGAATGCTCAGTTAAGAGTATGATATCCTGGCTTGTTGTCTAGGGTTTTGTTTGGTTATCAGGCGATACACACAACGGCGGATGTTTCTTCTTCCCGGCGATACACACAGCGGCGGAAAAATACTTCTTTGTACCAAACTTAGGCTCACGAGGCTGTTTTCCTTGTGAATCGCTAAACGTTGTATTTTTATCACTCTCTTGGCAATTTCTGCCAAAGTGATTTGATTAGTTGGTAACGCACAAAATAACAAAATCACGTAGAAATGTATCCTGAGTCCCTGGTTACCCCTTGCTAGTTTGGCTAAGGCTTCATCGATAGGACGATGTACTTTTTAGGTGTTGTATTTTCTGTTTTTGTGTTGGTTCTGCCCTTCAAGTGCTGAGGCAAATTCCTCTGCACAAAAGGGCTTCATCAAGTGATCGAAATCATCCAATGAGAGGTGAGTCGAATCCCCCAAACCCCCTCAGGGCAGACGCCTGCCCATTGACAAAATGTCAATGCACTGACAAGTGAGAGAGCCGGGTCAGATTGTTTAGTCGACGGTCGTTTAGTCGACAGTCGACTTAAATCGTTCATTTTGTCGACAAACGTTTTGTCGGCGGTATTTTTTTTGGCCTGCTAGTCGACCAACTGTTTGGTTACGCCTTGTCGACAGTACACCTTGTCGACGCACGTTTTGTCGACGTTACCGTTTGTCGACGCACGTTTTGTCGACGAAATTGTCAATGTCAAGGGGAGGGCATGCATTCTTGCGTTGGGGGGTAACGGTTTTGACGTGCACGTGGCCAGAGATTCGATTCCCACCCACGCGCGTTCGGTGCTTGGTCCGGTTGCCCTTTTTGTGTGCGATTCACACGTCGATCCAATTGGGAAAAGCTTGTGCTTTTGGCCGTGAGAAAATGCCTCGCTACGTGCACACCTGGGCTCGAGCGGCTATTGTAGAGAAGGCGAAGGACTCGGCAGTCCCGCCCGCTTTTCCAGCGGGGGTGGCCGCAGTTTAAAAGAAAAGTCCATCCTTCCTCCCCCTTCTTAAACCGTGTTCATAAAATGGAATAAGATCTTCGGATTCTTGTTGCGAGTCTTGTCTGATCTACAACTACACTCTTTGTTATTGTCACTGACCTTTTATTGTCTCATTACACTTTCCATTACACTTTTCACTTAGTCGACGCCGATTAGTCGACGCCGATTAGTCGACGCCGTTTAGTCGACGCCGTATAGTGAAAAACATTCAATCCCTGATAACTTTTAAATTAAAAAAAAATTATTTTTGTTTACTACTGTTAGCATACCTTATTCATTTCTGAAACAATGCGACAATGCCTGCAACAACTCTGAAGCCACAGTCAACTTGATTGAAGAACACAAGAAAAGAGTAGTAGGAGTAGCACCAACTAATGACTGTAACTGTATTCGAAGTTGTCAAAATCAGGTTTACGATATGCAAATAGATATCAGAAATTTGGACAAAATTCGATGCAATTTCTACTTGGCTGATCAACACATAACTGTGTTTCAAGAAAGATGGCTCTATGACTTAATCAGTCTACTCTGTGACTTCGGTGGGAATCTTGGTCTTTGGTTGGGTTTTTCACTACTTTCTCTTATTGATTGTCTAATTGGTTGTTCAAAAAGAAATAAGAGATGGCAGAAAAGCAACTGCATCAGCGCTGTTAAAAAATTTGAAAACCACTTCAAGAAACACGAAACAAGATTCAAAATGTTTGCTCGAAAAATAGAAATGGAAAACATACAGAGCAAAGCAAAATGGATTTATGCAATTTATTTCAGTTGCACTCTATTCTGTTGTTACATTCTGCAAAATCGAATAAACAGATATTTATCAGGACCCATTCAGAAAGCAGTCACGATTGAAGATCCTGCAGTTGTCACATATCCAAACATCATTGTTTGTCCAGGGCCACATAGTGAAGAACTCAATGCCAATAAGAAACTCTATTTTGACCAGCACCTCAAGATGAATTCAACTAATTGTGAAGTAGATGCTTACGATCTCATACATTTCAATGAAATTGATGTAGAGACACTCTGGAGTAAGGAATTTCAAACTGAACTGATTGACCATGAGACATTTGCAAACAATGTAAGTCACTTACTCGTACTTTAAGATATATTAATGTACAATCCTGGTCGTAAAATGTCACCAGGATTGTACGTGGAATGAGACTAGAAAAAGAAACCTGCAAAGCAAATACTTGTTTTACATTATTCCATACACTGTTCGTCTGTCCCGTCCAACTGCATTCTTGGCAGAAATTGAAATTTATGGTCTACCGGTCAAAATAAAATTATGGTATCCTAACTATACAAAAATCACAAATCATGAATTTACAAAAACTAAAACTAAACAGTAAAATACTTCTTCATACAGATCATACTGGAGAAATCATGAACTTATGTATGTCCACACCTGATAGTAGGACGGATGGGGGAGGGAGTAGTTTGTACAAATTACCACACCAAGACCCGAAGATACGAAGAGGAGCAAGGGCCTAGCTACAATTTCTTGTTCATATTTCTAAAATGCCGCCCTCGTTAGAGAGTTTGCGGGATGCATTAAGTTTTTGCGAGCTGCACTTTTCCCTTATCACTACACTATTTCAGCCAACTACTGACAGTTAGTAATTTTGGGCCTAAAAATTCAATTTGGAGGCATAAAATTCCATTATTATGCCTATAAAGTATGGTTTTGGGCCTCACTTATCATTCAATCTACGTACCTATGACTGTGATGTGTTTGATCGGGACAACAAAATAATCGCCATTTGCAATGGGCGGAACTAACAATATAGTGTTGTTGTGTTCCCCACTCAACAGATAACTAATTGAATTGATTGCTCTTATGGATTATTACGCTTTTGATTGTTTGAATATTAACTATGTAATGCGAGAATTTTGGTTACCTTGGAAACGATATAATAAACACAGAGTTGACTAAAACGAAATCTGCGAGTATGGTTTAGTGAATTTGTTTGGGTCCACAAAATGAGTGAAAGTTAGCCTGGGACTCAACACTGGTATCCACGATGGGATCCTTGGACATTTGCAGAGTATGTCAATGAATTTGCGTGAAAATTAAGTGAAATTGCAAACTTTTTCTGGCGTCGACAATGGCCCGTTCCATTTGGGCCTAGCTCGCAGGGGCGAGCCATTCCAGGGGTACGTTTCTCTAGTGATTAATCCCGTGTGAATTCGAGAGCAAATTTCACGATGGCACAGATGGTGCTGGGGGTCGTTCCCCCGTTCGCTGGAACGGTTTTCCAGAACTGGACGTCGTGTGAGGAGACGTTCCAATATTTTGTCATTCTTAACGAGACCAAGGATGACAAGAAAGTACCGACGCCGACCTACGAGAAAATAAAGCAGACTTTGAAGGAAGTGGCGATGGTGGCGAGCATTAACAAGGCGCGCAAGACGCACTGGTTCGAGAAGTTCCTGTGGTTCGTGAGTACGGAAAACTACCGTATATCTGTAAATAGCGCACCCGTGCGCTATTTGCAAAAAAATATTTTTGTCCGCGCGCTATTTGTTGATGTGTAAAACATCATTTGATCTGATATGGATCCTATTCTATTAATTTATTAATATGTTTCTAGTTATATATTCTCGTATTATTGTTTTACAATGTTTATATCGATTAGTTATATCGTTATTCCATATTTCCTTTAATCCGTGCTTGAATGCACGATGCTATGTTCTTTTAGTTGTGTTTGACATTAAGCACGTTGCAGTTGCTATCTGTTTGTGCTTATAGTGTATTATTCCGCCACTAGTTGGCGTTACTGTTGTATTCTGTTATCCAAGATGGCGACGGCCATGACTTTCAGCCAGCCTCTTGTTTTTCATGCAATTATGGACTCCTACGTGAGTATTTTCGTTGATATTAAATTTATTTTATGCTTTTAAGCATTCAGTGTTCTTTGTTACGGCATATAAGTGCTTTGCACGGCCGTTTTTGGTCTGAATTATCGGTCTGGTTAATTCCGATAATCGTAGCCGCCATTTGCGATTTGACCACTCGTTTTTCCTTAGTTTGCACGATAATTCGTGCCAGTTTTTCGTCCTCTGCTACAGTTGGTAGCAGAGGATGGTTGGCTTTCCAACACAGCACGCGAATTTCCACTAATTTATCGCTAAATTTCGCGAATTTCGCGATTTTCGGCGATAATTTGTATTTTTCAGGTCTCGACGATTTCCTACGACGATCCTACGACGTGACAACGTTTTTCCTGTTACCAGCTACGTTTTCAAACGTAGGCCAACGTTTTGACACGGGAAAATCATCGTTTTTCGCCGATAATCGGAAATTTGCGCGGGATTCGCGAAATTTCCGGGTTTTCTTTTGTTTATTTGTAGATTTCGACGATTTAAAGTTTACGACGACGGTTTTGAACGTGCAGCAACGTTTTCACACACCAAGTGTGATTATTTTCGTCGTTAGCCGGGAAATTTACGCGGGTTTCGCGAATTTTCCGAATTTATTTTGTCTTTTTCAGATTTTCAACAATTCGACAACGTCCAAGCGACGTTATCAACCAGAAACGGGTCCAGCCCGCTGTATTGCACCCCGGTGTGCGTACAGTACCGACGATTTCGCAATTCGACGATTTTTGATCGATTTCCGCGTTTTCTACGCGTGGTTGCGTGTTGCGACGAGCACCGCAACAGATTCATCAATTTCGCCTTCCTATTGCTTTTCAGATTTCGTTATTATTATTGTTAGATTTAAGTATTTTTGGAGTGGGACCCTTAGTATCGATTTCACCCTTAGTCCAGTCGGGCTCGTGAAATTTGTATTCTGTGTTGAGGCTATCCCTGCGCCACCTAACGTTTCCGTGGCCCTAGGCGGTTTGCAAAGGGCGTTAGGGGGATACTCAGCACAGGTTATCAAGGCAATTGTAGCATTGCCTCCCCGTCGTGGTTTCCGCTTTGACAGTGCTTCGAGTGATTTGTGCGACGATACGTGTGTGCTTCTCCACAGTGCTCCGTTCTTCGAAATACGACCGCCCGTACCACTTCTAAAGCCACGATATTTTTCACATTTGTGTTTGGACACCGATCATGCAGAAGTCTTCCGAACTTTCGATGACGCGTGTACCCATACTTGCCGTAGGAAACTACGAGATGTGGGCGCGCAGTATGAAGATGCTGTCAGCATTTAGGTCTCGTGATCAAACCTCGACATCTTCACAGGCTTACGCGACGGATCAAACTCGCTCTCGCTCTCGGAACCGACCGCTTTCCTCGATTAAATGTTTCAACTGCGACCAAATGGGCCACTACGCAAATAGGTGCCCCGAACCTCGAAGAAGTAGGAATTCCAATCCTTCTGCGTCACTTCAACGCCCTTCGAGAAGTAAAAGTCGTAAACGGGGAAAGAACAGTTCGAATAAATCCAATGATGGTCGTCCTAAGGGCAGTTCCCAAGTTAGGTGGGACGCTAACTTCTTTGTGAATGCTCCGCCGCAAATTACCGAGATGCCCGCTGCTCATTTTATGCAGGGCCACGAATGGATCGTCGATTGTGGCGCGACAGATCACATTTCCCACGTCGCGTCATGGTTTACGGACTTCGTGAAAGTTGTGCCATTTGATGTTGAACTTGGCCAAGGCACCTCGCAAGTGACTGGGAAAGGAACCGTCCAAATCCAAACGAACATTGATGGATGCCTTTGTGTAGTGAATCTCCGAGATGTATTCTACGCGCCGAACTTCGAAGCTAATCTAATTTCGGTGTCGAAAATCGATAAAAATGAATTCCATATCCACGTCTACAAAGGTGAAGTAAACGTTTTCAAGTCCGACATCCAACATTCTGTTCTACGTGCCAAAGAGAAGGGTGGACTTTACTATGTGGATGGCTTATCTCCACCGGTGACTTCGGTGACAAATGTGATTTCGACTTCGCAATCTCCACCTCCAGTACAGACATTAGTGACCGTTGAGGAAGATTTTGTAAAGGTTCCCAAACCTAGAAAGAAGCCGAAGGAACGTGCATTGACAGATTTTCGATTAGAATTTCCTCCCTTAACACAGGAAACGCAATCTCTTCCTGTTCCGAAATCTCCTCCCGTTCCTACACCTGTCCCTAACTCACCTACACAAGCCAATCCTACCGCTCCTTCCCCTTCACAAACCTTTGCCGAAGTATTGCAAACAATCCCGTCCTTGAAAACACCTCCTCCTAAAGTCAATCAGAAGAAGGTCGCAGCTCCAACTGCTAAAAAGGACGCGACCGGCATATGGCATAGTCGACTTGGCCATCTACATACCAACGCGATGAAACTTCTAGCAGCCAACGACCAGGTTTATGGCATCGAACCGGCTGAAGTCGCGAAGGAATTGACCTGCAATCACTGCAGGGTGGCCAAATCGACCAGGGCATCACACAAACCCGACGAACACCCGATGACGTCAAAAGCGTTGGACCTTCTCCACATGGATCTCTGGGGACCACATCCAGTCAACTCTTTTGGCGGTGCTCGTTACATTTTTACCATAATCGACGACGCAACGCGTTACACGTGGATGTTCCCGCTGGCTCAAAAATCTCAGACTTTCGAATGCTTTAAGGATTTCGTTTCTCGCATCGAACGCGTCGCAGACACGCGGGTTAAGGCCATTCGAACTGATCAAGGCGGGGAGTTTATGTCGAACGAGTTTACGGATTATCTTCGCAAAAGTGGGATCCAGGGCCAACGCACGAACCCCGCAAGCCCCCAAATGAACGGCACGGCTGAGCGAATTAACCGGACCATGGCCGACTTCATGCGGGCGACGTTGGATGAGACGAAACTTCCCGAAGAACTATGGGCAGAAATTGCCGTTTCATTTTCCTACATCAAGAACCGCTGCCCACATTCCCGTATTAAGAATGAAGTGCCGTATATTTTATGGCGGCAACGTGCTCTTTCTGTTCGTCATCTGCGTCGGCTCGGATCTAAATGTTGGGTCCATTACACTGCTCCGGGACGCAACAAGTTGGCGCCTCGCGCCTGGGAAGGATTTTTAGTCGGCTACGCGGTGGGAACTCGAGGATATCGTGTTTGGAACCCTGTCGACAACAAAGTTGTGGAGTCGATCCACGTGAAGATTGACGAACGACAATCCTATCGTCGCTCTCAACGCCCTTCCCAACCGACATTCGAAGAGTCTTTCCAACCCGAACCTCAAACGTCTTCCGCACCACCGTCCCAAGTCAAGTTTAATGACACAATCCAGTATGTGCCATGGTCGGCAGGTTCCGATTCGGATGACCCGGACTCGACAGATTATGACTCCGACGATTCGGCACCCCCACGCTCACCTCCGCCAGGCATTCAATCACCTCCACCTGGTCGCCAATCTCCGGTATTGGGTGCGCAGGCAATGCCACCAATCGATGTAATGGCCGATTTAATATTACCGACATTGCGTCCAGATATTTCGACAGGCACTACACCGACTGGCACTCCGACCAATACGCCACCAGGATCTCCACCAAGATTCGTGACCGCCAGAAGGGGCTCCGCACCGACTCGAATCGCAGAGGAGCCCATTCTTGTTGAAACAGGCGCCACATCTTACAAATGGCGTCCAGTGGGTGGTAATAACCCTTTCAGCAACTGGCATAGAGAAGAACATCTCCGCAAAGACCAAGTCCCAGGCCAGATCAAGATCGATGTTTATTATTTTCCGAAGCCCGGTGTTCGCTTACGCTCCAAACCTGATATCCAAAAGTATTGCGATAAAGAGGGAATTCTTTACGACGATGATCTATTCTACTTCGGAAACATCGAGCATCAATTACCCGTCATGCCGGCACTCCGTCCTCGAGCCCATTTTTGCCGTCGGGAACCAGGATCGTACGCAGAGGCTGTCAAGTTTCCGGATGCCCCTAAGTGGCAGGAAGCTATCGACGAAGAGTTGGGAACCTTCAAGAAAAGGGAGGTTTACCAAGAAGTTCCGAAGCCTCCGAACACGACAATCCTCGGCTGCAAATGGTTGTTCAAATTAAAAACCGACACTTCCGGACAAATTACACGTTATCGCGCCCGATTAGTCGCGCAAGGCTTTCGGCAGACTCTCGGCGTGGACTACGACGAGGTCTTCAGCCCGGTTGTAAACTTTGTCCTCATCCGATTCTTCTTCTGTCTACTCGTCATTCTACAAGGGTGGAAAGACGCGCACTTGGACGTAAAGTGCGCGTATCTTTACGGAGAATTGGAGCATCGAGTTTACATGCGGATTCCAGCCGGCGCTCATTGTTCGAACCCCGATAACGTCTGGCTTCTCATTAAATCGCTGTACGGTCTCCACCAATCTGGCCGTCAGTGGTATGAGAAGTTAGATGAAACTCTGCGAGGACTCGGATTTCGAAAACTTCCAGCGTGTAACTGCGTTTATATATTCGGAACATCGGCCGTGATGCTGGTCTACGTGGACGATATCGTTCTATTCTACTCGACGGACAGCATCTTGGATCGGATTATTCGGCTGATATCATCGAAATTCGAAATCGTTAACCTCGGGCCCATCTCCAGATTGCTTGGTGTCGAATTCATAAGAACCGCGGGGAGGGTGTTCATCATTCAGCGGTCTTATATCGACAAAATCATCAAGAAGTTCGAGGTTTCTGCCGACAGGATGATCAAAGTCCCCGTTACACCTGGAACAACGTTAAAGAAAGGATCCACCGAACATCTCTCCGACTTCCCATATCGGTCGTTAATCGGATCGCTTCTATTCCTCGCTTCTCAAACTCGTCTGGACATTCTCTATTCCGTCATCGCGTTATCCCAGTATAACAATTGTTATAACAAGACACATATTCGCGCACTTCTTCAAGTTCTCCGCTATGTCGCGAATACGCCTGATCTTGCGATTGAATTGTCCGGATGCACGACAAGCCAATTATGGGCATTTACCGACGCTTCTTGGGCCTCCGACACTGAAACATCTCTTAGCTTCGGGGGATTCATCACGTACATCGGAAACGTCCCCATCGGTTGGTCGTGTAAGAAACAGTCTTCGGTTGCGTGCTCGACGATGGAAGCGGAGTTCATCGCCCTCGTCGAGTGCGTAAAGGAACTCTACTGGCTTGATCACGTCTTTTCGCAACTCCCGCATTTGAACCGCATTTCCCGTCCCATCGTCTATTCGGATGCGCTGGCGTCCATCCAGTTCACCTCCAACGACGTGGAAAACGCGAAGACCAAACACATTCGTGTGAAGTATCACTGGTTGCGGGAGTGGTATGTGGCAAAAGTATTCGAATTACGGAAAATCCCGGGTGATGATAACGTAGCGGACATTTTCACCAAATGGCTACCATCTGATCGACTTCGGAAGCTCACTTCGGGAATCTTCTGCCAGTAACCGACTATGACATCTTAATTTTCAAACGTTATTTTCGGACATTCCTTGTTTATTTTACCGGATTCGAGGTTTTATCGTGTAGTTAGATTGGGAATTATGAGCTTAGTTAAGTGATGTAAACAAAAGTGTGACCGGCTGCCCGATCAGTCCGTTCACTTACCTGCAACACACGGCGCTTCCATGGCTCTCGCGCACCTCGTGTGTTTTCTCGCGCGCACCTGGCGCGGTCCCCCGCACCAGGTGGAGCTGATGGTCGTTGGTCCAGCCAATTGGGAACCGGAAGTGCCCTTCCGGAAGTGGTCGGCCCCGCAGAAGGCCCAGAGAGTTCTCTTGCAACCAGCGTGGCGAACGGTCGCTTCTACGATCGCTCTTCCACACTGGCAATCATGACGAATCCGATTGGCGTGGCGACTCTGTCGCCCGCCGGGACTTGATAGTCCGTGTTCCCCGCGCCTGTCCTACGTTCTCCGTGAACGTAGCGACGACGCGGCCGAACAGTATTCAGACCACGCGTGTCATTCGGCCAATGGCCGCCGTGCCACGCGGTCTTGTTAGGGATGGCTGTTTCTCAGCCATCGCATTGGGAAATGCACTGTAGAGACACCACATCATACCCCTAGACATAATAAAGCTTACCTTAAACTAAACTTGTGTCTCTTGTGTATTTCGGAAGTGTATTTTATCGTGTGTGTTGTGTCCAGCGTCCCGTGGCTCTCCCCCGACCACGTGGCGTCCGTCCAAACACTCACAATTGTGGGCCCGTCCAGGATTGTTGAACTCTCTCGCGAAATTTTTTTTCTATTCACTGATTGTGTTATACACAGTATTGTTTAGAGAAAGAGCTTTTCTTTTCAACAGAGGGGGAAATTTCTTGAACATGGTTGTGATAGGGAATCAGCAGGCGAAAACGGCCGCAAATCGCTGATTTTGGACCCTAACTTGACAAAATTTGTGGCTGTGCATGTCCAGCTTGCCTGGGTAATGGCAAGCAGGGACTTACATTGGCCACACTGTCCAACGGTCTTCTATTCTTTTCTAGCTCAGCCTAAAAAACTGAGTGGTTGGGAGAGGAATAAAATTCCAAATCTTCTTATTATTTTCTATTTCTTGGTGCGTAGCCCAAGTAAAATAGTGGAACAGTCTGCAGCGGTTTGAACCCGATTCGAGGAGGAGGCGCGCTGGCGGCCACCAGCAAACCAAAATCCCACGGGGGAAAGACTGGCATAATCCAATTACCACGCTGCAATACCCAGTTCCATTATGGGCCGGGCGAGGAGTCGATGTGAACTGAGCTTTGGGTGACACCAATTTTTTTGTACGGACTTTTAGTCGGCGTCAAACCAGGTTGCTATTACAGGGAAGTTGGCCTATGGAAACATTCACTTGCAATGAATGGGGTTTATTAAAAATTTGATCTTAATAGCAGCGAGGTGCTAGCAAGCATTAGGATAACTGGCAGAAAAGTTGCTGTGGCGATTTATCAGCTATGAATCGTCCGTGGCTGCTCGAGGTGCTCGATACCAGGTTCACATGGATCATTATCCTACCCTGTCCCGTGTACTGGTCAGAAGCAGTTGCAAGTTGATATATACAACCCAAGAACTGTGGAGATTGGGACCCGGATAGCGGGGCGAGCTGCCGGAGGTACGGGGATACCGATGGTGAAGTGCTCAAATGGTGCAGAGAGTTCGTTAGGGCGTAGGAACGATATCTGTGCGTTCAGGTGGCTACCAGCTTTGAAAAAAGACTGGGAATCCAGCCTGTAACTTTATTTTCCTGAATTATATTCACCTTTTTGATTTCCAGGAGTTGTTTCAGTTTGTGCGAGGACTGTGCTTGAACCACAGTTTTAGGCAATCTTGACACTCTTGGGAGTTTATTATTTAAAACATCTTTCTGTTTTTTCTCTTTCTCTTCAATTTTTTACTTCCCTATCTATGATTTTCATGGTTCTTTGGGACACCACACCTGACAGTAGGATGCATGGTCACTTTAGGATTATTAGGTTTTCCTGACGGTATGATACATGTAATCCGCATGACCGGGCGGTATACAGCACCAAATGGAGGGTGATATGGCTTCGAGATGGCAGCTGAAGGGTGGGACCCAATAGCAACTAGGAACAGGAGGTGCATTGCCTTCCTCACTTTTTAAGTGCATCTAATTGTTCCACAAAAACAACCACTTCATTGGGATGTGCAGATATCCCAGTGTGGGCACGTTTCTGTCGAGAAGGCAGCCTCGTGCAAACTGAGGTGAAGGTTTCCGTAAAAGGTACGAGCGGGCGCAGTTGCGCTGATCTCTTGGGGCAGAAGGAGAGATTAACAACATCCCCGTGCACATCTGCAACTTCTGCTAAAGAAATGGTAATTTTTTGAGTGTATTTTTTCTTATATAAAAAACCACCCAGTATTTTATTTATTCCTTTTTTTTTTTTTTTTTTTCTATTTTTCTTGTCTTTCTTCCTTTGATTATCGTTGCTGTGCGACAAGAATCAATTTTTGTGACTGCGCACTTGTGCGATTAACTTTTATTGTTGCTTGCGACGATAAAAAACTCTGTTTGAAAAGATTCGAAGTTCTATGGACACGATTTCGTGCTTTTATTGGCACAAAAGTCATGTTTTCATGGAATCAGACCATTTTGATCTGGTTCAGAACTTCTAGTTCCAAACAAAGGTCACTATTGCTTTTCGAAATGTTGTTTTTTCTGCAGAAATGTGGAAATTTAGATATTTATTGGTCAAAATCTTTATTTTCTTCATAAAATTCCAAGATGGCGGCCCGAAAACAATAGAAAAACATGTGGAGATTACAGAATTTTCGAGTAAAACCGGAATTGAGATATTCTCAAAACTGTTGGGAATTCTGGGAAATTAATTCTGTGAATAAATTTCGATTTTCTACCAATTGGAGACAAGGGGGGGGAGTGACATCACTAATCCCTCTCTCCAGAATGGCTACTTTAGCCCGAACTACTGCTCTCTTATTGGGTTTGAGTTAATCTCTCTCATCCATTTTGTTTGCTGCGGTCCTGCTCTTGGGCACATTCAGTCAATGCCATACACAAGGACAGGTAAGACCACGTGGAATTCACCAGCAAGTAGTCTTTCCACACAAGCAACCGAAGCAAACACGGCAAATTCAGACAATTCGCCTCTCGATTCTTCAGACGACGAAACAATCAACATGTCTCACAACAAACAAAAGACGTTAGATCAGGCCATGCTTGAAACTACGTGCCACATTTTTGATTTGAAAGTTGAAGAAATGACGTCTTATGCGGTTTGGGAAACTACTCTTTTAGATGTAGCCAACCATATTGTAGAAACGCAAGATAAAGCTGATGTTGCAATGCAACAATTAGATAGAACTCGTGCAGAATTAAACACAGCGCAAACAAAGATTGAGGAAATCAATGATCAACTCTTTCGCGCAAAGAATTCATTACGGGAAATGGATTCGGTTAAATTAACCAACAACAGTTTAATGAACCTATTAGCTCAACAAAAAGCTGTTGTGGACGGAGTAGTAGCTGCGGGCCAAGCAAACGCGGCGGCCCGAGCTTTGCTACCAAATCCACCGGCGGTTGTCACCACAGCAAATTCTGCTATAAATTCGACGACTGTCAGCGGTACTACACCATTGCTTACAACGGGTAATCCGTTACTTTTAGCATGGGGTGACAAATACACCCGCAAGACTGACCAACCCATGCCTCCGTCTAGACCTATGGACGAGGTAGAGTTGAGTAAGAGGGTGAAGTCGATTGGATTAGAAGCCTTTTCCGGCGACAAAACAAAATCGAAGGCTTTCATGATTGATTTAAAACGGTCTCTAAGATTTGCAGAACCATATATCAACCAGGTACTAGCCGAACACTTGTTCAAGTTTTTCAGAGGCGACGCAGCCACATGGTTCTCGTCTCATGAGAAAACTGACTGGGAAAGCTTCGAACACGAATTCATAATTCATTTTCGACCCAGCGACACGTTGCTACTGGCAGAAATTGCCAAAATGCAGCAGCTGTCCCACGAGTCTGCCACTCAGGTGGTATTACGACTAGAAAAGCTGTATTCTCAGCTAATGAATCCGGTTCACGAGAGTCAACAGCTCCAAAAGGTGCTGTCGATCTTACGACCGGCCGCGAAAACCATGGCAATAACTGCATTAGATGCAGATAATTCCTGGGCGGCTCTGAAAAAAGCTTGTATTGCCACAGAAGCATCTACTTTGAACGTGGAAACTGTGGCAAATGCAGCAATAATCGAGGCACAAAAGACAGAATCTGTCGCACAAACCTCGAAACTTATTTCAAACTCTCAGCAAATGGTAGCAATATCAAATGCTGCTGGTGTTGAAAAAACAAAGTTTGTCCCTTATGGATTAAGAAATCCAAGCAATCGGACATTATTTCCAACACCAAAAAACGCTGCAAATTCAGCAACAAAAGGTGCTGAAAATACAGAAAAAGCACTAGTCCCGAGCAACAAACTTAAGGATTATGCAACTAGACCTCGCAATGGTGGTTGTTGGGGCTGTGGAGGTGGACACTTTGAGAAGGATTGCCCTCACAAAGTCGAAGCAGCCAAGGCAGCGATTGAATCCATGGCTTCCGCCCAACAGAGCCTCATGCAGGCCATGCTAGCTGCCAGTGAATTTGGCGCTTGGCCACCAATGACGGGAAACGAGGAGGAGCAGTCGCCAGAGACAACCGAGTAACTGACGACTGCGCTCTTACCATTATTTTGGTTCCAACAATAGAAGATATGGAAGACTCTTTATTTGATGTTTCATCACCCAAAGAGCCAGACCCGCGTATTGTTTTCTCTACGAAACCGGAAATTGATCACGTAAACGTTGCACTGAAATCTGGAAGGAGTATTACTCCACTACCTTACATCAAAGCAACGTTGAATGGACTAAAGGTCACTGCTCTGATGGACACTGGGGCAACCCATAGATACATCAGTGGTGGTATGCTTAAAAAGCTAGATCTTCTACGTTTTATGACTCCATTTTTAACAAACAGAGTTGTATACACTGGGGACAGACCTACACGTCCAATTGGGACCATCACAATGCCACTTAAGTGGCAAGGTGGCGAACTCCCTGTAACATTTACTGTTCTTCCATCAGCTTCAGAATTCATCCTGTTAGGCTGCTCTTGGATAATGGAAAATAGGATTGTTATCAATCTAACACAGAGGGAATATTTCCACCTTGATTTCCCGCATGAAACGTTTCCTTTCGACGACCCACCATCGCCGGAAGAAATGGGAAATGCAATAATGGATAAATGGGATGCATTGGTTACAGAATCAAAAAATCCCTCTGTCTCCTCAGCCGAATTAAGTGAGAGACTTTTAGCTCGAAGCAATTTGTCAGCAAAACAGAGATTTCAAATCTCACAACTTGTGAATAAACACAGACATGTGTTTAGTGACAAAGCTGGTTGCCACCCCACGTTGGAACATCCAATTCCAACTGGAGATGCACCTCCATTTAAATGCAAAGATAGACCAATGAATCCCAAAAAAGCTGAGATTTATCGGGAATTGGTTGCCGAATTGCTTAGAGATGGTTGGGCTGAACCTTGCGAAGGAAGTTACAAGAACCCTCCAGTTATTGTGGCTAAAAAAGATGGCGGTTACCGCCTTTGTATTGATTTTCGTTGGCTGAATAAAATCACAATTAAGGACGTCTACCAGATGCCTTCAATTTCCATGATTTTGGCCTGTTTAGGTGGAAAAAAGTTCTTTTCTACTTTGGATTTGACTAAAGGTTATTACCAAATAAAGTTGAAGCCAAGTGATAAAAGGAAGACTGCTTTCTCCACTTCTGATGGGACGTACCAGTTCACCCGTATGCCTTTCGGTCTGTGCAATGCACCCAGTGCGTTCCAAAGAATGATGGACCAAGTGCTTGGAAAAGCTCAACACAAGTGGGCTCTCGCATATCTTGATGATATCATCATTTTCAGCGACTCATTTGAAGAACATCTTCAACATCTTGATGACATTTTGTCAAAATTAGATGCAAACAAGCTAACAGCAAGTCCATCAAAGTCATTTCTCTGCCCAGAGGAATTAAATTTTCTTGGATTCACAATGTCAAATGGGAATTATAGCCCAAACAATGACAAAGTGGAAGCTATCATAGATTATCCAACTCCTTCCAGTGTAAAGCAGCTACAACGCTTTATTGGAATGGTGGGTTTCTATGCCGCTTTGATTCCAAAACTGAGTATCACCCAAAAACCATTTTTTGCCCTCTTAAAAAAGGACGTCAAATGGCAGTGGTCCGAAGAATGCAATACTGCGTTCGAGTATTTGAAGAATCAACTTGCTGTAGGAATTATGCTGCCTCTGCCTGATTTTGCACGCAACTTTACCATCCACACGGATGCAAGTGGCGGCGGGCTCGGAGCTGTCCTGATGCAACTTGATGACCATGGTGCTTTAAGACCAGTGGCTTATGCCAGCAGAACTCTGCAAGGTGCTGAAAACAACTACAGCACCACTGATTTGGAATGTTTAGCTGTGGTTTGGGCTGTTGATAAGTTCAAACCATACATTGAATATTCTGAATTCCAGGTTGAGACAGACCATCATGCTTTGAGATTTCTCATGACGATGGAAAATCCAGCCGGCAGACTGGCTAGGTGGGCAATGAAATTGCAAAACGAAAATTTCACCATCAAGTACAGAAAAGGCACCGACAATCAAGTCGCAGATGCCCTGTCTAGAGTCTCCCTTGATAACGGCAATCCATTAGAAGGCAAAGCGACATTAGAAGAGGTTATGGAGCCTGTTGCTCTGGCTTATCTCTCCAATGAAATTGACGACTCTATGAGTTTTGAAAACATTATTTCACAGCAACGTGCTGACAAACATCTTTCCAAATTAATCGAATGGTTAGAATTGGGTGATGACCAACCTCGTCCAGAACTCCCTAAGTTCTTGGAGGACAAACAGTACGACTGCACTCTCACGAGAAAAGGAATGCTTATCATTTATGCACCCTTTAAAACTGATTTCTTTGTAGAAGAAGAAGAGGATTTGGGGACTGGATTTAAAATCTTTATCCCACCATCCCTGCAATTGACAGCACTTCAACTAATTCATGATCATCCAATGGCTGGACATGGAGGAATTGAGGTGACTTTAGAACGATTGAAGAGAGTTTATTTTTGGCCTGGTATGCAAAAAGATGTAAAACATCACGTAGCTAGCTGCGACCGCTGCCAGCGTTGTAAACCAATCCAAAGAAAGCCAAAAGGACTAATGATCCCAACTTCCCCAAAGATTGGTCGGTTTGAAAAGATAGGAATTGATTTAATAGGTCCACTTCCTAGAACATCAAATAGAAACAGATTCATTTTAGTCATAGTAGATTATGCCACAGGCTGGATGGAAGCCACACCGCTAAGATCTTCAAAAATGGTTGTAATCGCACCAATTTTGAAACGATTCTTTAGCAATCACGGGTGCCCTCGCTTCATGTTGAGCGACAATGGCCCTCAGTTCATTTCTGACGTTTATCAGACTCTGTGTGATGATGCGGGGGTTGTTCCACTAAAAACGACGCCTTATCATCCTCAGACAAACCTCACTGAACGTGTTAACAGAAATATTAAGATCATGCTTAGGATTTTTACTTTTGAGCACGATCATTGGGACAGATGCATTGATCAAATTAATTTTGCATTGCACTCTGCACCAAATGTGTCTACCGGTTTTACACCAGCAATGCTGACGTATGGCAAGGAAATACGACCTTTTTGGGACAATCGAGATGTGTCTTACGACACCCCATTCGACCCAGAAAGACCTTTTGACGCTGCCAGAATGCTAGTCGCTAGACACCAAACTCTGATTGCTGCAGCTCTTAAAAATAAGAGTCTGGCCCAAGCAAAACAGAAAGGATATTACGACCGACACCGCAGTGACGAGACATTCGAGGTTGGAGATTTGGTTCTGCTAAAAACTCATCCCCTGTCCAATGCTGCTAATCGGTATGCTGCATCCCTCGAAGATCGCTTTGAAGGACCATATGTAATTACCAAAGTTTACAATCCA
Source organism: Strigamia acuminata (assembly GCA_949358305.1). Classification (NCBI taxonomy): domain Eukaryota; kingdom Metazoa; phylum Arthropoda; class Chilopoda; order Geophilomorpha; family Linotaeniidae; genus Strigamia; species Strigamia acuminata. Next base: position 45,637,579 of record OX442314.1, read on the forward strand.
AATGTATATGTTTTAGCTAAACCAATAACTTTACAAGTTAAAGGCTCTTACAATATTGTACAATTGAGAAGGTTCATTCCTTCGGAAGAAAAAGCTCAGTGGCCTATTCAAGACAAGGATGATGAAGAAGTTCCTGAGAACCAACCTGCAAATACTGGAGCAGCAACAATCTTGCCACAACCAGTACGACCAGTGGATACGGATATCGCAATCAAATTGCCAACACCCGTAAAACCTTGGAGAAATCCAAAGAAGAACAGGAATTTGCCCCTGCCGAACATGGATTTGCAAAAACCCACGGCAGCATGGCCAAAACCGAATTTGAATTCAAAAAGACCTCAAAGGAATCACACAATACCAATACGATATCGTGATTGACCACTAGGGGGAACACCTTCGAATTCAAAAATCTGTTCGACCAATCACGAAACGATTACATAGCGTCTGCGGCCCTTGTGCGACGCACCCAAAACGTTTTTTTATAATACTTAACAAAGAAATCTGCACGAATTCATCATTCTCGCAGCGACAGGCAACTAGCAAGTTACTTTCCATTCTTTCTCGACTTCAAAACTATTCGAAATGGATAAATATCCAAAAGGAACCCGCACGAAATGTCCAGTATGCTTAGGAAAGAGATTCACGCGACACGAAAATTGCGCTTTTACGCAATGTGGGAATTGCCTGGGGAAAGGCCACGTGGACGAAAACCATCAACTGGAACGCTTTTTCGAAATCAACATGACCGTCCCCGGTGTGCCGATCTCAGACAAAAAACAAGAGATTAGTTGGATGCACGTACGTACACGCGCCGAACGAGACGCAGCTGAGAAGGCATTTTATGCCAAATCGGTCGCGTCAACTTCCACCAGACCGAACCCGAAGACTGTCCGATCGTCGAAAGAATTAACGACAAAGACGTCAACGAAAAAAATCGCTCAATCATCGGAGAAAACGACCAACATGAACCAAATGTCTCGTAAATCGACAAAGAGTTCGAAACCGTTTGTGAAAAAGATGACTGAACCGAAGGAATCGAATGGCAATAATTTGCCAAAAGCTGCGCCCGCCAAAACGGCGACTGCAGCCAGATCTGAAATCTCCCCAGCTCTCGTAAAAATAAGAGAGACGCTTCGTGCCCAAAATCCAACCTGGTCGAAAGACAAAGTGGTGACGATAGCGAAGGAAAAGCTAAAGTGGCAGAAAGTTGCGGATTATAAATTGGAACGAAGACTTCGCGCCGCTCTTGCCGCAGTTGAACGACCCGCGTGCTCGAACTCATCGGAAAAATCGCCGACGGAATTAGAATCGACCTGGAAATTGAAATTTCCTACAACTTCACTGCCACACACAATCACGTCGGGTGAAGTAATCGAAATGACAGAATCTGTCGAAACCCCGGCGGTCGTGATGCCACCACTTTTCGGCGAACGACCGACAAACTTGACTTTCCAAGTGAGTCCGATTAATGACTCCAAGGAGGTCGCCGTCGAGGATATGACTAATACGCTCGACGCCATGGAAATCGAGCCATCCGAACCAGCTCAGCCGATGATCGGGGAACCGCGAACGTCTCCTCCGCCCCTTCCGCCGCAAACGAAAACGGAAAAGAAAACCAGATCCGCCGCAAAGAAGGAAAAGAAAGTTCGACGAAACTTGGCGAAAGAACTGCCACACGTCGAAGAAGACAAACGCGAGGACGACGAAGATTTACCGCCAACACCCGGAAAATCGCTGGAATCGTAATAGTTCGAAGAAGAATTGGCCAGGTTTTGTTCGAAAAAACCTTTATAGTGCCAGAAATCGATTGTTGTTTACATTTTTTAAGTGTTTTTTCAATCTTAAATAGCATTTAGTAGTAATAGTCCTAACTTTTATTAGAATCTAAGTATTTAAAAGTATTTATACTTACCATTTAATATTAAAATTGCTTAAAATAATTACAAGAGTTGTTAAATTTAAAATTCAAAGTGTTTTATTCATATTACAAATTACAAGTGTTGTACAAATTTATTTTTCATAATATCAAATTGTAGTTTTTCTCCATCCTGGGGGTAAGTGTGCGTTGTTTTTATCGGTGTTATTTCCCATTGTTACCTACTGGTGATCCGCGCTCTAGCTGTATCAGCTCATCCGCATTAAGGTCATCTGTTTATCTGTAAAAAAAAGAAAAGTAATGATTAGTTTATAATTAAAAATTAACTTTCAAACAACCACTTTCGTGATTGTGTTGAGGTACCCCTCTCAGTACTTACCTTTTTTAGGGGGGGGAGATGTGACCGGCTGCCCGATCAGTCCGTTCACTTACCTGCAACACACGGCGCTTCCATGGCTCTCGCGCACCTCGTGTGTTTTCTCGCGCGCACCTGGCGCGGTCCCCCGCACCAGGTGGAGCTGATGGTCGTTGGTCCAGCCAATTGGGAACCGGAAGTGCCCTTCCGGAAGTGGTCGGCCCCGCAGAAGGCCCAGAGAGTTCTCTTGCAACCAGCGTGGCGAACGGTCGCTTCTACGATCGCTCTTCCACACTGGCAATCATGACGAATCCGATTGGCGTGGCGACTCTGTCGCCCGCCGGGACTTGATAGTCCGTGTTCCCCGCGCCTGTCCTACGTTCTCCGTGAACGTAGCGACGACGCGGCCGAACAGTATTCAGACCACGCGTGTCATTCGGCCAATGGCCGCCGTGCCACGCGGTCTTGTTAGGGATGGCTGTTTCTCAGCCATCGCATTGGGAAATGCACTGTAGAGACACCACATCATACCCCTAGACATAATAAAGCTTACCTTAAACTAAACTTGTGTCTCTTGTGTATTTCGGAAGTGTATTTTATCGTGTGTGTTGTGTCCAGCGTCCCGTGGCTCTCCCCCGACCACGTGGCGTCCGTCCAAACACTCACAAAAGTACCCGACACGATAATTCCGAAATTTATCATTTATTTTTTTTAATCAGACACCGTAAAGTCCCGTGTTCTGCTTTATTTATTCCCAGATCAATTGTAAATCCATATTAGATCATGGGGGGATTTGTTGATGTGTAAAACATCATTTGATCTGATATGGATCCTATTCTATTAATTTATTAATATGTTTCTAGTTATATATTCTCGTATTATTGTTTTACAATGTTTATATCGATTAGTTATATCGTTATTCCATATTTCCTTTAATCCGTGCTTGAATGCACGATGCTATGTTCTTTTAGTTGTGTTTGACATTAAGCACGTTGCAGTTGCTATCTGTTTGTGCTTATAGTGTATTATTCCGCCACTAGTTGGCGTTACTGTTGTATTCTGTTATCCAAGATGGCGACGGCCATGACTTTCAGCCAGCCTCTTGTTTTTCATGCAATTATGGACTCCTACGTGAGTATTTTCGTTGATATTAAATTTATTTTATGCTTTTAAGCATTCAGTGTTCTTTGTTACGGCATATAAGTGCTTTGCACGGCCGTTTTTGGTCTGAATTATCGGTCTGGTTAATTCCGATAATCGTAGCCGCCATTTGCGATTTGACCACTCGTTTTTCCTTAGTTTGCACGATAATTCGTGCCAGTTTTTCGTCCTCTGCTACACTATTTGAGGTCCGCGCGCTATTTCAGGCCCGCGGTTTATTCCGAATTGGAAAAAAGCATCGGCCAATTTGCGACGAAAATCACCAAAACAGTGTGATAAATGGAACGTTTTGCATACGTTTCGGTAATTTCTACTGAAACACATGCAAAACGTTCTATTTATCATCCTTTTTCGGCAAATTTTAAAAATTTTTGGCCTACAATTGGAACGTTTCGGAAACGTAACAATGGCCCCGCGCGCTAAACAAGGTCCGCGCCTTATTTGTAAAAAGCACTTTGACCCCGCGTATTACTTAAGGTCCGCGGGCTATTAAGGGCCCGCGTAGTAATCGACAATATACGGTATCTGGTGATCGGCGGACGGGACCAGCAGCAGAACGAGATCGTGGTAAAGCGCTACCTGCGGGCGGGCGACGTGCACGAACACGCCGACCTTCACGGCGCCAGCGGCATCGTCATTAAGAACCCGAGCGCCAAAGAGATCCCTCCCAAGACGCTCAACGAGCCCGGCACGATGGCCGTGTGCAGCAGCGCCGCTTGGGAGAGCAAGGTTGTCACCGGTGAGTGGTGGGTCAACCCCGACCAGGTGTCGAAAACGGCGCCTACCGCCGAGTACTTGACCGCCGGCAGTTTCAGGATTCGTGGCAAGGAGAATTATCTGCCTCCGCATTACCTCGTCATGGGTTTTGGATTTCTTTTCAAGTTGGACGAGGAGAATATTCCCAACCATAAGGACGAGAGGAGAGTGAGGACCGTGAACGACGAGGGCGTCGTGTCGGCACAGATGGACGAGAACACTCAGGAAGTGGAAATCGCGCTGCAGGAGGACAGCGACGAGGAAGTGTTGATCGAAGAACAAGACGCGGAACATCGGAAATTAGGGAACGTCGGAGAAGAGAAAAGAAGCCAGTTTCCCGACACCGTTAGCGATTCGGAACATGTTGTGGGCGACAAGTTGTTGGCGAAACCGCGGTCGAATACGAGCACGAGCGTCGACGATAACGTGATTTATTTGGGCGATAAGCAGCCGGTGATTATCAAGCCGTCAGTGCTGAGAGAAAACGCGAATAAAAGCAGCGCCAATTTGAATAGAGACGAAAATACCGTCGACGATGAGAAAAAGGCGGCTAAAGGGACACTTCAGTGTAGAACTCAATTAAAGCGTGGTCAAAAATTCAAATTGAAGAAGAGGAGAGAGAAATACAATGATCAGGACGAAGAGGACCGCGTTTTGGCCATGGCGCTGTTGCAGGGGAAACGTGGTGAGGAAGAAAGCCCTGCGACGTGGGAACCGGAGGAAGAAGCGCACGACAACACGCGCGCAATAGCCAGAGCGAGAAGGGAATCGGAGCTGCGAATATCGGTGGGAGGAACGCCACCATTCATCCGCATGGCGCTGCAGGGCCACACGCCGTGTCTCCCGGTGTTAGGAGAACATCTACTGACCCCGCTTCCAATGCACACAAGGAGAACTACGTAGGAACACAGCCGGTATACAGGGAGGACTCATCGGGGGAGGAGAGTGAGGACAATGAGGCCCAGTTTATTTCGGCTCGCGAGGAAAAACCAGCGCATGTGAGGAAGGCCAAGAAGGGTCTACGTGTGGCCGACATGGTCACTCTGGTGCCGAGGAGAGACGCGGCGGAGGAAGATGCAGCAATGGTGGAACCCGAGGAGATCCCACTAGACAACGTGCCGAGGCGGGCGGAACCAGTACCAGCTCCGCTACCAGTGAACAAAGTGACAACAAGGAAGAAGAAGTAGAAAAACAAACAAGCAAGAATTTTAAGCATAAGTCGTTTTATTGAGAAATATAAAAATTGTAATTACATAGTGGGGAGGAATGTTGTGTTCCCCACTCAACAGATAACTAATTGAATTGATTGCTCTTATGGATTATTACGCTTTTGATTGTTTGAATATTAACTATGTAATGCGAGAATTTTGGTTACCTTGGAAACGATATAATAAACACAGAGTTGACTAAAACGAAATCTGCGAGTATGGTTTAGTGAATTTGTTTGGGTCCACAAAATGAGTGAAAGTTAGCCTGGGAGTCAACAAGTGTTCTCAATTCTGATTAGCTGCGCTATATTTTAATTTAGTGTTGAAAACGATATACTAAAAAATTTTCCCTTACGATATGGCACTAAAATAGTGTAATGTGGCACAAAATAAGGGAAAAATGCATCCCACAAACTCTCATATTGTAAAAATTATTTTCGTCTAGAGCCTGGGTCCACACAGTGGCTTTGCTTAATAGTTCTTCCACTGACTTGCATTCATTTTTTAGCCTTTTTTAGCCATGTTTGGCACATATAACAATACCAGGACCACATTAAACTACACAGATGGTGTTTGCACGAAACATTCATTTGGTAATTACTCTTGAGATGAAATCTTCAATTCCACTTTATAATTATTTTTTCAAAATTGTTAGCGCCAGGAAAGTATAGAACAACGACGTCAGCTCCTATTGGGATATTTGAAGTAGATAATATTTGCAAACCAGACGTTTCAAATGTAAGAAGTTCAATTGGCAAGTTTTCAGTAAAAAATGTTTGTGTTTTTTTTCAGATTTATTTCAGTCCACCAAGAGATCCTAATTTTCTGAATACATTCAAAGTAGAACTTCCGTCTACACGATATTGCATAATTTTATTTAAAGTATTAAAGGTAAATTTACATACTAACTTTACATACTGTATATCTTTGATTTCTCCGCGCGCCTCCATCAGCACCGGGCCTCAAATGGTGGGAGGAAAAAAAATTAATTTTTTTAATAGCGAGCGATATATTGAAACAAGTTTTAGCTAACTTTCAAAATGACATCAGTTTACTACCGTCTTCACCCGAATAGTGCAGGATGGTGTTGTATTCGAGAGTTAAAAAAAACTCGAATTAGTAAACTTAGTCAAAAATTCGAACATAACACCATGGTGTTGTATTTGAATACAACACGATGGTGTTATAATCGAATTCAGATTCAAATTCAGATTTGTACAAATTCAAAGGTTTCAGATACAGATATATGGCCAAGAAACGTAATGTTTCAATGACGTTCAATCGAAAAACGTTGTTACTACGACGTTTTTCAAAAAATTTAAGTTGTTACTTTTGGTTCGAATATAATGTTATATTGAACGAAAACAAATGAGGTTTAATTCTGGATTGAATTATTACATCGCTGGATACATTGAGATGCAAACAACAAAAAACGAAACTAAAGAGTGACCACGCCAAATACAGTTGCGCGTCACCACGTGACTACAAAAAACAAAAACTACACTAATATTACTAACGCCATCAATTGTTAATTTTCTACATTAAGATAATTCCCAACATATAACACCATGGTGTTGTATTCGAATATAACACCATCCTGCACTATTTGGGTGAAGACGGTAGTAGTGTTTGATAAATAAAATACATACCTACGTTATTTTATACCGTAAATCTTTTTTTTATATATTAGATGAAACACTTGAACACCCCTCAAAAGCCGTGTACTTCAAATATAAATGAATATTATCACTGCAAAGAAAATTGTTTGACAAACAGAATTAAAAAACTTCAAAACTGCAGGTCAGATATTTATGTATATAAATAACAAGTAATGCATGGAAGCGTTACATCTTAGACTTCTAAACCCCTTCTGCACTTTTCTGTATAGAAATATATCTGTCCGTCTGTCCCTAAATTAAACACCAAAATAAAAGAAAATAAAGTAATAAAAAATAAAAATTTTGGCCAAAATAAAGCAACAACAAACAAAATCCCACCAAAATTCGATCAAAATGATCAAATTCCGTAAGATAGCCCAACAACAGCCATCAGCAACTTCTGGCGACAAGTCTAAAAAATACAGTGTTTTATCTCGTTCACCAAATCGCGAACTAGTTCAAGTTCGCGTTCATCACCGTGTGAACTAGTTCTAGTTCGCGTTCACTACAAATTTTTTCAAAGTGAACTAAGTTCTAGTTCACGAACTTGAACCAATAGATCAGTTCACATTTCAAAATTTTTTTTTAAATTGAAATTTTTTTTTTCAGCCCTGATTGGCTGTCACATAAAACATCTAGTGGACGTATCATCAACATTTTCAAAATGTTGATGATACGCCCACTAGAAATGTCATTTTGTGAATTTCGAATTTGAATTTGAAATTAAAAATTATTGAAAAAATTCAATTGAATTGAAATTGTCAAATTGAGTTACTAATACCAACAGCCCCTAGGAACTTCACTGCAATGCAATCAATGATTTATTTATATTATTATTATTTTAAGAACTTAACAAAGTGAACGCAAACTTAGTTCACGTTTGCTTCAAAAAACGAACTTTGTTCGTTTTTTTCGTTCACTTGTAAAAGTAAACTAGTTCGCAATCTTCGTTCGCAAACTAAAGAACTTAATTCGCAATCTTCGTTCGCAAACTAAAGAACTTAATTCGCAAAGTTCGATACAACACTGAAAAAATATAATACGTCATTTCCGGTGTGTAATAGAACGCTAAAAGTCGAATAAAACCGTTTTTTTTTTTATTAAACCGGAGGTCGGAAAATACGAAAATACAGTACCTTGGGAACCTAATATAGGTATGCTGAGTTCATTGCAGTTGTCCGTTTGGCTCTAGCTGCTATAGTTTTTGCGGAATTGATGCGGACAGACGGACGGATGGACAGACTGACAGAACGGTTTTATAAGACTTTCTAAACATAGAGTTTAAAAGTCTAAAAATATAGTGTTTTGTACTAAACCACAAATCTCTGAAAGTTCTCCAACGATGGCTTTTCCCTATGCTAAGCATGGGAAGAGATGACAATTTTTATGACCGAGATTGTGCAAAAAATAGCTGTAAAAACAAAAAATGAGGCCGGGTCAGTTCGTCGCCGGTCATTTCGTAGTCTGAGTGCCCAAAAATCTTTTTTTTTAATAATTTTTTTGTGGGTCATTTCGTCGCTGCTCCTTTCGTTGCCGGTCATTTCGTCGCTGTTCATAACATCAACTCGTGTATAATTAGCCGCCAACGTCATGACAGTGCGTGCATGCCTAATGTAGCGCATCATAGCCAAAATTATGCGTGTTTCTTGTGCCTATGTGACGCCATTCGAATATGACTTTTTCTCCTTTTCATTTTCCTACCTGCCACTGCAATGACCAACAATACATCAGAATGGATGCACTTAGTTCGCCTTATGACTGCTCAACCAGGTCACTGGGTTTTCTAAAACTGCCCAAATATAAAAATAACACGGCGACGAAATGACCATACAAGAAAAAAAAAATTGACCAACGCTGAAAACCGCACTCATTTCGTCGCCATTTCGTCGCCATGTCCGGCGACGAAATGATCGGCTACGAAACGTCGGCGACGAAATGATCGGAATCCCAAAAAAATCTCATTAATCTGCTGTCAAAAATATGTGTTAATAATTGATGGTACGTTTGTATCGTTTTTGTTAGTATGCCATTTGCCATCAAGGAGAACACAATGATGTGCAATTCTTCATCAATGGCCAAAGATGTGCGCAGATTGTATTACAAAATTCATTTATCAACCAAAGTTGAAAAAGAATGCGCCTGTCCACAACCTTGTCAAATATTGACTTACAAAGTTAAGACAATCAATAATTCAGCGAAAAAAATGCCCTCTTTTTTCATAGCAATTAGCATCATGTATACAAATAAGATTGAGTTCATAAAAGAAGAATTCCAGTATTCATTCGGAGCTTTGGTCTCCGACATTGGAAATGCATTGGGACTCACTCTTGGAGTTTCTATGCTCACTCTAATACATATCATGTCTCATCAAATTTTTTCTTTTATTCAGAAACATTATAATGTTCTATATAACTGAAATTTGCTAAATCCCAAGTAAGAAATAACTGTCTTTAACAATTGTATTAACTGAATGACCGTTTTAACACATGTATTTAATAATCTATATACTTATAGAAGTTAGTTGTACA